>JAQQZR010000012.1:5957070-5975113 GCA_030068235.1 Notoglanidium macrostoma
AACAGTACTTTGTATAGCCGAGCTGCAGTCCTAGTAACAGAGCAGCGACTTTAAGATCTCCACAGATATTCCAGTTGTACAGTGTCGATATGTCACTTACAGGAGCGAAAAAGTTTTGAAACAAATATAAGAAAAAATCATGACAAGACTGAAGATTTCCCTGAAATGGTACATGATGGGTAAATTATGATGTGATATTCATGATAAGCACCCAAAAATCTATAAGAAACCCAACAGTGTTCAAGAAGCGAAATCTGTGTTGTGTAGTGATATTTAATAACTAGCAGAGAAATATTTACCACATTACACTACTTTATTATTCAGTGTCAGATACGTTTTCTAGACAAATCACAAAGCTAGTTAGCATCACATGTAGTTTGTGCTGTAAAAATGTAGAGTAAAGTGAAGCTCTGATTTTCCTCCAGTTTCTTTCATGGAACATTAAACACTTTTCTAAAATGGAGGAGGAGAAGAAGGAGAGATTTATTCACCCACAATCCACCAGTGCAGGCCAGGTTTGTGTTTAGGTAAAGTACAGGACACTCATTAGTCACCAAAATGCTAAATCATGTCTCACTCACACACACACACACACACACACACACACACACACACACACACACATAATTCAGTCCTACACAACTCAGCTTTTTGTGGACAAAATGATGGAGTAATGCAGCATCAGTGTGAGACCTTCTTTTGATAACCTAACTTGTAGATTTCAATTTAAATATAAAATATAAATGTTAAATCTAAATGTTATATATTAAGTCTAAATGTTAAATGTTAAATCTAAATGTTAAATCTTAAATCTAAATGTTTCACTCTAAATGTTTAGAAGATATGCTCATTTGTCCTGCGCCTGTGATTACTATTGGCTTTTACTTTGAATGGCGGTGCATGGTGTGCTGTGATGAATCCTCTAACATGGAGGATTTCATGCTGCTAGTAGCATTGGGAATTCCAGCTATGCTAGTGCTGATAATGTTTGTCCAAGAAGGTTGATTTTTATTCAGCTACAATCATGATGAATGTGGTATCACTGTGTGATATCCAAAGAGAATAAATTGTTAGTAGCGTGAGTCGAGAATGTTAAGAAATGGCGCTAGACGGAGCAGAGATGCATGATTCCCGAGGCTTTAGCTTAGCATCCTTTTTTTTTGTAAATGTTGTAACCGTTTTTGTGTGAACAGTCAAAATTGTACTTAACATTTTAATCTCTTTTGATGTCACTTAAGGATACCACATTCATCATGACTGTATCTGAGGAAAATCCACCTTCTTGGACAACTATGGAGTGTCATTTTTCATTCATTTTGCACAATTTTCACACATTTAGAGATAAAGTTGTTCAAAAAACAGTGTTAAACTTCCTCATGATGGTTCTTGCTGTGTAAATGTTAAATGTTAAATTTAAATGTTATATCTAAATATAAATATGTTAAATCTCAATGTTTAACATTAAATACAAATTTTATAGGTTGACATTTAAACATTTTATGTGGACATAAATATGTTAACCTCACAGCACACAGTGCACCGCCTTTCAAAGTAAAAGCCAATAGGAATCACAGGGGCGGGACAAATTAGCATATCTTCCAAACATTTACAGTGCAACATTTAGATTTAAGATTTAACATTTATACTTAGTTTTAAACATTTAGATTTAATGTATAACATTTAGATGTAAGATTAAACATTTAGATTTAACGTATAACATTTATATTTAGATATAACCTATAGATTTACACAGCAAGAACTAACATGAGGAAGTTTAACACTGTTTTTTGAACGACTTTATTACTAAATGTATGAAAATTGTGGTAAAATGGCACGTTTAAAAAAGTTAAACTGTTTTTACAAACGACGCCCCATACGTCCATTAAGCCTTAGTCAAGCAGGTCATGATGTTAATCACTGCTCTATTAAACCATCATCTTATCTTCTGGAAAAGTGTTTCTGACTTGGCTAGTCAACAGACAGGACAGAGTGTGAATTAGAAAATAAAAATGGAGTCTCTCTCTGACTCAGACACTTGGTCAGGCATTATGGGCACAGATCTTTTCTCAGTAGAGCTTTTATACAAAAAACCTGCAGTCAACTGTCAGGAACGAGTGTGTCCTCATTCGCTCAAACTCCTAACTCCTGTCTCTGAGGTGAAAACTGAGCTCACCTTTACCTCTGTCATGTGGCATTTTTTAAAGCCCTTTAGCTCTGATTTGCAGAAACATAACAGCAAAAATGTTAGACTGTCACCCTAGTAAAGGTTATAAATGCATATTTCAGTTAGCACTCACTATCACGTATGAAAAAAAGCACTATAGTAATACCATAGGGTTTCTATAGTAATGTATAATACTTGTATGATGTCCTGTAATATCGCTTTAATATTTTTCCCATCTATAGGGTTGACGTAAAAAGCTATTTACAATATAAATAGCTGTCAAAGCAATAAATACAGTACACGGATTTCATGTAATTGCTGTCTGTGCCACTATTTCTGTGCTGTGTATGGAAGTAAGGTTCATGGATTTTGCTACTTTTAAACTTTTCCTTTATAAACCAGCAAAAACATGGTTCACTGGATCCCTCAATAGTCCCAACTCTATTACAGTGTCTGTAAGGACAGATAAGAGATTCTTACAGTGTGTGCTGAGCTATGTATATGAGCAAACTAGGTTCTTTCCATATTATTAACGTTCTCTTCACACCATCAGTAAAGCAGTCGGTTTGGGGAAAAAAAGATGACAGATTACAGGCTCTTTAAAATCAGAGCAGGACTGTGAAGTAGTGACACTTCTATGTTTTTCAGATGCTGGGTTGTATGTTATTCTCTAGGGTCTCAATCAATTCTCCACAATGGTTAACCTGTCTGTGATGGGCTTTTAAGATTGAAACCTTTGATCTGGAATGAGCTAAGTGTTCAATAATTACAGTGACTAAAAGAGCAAACAGAAATGAAATTAAACTGAAATAAACAATTAAAACTGCATTTGCATTATGAAACACTAGTGCTTGCAAAGCAAAAATCCTTCAAAATAGATAGATAAGTAGACAGATAGATTAGTTAGCACAATAGCCATTAGACATTAGCCATTACCCATAAGCATATTAGCTGCTAGTCGTAAGCATGTCAGCCTTTATCCATTAGCATGTTAGCATTAGCCATTAGCACGTTAGCATGTTAGCTGTAAAGATGTAGATGTAGTAAAACAGGTGGTTTCTAATGGGAGGATGTAGGCCTTGAAATATGAACTGAAGCCAATGGGAGGAAAACGAGGGATGAAACAAACAAAAAGCAAGAGTGAAAAGGTATGAAAAGAGGTTGAGTGCTAAGTGCTGTTGCACTAAATTGTCTAATGAGTTTGGAGGTATTGTTTCGGAAATTGACTTCATGGGAGCATTTTGAAAAATTTCCCATTCAAAGATTATGAGAAAAATAGACAAATAGAGGGATAAAAAGAGGAATGTGGCTGGAATATCAAAAGGAAAGTAACATAGCACAAGTATCACATATCATTACTATTCAAGATCTGTGGAACAAAGTTTTCAGTGACGTTTCTACATTACGGAATACGAGGTGATTTAATAGCAGAAAATAACTTAATAATAATAATAATAATAATAATAATAATAAGCCTAGGGATAGCAATATAGTGCTTTGCTTTCTAAGCACTATTAAAATGTGTATGAAAAAAATTTGAAAAGCTAAACAAGTCTAATGTTACAGAAAAAAAATCGTTTATACCCATAACAAAGCATGATGGTGATTGGTGCTTCATAAACTGTACATGTGATACTAAACTGCAACTACAGCTAGCACTTCTTCCATTACATCTCTCTAAAACACATAAAGATAGAAAAGAAAATATAGGTATAAAACTGAAAAAAAAAAAAAAAAAAAGATTTTCCATTGGCCAGCCGCCTTCACCTTGTCTCCCCTGTGGATATTTTAAAGCTTGTAATCCACCGCAAATACAGGAAAATGCGTTAAGAATCACATATTAGCTGAGATGCGATAGTCCTGACTTATCAGAGAAAATGATCCTCCTGTATGAATGATCACCTCCATGAAGGCATTAAGTCTGTTTGTGAAGCGCTGCGATAAAATCGTTTAATCTGTGCAGCGCATCTCTGCTTATTCTAAAGTCCCTTTTTATGCACTAGTGCTGAGAGTGCAGCTCTGAAGTGTGTACGGGAAAAATCACAGCACCTCTCTATGTAATCCACTGCAGTAATCCCACAGAAGTTAGTATAAAAGTCATAGGAAAGTCTATCCTCACCAGAGATAGAGAGAGAGAGAGAGAGAGAGAGAGAGAGACTTTTTACTCAGTGTAATCTCACTTTAATTACTACTTACTATTATATTGACTGACTATAATCCAGGGTGGTGAAGCGTAACCATCTCACAGCTCCAGGGTTTCCAGTTTGATCCTGAGCTCAGGTTACTGTCTGTGTTTCTGTGCATGTTCTCCTTGTGTCTGTGTGGGTTTGTTTTGGGTTTCTCTTTAGTTTCTTCCAACCTTCCAAATACATGCCAGGAGGTGGACTGGCTATGAAAAATTGACCCCAATAATAAATGAGTGTGTGAAAGTGTGTATGTGCATGGTGTCCTGCGATAAATGATCATCCCATCCAGGGTGTATTCGCTCCTCATACGCAGAGTTTCCAGGATAAGCACCAGGTCCATGACCCTAACCCAGGGGTGATACAGGCGCTCTAGAGGGTACAGTTTCTTGCACATTCTATATGAGAACATAGAGGCTCACTTTCTTGCATGTATAGTATGGGTGCCTATAGGGTACTGCATCTTGTTTTCTACAAAAGGACACTTGGTCATGATTCCTTACATAAATGGGAACCCTATAGGACACTGCATCACATATTCTCCACTGTAAAGACATCATGGAGGGTTCATCATCATGTTTTCTCATATGTAGAGGCACCTTAGAGGGCACTTAATTACAGTTTTTTTTTTTCCATTTCAAGGGCAGCTATTAGGGCACTTCCTTAGGTTTTCTTCAATGTAATTGCACCTTAGAGGGCATTTTATCACATTGATTATGCAAATAATAATATAATCTAGTCAGCACTCATAAAAAAGTAAAATAGTGTCTGACCTTACCTATCACTTTGCGATCATAATGCAAATAATATATTTAAGAATCAAACTAAAACTGAAATTGAAAATTGGATCAGTTAAATGATTTAGGACTATTTTTTTTTCATCACCATGGTGCCGACACAAGAACAAGGCATAAGATTGAGGCATTGTATTTCTTTTTTCTATTTTCATTACCATTGTGGTGTAGATGGTCACATGATGCAAATCAGCCCAAATAAAAACCTGGTTGGATTTGAATAATTACTTTATGTAAGTGTTGTGGTAAGGTTTGCAGTTGCAATATCCAATATAATCATCTCCTCTCTGTCCTTGTACAAACAGAATATGTGCAGTGAAGTGCAACAGCGATGGACAGATCAATTCATCTGACTGAGCCGATTCGTTCCAACTGTCCGTTTTAATGAATCAGCACTCCAATTTGACTGATTCGATTTTGTACAGGAAAGACGGTCTGAATGCAAATAAGATATGCCTTAATAAACTACACACACATACACAGGCTAGAATTTTATATGGCGGAACTTGGAGATTTTAGTTAGGTTGTATAATTCGTTTAATAATTTTCTATCTAAAGTCTGTCTAAACAACATGTGATACAAAACCATTTTCACGTTGTAGTCTTCATCAACAGCTTAGCTTTAATCAGCAGATTATGCTGGTGTGAACATGAACATATCCTTTTCTTCCATTAGTTTTTTTTTTAAGATATCTGGAGAAATGAAATTTTGTGTATGTTTAAGTTGACACCTCTTCGCCTAACCATTAGCTAAAGATATGATCATTAATAGCAAGACCCCGAAGTGAAGCGATCGCTGAATTCTTGGACTATATATTAAATTATGCAGCAGTGTGAAGAGTCATGACAGCTTCTCAGTAACACTTCTCTAAACGTGGATGAAGCCTGTGGCAGTGCTGCTGAGGAAAATAACCTCTGATCTCTATCTCTATCTATAGCTACAATGTAAGTGGTTCAAATCTCTTCATGCTATTTAGAAGAAATTAACAAATGTAAATGTTATAGGGAACTCACATGTACTAATATCTTAATCTAATATCTGCGATTTGACCCTTATGAAGGAATATTTGCTTAGGTGTAATACACTTCATTACCTATATGTAGTCTGAGGGTCTCAGCAAGTGTGTGTGTCACATTAAAGGTGCTGTAAGAACAGCTTAGCTGAAATGTCTGTATATGCGGATAGCTATGACCAGAATAGATGCTTGGGCACTGTTCCAATCTTCAACTGTCCAGTTTCGATGAGCTCACTGTAGCCTCAGATTTCGCCTTTACTTTATCAGGAAGTCTCACTGAGATAAAATATCTCCTGTACAAGATAACATATAGCAACATATACAACATAAAATGCCACATGATACACAAACTTCACAGGGAAAAAAAAACCCCATCTATTTGAACTCAATAGTCTCTCAAGAAAAAACAACTGTATGTCTAATTTGCCACATTTTTATGATATGATATAAATGTATTTATTTTAGATCTTTCAGCAGATTATTCCATGTCCATTGTTCTTGGCTGACAGAAGTGGGACCTGATGTGGTCTTCTGCTGTTGTGGCCCAAACTTCTATATGTTGTGTGCTTTGAGATGCTTTTCTGCTCACCTCGGTCTCTGGAATACTCAAACCATCCCGTCTGATGGGGGACCAACAACCTTTCCCCATCTCTTTTCTGATGTTTGTATGTGAACATTAGCTGAAGCTCTTGATCTGGATCTGCATGATTTTATGCATTGCAGCGCTCTCACATGACTGGCTGATTGGATAATTGTGAGTGTCATTTCCTCAGATTTAGCTTTCAAAAACACCATTTCGAGTGCAGACATTTATTCCATCCAAGCAGCTGCACTATAATCTAATTCTACAAATTCAATCTGTTATGTGATCTGCAAACAGGTGTGTAACTGCTTGCAAGAAAGACAAACATTGCTACAGTCCTCTTCAGTCTTTTCTTTCCATTGCACTGTGGACACCCAGTTATTTAGAGGGATTGAACTGGTTCAGAGAGAGAGCTGGACTCCTTAGGTGGTTAAATCTAAAGTTTATGACAGATTTAAATTCCTCCCCTCTTTTTCCGCCCTCGGGGACGTGAGCCTTGTAGATGTGTAGTTCTTGGAAGAGAAAAGTTTTAGCTGACAGGTTTCTTTTTCCTTGAGATTTTATTGTTGTTTCAATTCAGGAAGAAGAATGTATTATTATATATTTTATTTTATTTATTTATTTTGTCTTTTACTCCCCTCTCAAGTGCCTCCCTCATGCATTCTGCTACATGTAGGATGCATGTGATTTTGCTAAAGATTAGGATTTCAGCCCTCAAATCCCATCCTCTGAGAATTTACTTCCCGCTGAGGCTGGAAATTGATTTTTTCCTCAGCGTGTGTGTGTGTGTGTGTGTGTGTGTGTGTGTGTGTGTGTGTGTGTGCATGCATGCGTCCGTTTATGTGTGTGTGTGTGTGTCTGTACTTGCTACATGTTGAGGACCAAAAAAACATGTTTAACAAACAGAGTGAGGAAATCTTTGGGAAGTGAGGAAATTTTGGCTGGTTATCACGTCTTCAAAGGGCTGTTTGAGGGTTAAGGCTTGGTTTTAGCTTTCAGGTTAGGCTAAGGGTGAGGGTTAGGCATTTAGTTGTGATAGTTAAGGTTAGGGTAAGGAGCTGGGGGAATGCATTATGTCAAAGAGTGTCCTCACAAAGATGGAATTGTGTGTGTGTGTGTTACTGGTGATGTACTTCTTGTTTGCTTTTAAGGATGTGTGTCTATAAACATTTCCTATGCTGTACATTGTGATGCACCTGTTCCAGATAATGAAAAATCAATCACAGGGACAAAATAAAACACAAACAAACAGAGAACCACCATGCCTCTTCTTCTATTCCCCCAAACAATTATCTGCTCCTTTTTCTACCTCTGTATCAGCACAGAAGTGTTAGAGAAAGAAAGCGAGAGTGTGAGATTGGTAATAGGGTGAGAACTGATAAGTATCTACAACATCTTAGCGCTGTTCATGAGACAGACAAATAGAAATCTGAATATATGATGACATGCAATATCTCAGCCACGTATAGTGTTATTCTGAATATAGAGTCGAACATTCACTGTCAGACCAAAATGTCATCATTCACAGCATATGTAATAATATGAAAATGATTCTTTATGGAAATTTCTTTATGAAGACTGCAAGTATTAATGTCTATGGTTCTGCAGTTCTTCAGTACTTTGTGTTATGACTTATGTAGCCATCATGGCATAATAGCTCTGAATCATACAGACTATGAAACTCTGAAAGAGAATCATAGAGATAATCTGAACTGTAGAGTGAATGAGCCTCGAAATGGAATCAAAACCAGAGTCTCTCAATCATAAATCAAATGAGTCTCTAAATTTAAATCATATATTTAACGAGCCTCTGAATCTGAACCGTAGAGAGATTGAGCCTCTAATCTAAATCACAGCACCTATGAATCTCTGAATCATAAAGCCTGTAAGTCTCTGAATGTAAACCACATAGTCAATGAATCTTGAATCTGAATCATATAGCCAATGAGTCCCTTAATTTGAATCATATAGTCTATAGTCAATGAGCCTTTAAATTTGAACTGTAGAGTAAATGAGCCTTGAATCGGAATCAGAGAACCAATGAGTCTGTGAATCATAGTCAACGAGTCTCTAATTTTAAATAAAATTATCAATGAGTTATCATCGAAATCTCCTTCGAATCTTACTCATGAAACCAACGAATCCTTAAAATACAGTAAGTAAGTCTTTGAATAAGAATGTGAATCATTCCAAGCCAAGGAGTCTCTGGATCCACTCTTGGAGTCAGTAAGGCTCAGAATCTGAATCATACAGTCAATAAAGTCTCTGAAATGAATCTTAGAGTTGTAATCTCTTGGAATCTAAATCCTAAAGCCAATGTGAATCTGAATCAAATCTTAGAGTCAATACATCTCTGAATCTGAAGCCAATGAGTCTCTAAATCAAATCTTCAACACACTGTAGAATGCACAATTAATAATATCAGTGATTGTGTGCTTGAAATTTGCATTTGAAAAGTCATATAAGGATTGTGTATGGACTACATTTAATATCTAAGCATGTGCTGTGTATATGCTGTTGCCATGATGTTTTGAGTCCACAGATTTTCTTTTTCGTGATTGTGTGTTAATAAATACGTGATATAATGATTTAAGATTAATTCAATTTAATGTGATTTCAGTAAGGGGCTTTGTTTACTCATAATGCATGTGTCTGTTCTTTGTAGACTCGTAATGCATACGTCTCTTCCTTGGGTCATGAGGTTTATGTCTTCGCTCATGTTTTTCTCTCATCTTAGCCTTGGGCATTATCTACCTGGTCTAGAGTGTGTCCTTTTCACATACACATCAGTATACCATGAGTATATAAGCTGGCTATGTCCAACTTTTGTTGAGACTAAGGCTATTGAATGCCCAGGCTGTCTTTGAGTGTGCAATAAACTATCTATTTTTTTATAACCTGGCTCTTGGTCTCCTGATTCTCCAGTCTTCTTACTTCTGATGAAACTGCAGTATTTTAATGGTAATTCAAAAAGATTTACAACAGTCCTGATGTCTGCAGATGCAACAGGTGTGTTATGGGGTCAAAGGTCAGAAGAGATATCACTCTGTTAAAATATCATCAGCAGAGCAACTTTAGCATGCCCTGACCTGCTGCCTCACCTCTCATGATTCTTATGACATTTGAGGCATTATGAAGAGAAAATGCACGGAAAGTGACCTTTTTCTTACAGTGACCTGAACTTTGAATTAAGGCCTTCTAAAAGGGCTTTTCTGTTGCAATTGGCTTCATTAGGCAAAAATGACCTTTTGAATGATTGTCAGGTTGCAATGCATCACTGCATGAGCTGTGTTGCTGGTCACATGGCTTACTACAACTTTCTGTAAGAAATAGGAATATATAATTAAATGTTCTTAGATTTCTTTTTATGAACGTATGAGTCATAAAATGAGTCTGACAAAATGAGTCTGTTCTTTCTTGGAGAGTTGACAGAATGACCCAAGCTTTCACTACAGCATATTATATCCATATGTTTTTATTTATTTTCTTTCACGCCACATCCTGTTTCTCATGTCCTAATAATTCTGTGTTGCTGTGACCACTGGAGAATTTTAATCAGGCTTTTAATGGTCTTTCAGCATAAAAAGAAATAATCTTTTACGTGTGAAACTAATGAACCAAACAGCGAGCACAAGCCATAAAATAAGTCCATAACTAATGCTGACTGGTTTCATTTTAGACATGGTTTGAGAGGGAGAAATGGAGAGAATCCAGGAGAGAGTGCCGAGAAAGTGAATAGGGAGGGAGCAAGAGCGAGGGAGGGATGACGGATGATATGAATGATTAATTGTGTTTACTCTCTGTGAGGGACCAGATTAGCTGTTCACTCTGATAATGGCCTCATTACTTCGTACACACACACACACTTCTCGGATGGATACACCCAGAACTACATACTATCCTTATGCAAGCCAGAAAAGACAGCAGAATGCATAATAAAGTAACGCTGACAATCTGCTCTCAGCTGCGACATTTGTAAATGTTAGCCATTTTATTCTCACCCCAGAGTAATACAGGTGAACCTGGAGGCATCCAAGTTATTTCAGCAGAGCAACTTTTAAAAATTGAGAGCCAAGACCCACTAAGGATTTTAAATAATTACACAAAAAACACACACACACAAAAAGAACCACCCCCCAAAAAAAGAAAAGAAGACTCAAGCTTTTTAAAATTTTACTTCAGGATTGTGTGCTTTTCATTCAGGCTGCACTGTCTCTGTTTTTCCTGACTTTCCTTCTTTCCCATCTGGTTTCTCAGCATGCCATGTTTTTGTTCTGTGTTTTATTTTCTGTTGCAATAAGGTGTATTTCCCAGATTTTGTTTCAACAGCACTTATATGGTGATTAGACGGCAATAAGCATTAGCTACTAATTTTGATTTCTAATGCAAATTTCATATACAGTCTCTCCCAAAAGTATTGGAATGACAAGGCTAATTCTTTTGTTTTTGCTTTACACTGAAGACATTGTGTTTGCGATAAAAAACAAAAAAAACAAATATGAGACAAAAGGTCAGAATTTCAGCTTTCATTTTCTGATATTTACGTCTACGTAGATGGGTTAAACAACTTAGATCCTGACACTTCTGGTGGCAGACTGCACAATTTTTAGGTGTCCAAAAGTATTGGAACGGACAGTCTTAAAGTGAATACCATTTAATCATTGGTCACATATCCATTGCTTACACTAAGTGCATCGATCTGGCGATTCATTGACATAACCAAACTGTTACATCATTCTTTTGCACTGCTTTTCCAGGTTTATACTGCAGCTTCTTTCAGCTATTGTTCGTTTTGATGAGGGGTTTCTTCCTTCAGTCTCCTCTACTCTTCTACTCTAGGTTCAACTGGGGTAAAGGTCTGGTGACTTGGCCAGTCTAAACCCGTCCATTTTTTCTATTTCATGAAGTTGATGATGAAGTTAATCAAAATGCTGAGGCTAGACTAACTAAATACTAGTACAAGTGAGTTTTTTCACTGAGCTGAGCTGAATTGATTGACAGTCAAGTAGAGCCAAGTCTAGGTACTGATTGCTTGGATGTTCGCAGGTCAGATCAAATGTCTTACCTGCCATTTTTAGAGCCTGGGGCATAAACACTGGTCAGGTCAGATAGCATGAGAGAAGAGTGACTGAATCTCCTTCACTTGCTCTACTCCACATGGAGTTTTTTATCTACACACATTTACTGTTACATTCCTGATTTCTCTGTGTTGCTACAAATCCTTCTGTTTTTTTATTTGATCTTTGAATTTATTTTCTTGTAATAAAGACAAAAATTATATATAGTTACCACCCAGCATGAATGTTCCAGGTTCGAACTTGCCGGTCGACTGGGGTCTTTCTGTGTGGAGTTTCACCATGCCTGCATGGGTTTACTCCAGGTGCTCCGGGTTTCCTCCAACAGCTCAAAGACATGCAGATTAGGTCAACTGGCTACTTTAAATTGTCCATAAGTGTGAATGAGATTATGAATGGCTGTTCTTCTCTATGTTAGCAATGCAATAAATAGGCGAACTGCCCAGGCAGTCCCTGCCTCTCGTCCAAAGTCAGCTGGGATTGACTCCAGCTTCCCCACGACTCTTAACAGATAAGTGGTATAGATAATGGATGGATGATAGTATACTTATTTTATTCATGTAACCTAATGCAGGAACCACTTAGTCTTTAAGGCAACAGGAAAAACAAAAGAGACAGGGTAGAAAATACTTTCTGAGCTGCTATGAGTCACCGTGACAATCTTGTAATTGTAATTCACTCTCAGCGCTGGATGTGTGAGAGTCTGATTTTATACTATTAAAGCAAAAAAGATTCAGGACTGATGGAGGTTCAGCTTCTGTCTTGCTTTGCTTTGATAAAGCAAATTATTATTTTTTCTTTAATTTGGTGGGAATTTAGTGATTAATAGATGATAGTCAGCTGATTTATCCTTATCATAGAGTTTGTATCATATGAATGAATCTATATTTTTGACAGTCTTCCAATTTAAATAGAAAATTATTTAGGGTTTGGGTTTGAGTTTGAGTTGGGGGCAAGAATTCAATTTAGGGATTAGTGCCGCTATTCAGATTCGTGCTAAATGTATGGTTTGAGAAAACACAGTCATCTGACATTTTTATACTGTAAGGCACATACTGTATAAGACAGGTGTTTGAGTTTGACGACTAAAATAAACATTATAAGACTAAATGTTCTTAATTTTATGGCATGAATCATGCATGAGTGTGTGAGAGTGAAAAGAGTCAATGCACTTGAGTATGCACTTATACAAATTTTATCCTTTTATGAGTGGTATGCGCTGGATAGGAAATATCAAATATGGCACATCGATAAGCTTAGATCACACATTTGCACTAATACTCCCCAGCCCTTAATGCCATAGTTCATTAATCTCTCTCTCTCTCTCTCTCTCTCTCAGCACTATTCTTCCATCTTAAACCTCAGCATCGGTACGACTGAATGGATCTGAATGGATCATATGGATATTCCATTGGTATAATTATTAACACAGCTAATTAAAGCTATGCTAAACCAAGCCCTTCACCTTAATAATTAAAAGAAAACCTTGTACAGCTTTTTTTTTTTCAGTTTTTTCTTTCTTTTTTTTATAAAAGCTTAATTATAATAAAAAATCCATTGTTCCTTTTGGGCACCAGCCAAATGTCCTCACAAGGTCAAACCCATCAGATATTCCTATCTTTGTGGACACACACACACACACACACACACACAAATGGTGTGTATCTGACCATTGAAGTGATGAGTGCTCATTCCCTTCTCCACTGGTCTGAGAGACAGGTGTGTTTTTAGGATGGTCACACACTGAAAGCCAACCTTGGCAGCTCTGAAAAGAAAAAGAAAAAAAAAAACAGACTCGAACACACACTTTAGAAGCTTCCTCTCACTGCCATCAGCCCCACCACAGCGTTTTCTCTCACCTTCTGTCATCATCAGGTTCTTAGCCTTACCTTGCTTGTATTTAAAGTATTACTATTGTTCGTGGAGTTTACATCTGGGCTATCTGTGATATTTCGTTATAGTGATTGCACGTATATTTCATGTTTTGCATGAGAGAAAGTGAGACAGATACTGAAGGCAAACTCTGTCTACAAAAAGTTTCATCTGTCCACTAGACCATGCATGCAGGTAATAACAAGCCTATCCAGCTACAATATATCCTATATTCCACCAGGTGTCTTAGCCAATGCAATAGCTGTGACTTAATACAAATATCATCATGCTATTTAGCACTTTCACTTTACTCTCTAATAATATTAACCATTTGAGCATGCTTGACAGAAATAGTTTAGAAATTACTGTTTATTAAAAGTAGTTTATTGGATAGGTTTCTAATTTACATTTCCTACTATAACAGGAATATAAAAATCTGAATAAAATTGGCCCATCTGCTCTCTCTGAGATTGGTGTTCATTGGTGTATGGTGTAATATTAGTTTACCATTCCTTCGGGTTATCTGCTTTCTTCCCACCTCACAAAAACATTACAGTAGGTGAGTTGGCTACGCTAAATTGCCCCTTGATGTGTGTGTGTGTGTGTGTGTGTGTGTGTGTGTGTGTGTGTGTGTGTGCATGCATCATGTCCTGTGATGGACCGGTGTCCCGTCCAGGGTGCATTCCCACCTTGTACCCAGTGTTACAAACACTGAACCAGTTTTTTAGACACTGACAAAAAGTCTACAGCAATGTATAAAATAATAATAATAATAATAAAAAAATTATAAATATTGTCACGAAAACATGCTGTGGATCAGCAGGTAGTGTTGGTTCCTCACAGCTCCATGTTCTTGGGTTCGATTCTGAGACCCAGTTACTGTCTGCATTACTGGACATGAGATTGAAAAGAACCTCAGGAAATGGAATTAATAGGGCAGACAGTAACCCAGAATCCCCTCCATCATCATATCGGGAACAGTCAACATTTCACCAATTATCCTTCAGGACTGAGTCTGAGATACTAATTTACCGTTCACTGTAACAGCCTGTCTCTCTGCTGCCAAGATGGTATCCGCTGGAGCACTGGAGGTGCCAGTCAATCACCCTGCAGAATAAATTACTATAAAAAGTTGGGCATTTTCACAGTCATGGATGTGGCACTCGAATAACTATTGACTTGCAAAGTGCCTCATTGCCTGCACAATCCCTGCATATCTGTGCATGTAGGTTTCAGGAAGCATGCTGATGAGTATTCAAATGTAAGATATTCATACATATTAAAGCCATGCACTAGATCATTACTGTATACATGTGACAGGCATGTTTGGGTGTAAGAGCAAAAAGAGAAACAAACTCTGTAAATTTGAACTAGCTTTGCTGAAAGATGACTACGTAAGAGGCATACACAAAATATCCATTAAGAAATGTACAGTGGGGTCCAAAAATCTTAGACCACATTGGAAATCTGGGATTTTTCTTTTTTTAAATGGGAAATAAACAGAAGCTTTTAGAATTTTGAAATATTTAAAACAAAGAAAGCAAATGCTCAACATGTTGCATATTTAGTATTCAATATTCTGCAATATTTCTTGAACACTATTAATATGTAAGTGACATTTTTTCATCTTGAATGTGACGTATATGCAATAGTATTTTTTACACTATAGATCTCACATGGTTGTTTCATTAATTGTGGTTCAAAACAAACTGAAATATGAATCAATTCTAAATTTAGAATGAAATCCCCAGAAGAGGTGGCATGGTGGCTAAGGCATTAGCACTGTCGCCTCACAATAAGAAGGTTCTGCGTTTGAACCTGCCAGCTGACTGGAGCCTTTGTGTGCAGAGTTTGCTTGTTCTCTCTGTGCCTGCATGGGTTTCCTCTGGGTACTCCACTTTCCTCCCAAAGACATGCAGATTAGGTCAACTGGCTAATCTAAATTGCCCATAGGTGTGATGGTAGTTTGTCTCTGTGTTAGCCCTATGATGCATTGGCGACCTCTCCAGGATGCACTCCATCTCTTCCCTGAAGTCAGCTGGGATTGGCTCCAGCTGCCCCCTGACCCTTAATGGTTAAGCAGTTTAGGTGATGAATCCCCAGAAGGTTTTGTTGTCCAAAACTGTCAGAGTAGCCAAAACATTCACATTCGAAAGAAGCTCACATCAAGTGGCAGCAAAATAGCAATGTAAATGCTAACTATGCAAATGTTCCGAGCTGAAAAGCAGTCAATATCTCACAACGTCCAAAGGTATTGATTCTCTTTATTCAAATACTGAAGAAACTAAATTTCATCATTTTCATGAGGCTATGGATAAATAAGGTAATCATCCTGCTGTGAGAGTCCCTTCAAAGCAAAGCAGCAAAGAGTAGCCAGACATTCAGAATATTGTTGATGCCCTCATCGATAAATAAGTCAAACAACCTGACTTGGAAAGCCATAGTAGATGGACAGATCTCAAAATAATTAGAATTGCAGAGGAAGCTGAAAGCCCAGACTTTGTGAAGGAGTTTTTTTTCACCAGTTTTGGGACATAAGAAATTTGAATCTGATCACATTTTTATTATTTACAGAAAGAGCCTTAGCGACCTGGGCATGATGGCCACCTAATAGTGTAATCAGTAGTCTGACCACAGACTTCTGTCTTTTGACTGCAGGCTTTTGGTGTGCATCTCAAGGCAATGTTAGTCCATATACTGCTGTCTAGCTAGCTGATCTTAGATTGTTTTCTCCCCTTCACTGATCATTTATGAAATTTAAATCATTTATCAATGATGTCAGCTGATCACGCTTGCTTCTTCCTTGTTTTACAAGCCTCATTTGCTAGCTATCTGAGAAACACTGAAGAAGAAATGTAGCTTAATACCAAACAAAATTAATACTTTATAGTGCTCATGCGCACACCTGACTCCAACCTTTTTTTTTCTCATGAGATGGCAACCTGTTAATGCAAGACCTCTGATATTCATGAGGAACTATGCTAGACCCTGTATGATTAATCTGGCCCTGGTTATCATACAAAAGAACCCTTTAAACCAATTAAACTCAACCCCTTCCTTCTTGAGTTGAGCTAGTAAACCATGTACTTTGCACCAAAAATGATTACCATTTTATATCATCTCTCCAAAAAAACAATGAAATTCATCAACAATGAACCTGTCATGGTTAATTTAAAATTCACCTTGAAACTCCAGTTCTATCTGTTATTATTACATAATAACTTTCAGTGAAAGTAATATTCAGAAAGTAACAAAATTGCAAAATAAACTGCATGATTATACTTATTATGTTATTGGTCCTTCCATTTTTCCATTAAAGAAAATATTTAATAACTACAACGACTACTACAAGAAGATGCCCAACCTTGTCTCTTTCCACTTTGAGCCTCTTGTTAAGTAGCTGTTTACACTCACATTAATGTGTGTCTGTAAGACAACCTATATTTACATTTATTATTTTATTAATTTTGAATAATTATTGAGGTTGCACTTCTGGTGAACACAGTGCTGTTGTGTTGGTCACTAGCCTGCAGTGTGTGGTAAGATACACACACACACATACACACACACACACACACACACACACACACACACACACACACACACACACACACACACACGAGTGACCTATGTGGAAATACTTTTATTAACTTCAGCACTTCAGCTGAGGGTTTTTTAAATTCCTTTCCCCCTTTTTTTCCTGACAGGGGAATTGTGGTAAAGGTCTAACGCTCTGCTGAATTTACCAGCCCCCATTTGAGTTTGTAAAAACTTTCTGCTCATTCCGGCTGCATGTATTCATTAGTTGCCCGCTTGCTTTTTTAACCTTTTGCTTTCTCAAAGATTCATCAAAATATGACATCCTACAGATGTTAAAAATTTATGTAGCTTGAATTATTTGGAGTGATTATTTCTTCTGTATCAAATTCAGGATATTCTGCAGTATCAGACAGGTCTAGGGTAGGGTTAGGTTAGGATTGGCTCTGACACTCAAGCAGGTGATCTTTTCCTGACAATATAATTGGCATTATTGTGTATCGAGTGTGCCATGGTTGCAGTATGAGTAACAACAGCAAACAATTCTTTGACCTTTTCCCCATACATTATTCATATGATCTTACTCAAAATTATATATTGTATGTGCTCTGTCTGGTCCAACTGGAAAACCTCACTCACTCAGTTTCAGTAAATGATTTATCCTAACCAGGGTCATGGTGGATTCAGGGACTATCCCGGGAATACAGGGCATGAGGCAAAAATACATCCTGGATGAAATGCCAGGATTTATCCATTTATTTATTGTTTAGACATTTTATGTTATAGCAAAACATACCTAAATCTGTTTCAAAGTGTTAC
>JAQQZR010000012.1:5991858-6002127 GCA_030068235.1 Notoglanidium macrostoma
AACTCCACACAGAAAGGCACCCTGGGTGACCTGGGGATTGAACCCAGGACCTTCTTGCTGTGAGGCGACAGTGCTAATCACCCTGGTCACTGCCATTCATACATTATTAGTTACCGTAAGGAATTGTTTTGTTACAGTAAGGAATGAACTATAGGCTAAATACCAGATATGGACAATGTCAAAAGAGTTTGGTCAAATGTGGAATGACATGAAAGTGATGTTAGAACCTTAACACAAATCCTATGTTTTACAGTCTTTGACTCAGCCTCTTTCTTCTTTTGGTAATGCAGAAACAAGCAAATTGTTCATGAATCTAGCTAGACTCTGGCATCAAGAGCATCAAGATGGTGATGGAGTACACCATCAGCCAAGCATTTATAATGACATTTAATATCACTTAAACACAAAGAAATAACCTGCCAAAAAGCAAAAAGGTCAAGCGTAGTCTTTCGGCGGAATTTGTGAAGCACAGAATCAGTCGACCAAATTATTACGGACTACAAACAATAATGGATTAAAGTGTAAGTGTGCTGCACCTCAGAGTGGAGTCATGTGACTTTAGCTGGAGGTGGAAATGTCATTTCCAGCTCTCTTTGAGCAGAATTAACCAGTGGCTCAGAAAAGCCATTAAGAATAACATTATTGGCTCTGCTGCCTGTTCAAAACTTAAACTAAATGAAATACAGCAAGTACATTTCCTAAGGAAACAAGGAAACCTTCATGACTAATGTGCATGGTCATGCTCCTTCAGTTTTCAACAGAATGTCATAAAAAATATGCAAATAAAGATTCGGTTACCTTTTTTAAGCTCAATCCTTTGGTGCAAAACATCTTCACTAAAAGCACAAAATTAACCTCCTGCTTTTTAGAGGAACATTTGAAAAGTGCACGGGATTTATTGGCTTCACACTACACTTCCATCTGTTGGATGGAAACGCTGCTCTTCTTTAAATGCAAAGTATTCTCAATTAAGTCTTTCTTCATTCATCTCTGTATGGAGCGGGAATGCTTATAGTTACAACAGTTCAGGGTGACCCACTCCAAATGCAGAAGAGTTTAAAAGGATGCCCCAGACACATTTTCTATGCATATTTTATTTTTGAAAGCTTGTAATAGATGTAATTTTGCTTTTAGCTAATTAAACTTAGCAGCGATTGGTGACCTATTTGCTTACTAAGTTCCATTTATGATTCTTTTTGCTAAAGATGGTGTGATTCTCACATATTTATTATATCACACCCAAGCTGGTCACCTACATATAAAATTAAAAGCAAGGAAGATAGTTTGTTAAATAAGACATATTTATGAAAGTTAACGATAGCTAGGTTCCTCTGTTCTAGTGTTTCATGCTGTCCAGAATATAGCCTGATTCATTGTTTTCATGAATGTTGTCATCTTAACTATGGCTTTAATAGCTTTACATTGTACATTCTTGACTTCTACATCTTTCTCGCTGGTCTCTTTTATGTTTCCACCTGAAGTTAAAAGACTGCGGGTGCCAGATTTGATCACCTCTTTGCACTCTAACTTGTAGGACTCATTAACTATCTAATTGCAATTCAAGGAAAGTCAAAACAGTAGCACTTAGGGAGGAAGTTGTCAGTTTACTTGTCTGAATTAGTATTAATGTAGTCTTGGTTTACAGTTTGTGAGGGTGCTTGTGCATTTATATGCAAAGCTTGGCCTTTGGACAGCTACTTGTAACGTTAGCTCACATTAATCAGCCCAAAATATGACCTACCCACTGGGAACTCTCCCAAGACTTCCTATTATTACTCGAGCATTGATCTCCACTAATTTCCATTCAGGTCCACTCATCTCTGTTCAGCTTTAATCACCTGCCTTCATGTTCATTTATTACCTCTCCATTCAGACTCATTCATCTGCACTCATATCCATTTATCTCCACCCATCTTCAATAATCTCCTTTTATTTCCACTCATCTCCATTTACTCCCATTCATATCAATTTACCTCAATTAATCTCCACTCATCCCAAATAATATTCACTCATCTCCACTCCATCATTGTTTATCTTTAATCACCTCCATCCATCTCCATTCATCCCTGCTCAATTTCACTCATGTCCATTTATCTGCATTCCATTCCACTCATCACCACACATCTCCATTCACCTCCAGTTATCACCACTCACCCTAGTCATCTCCGTTCTTCTTCACTAATCTCCATTGATCCATTCCTGCCCTCTTACATCCATTCAACTACACTCATATTCACCCATCTCCAATAATCTCCACTTTTCTCCATTCATCTGCATTCACCTCCACTCATCTCTGTTCCTCTCAATTGATCCCCACTCATTTCCATTAATCCCAAGGCTTACATTGCTGAAAATTGAAAGCAATGCCAGCTGCACTACAGCCGTGGATAGGGCTACATTCTCATTAATGTCAAGATAGTAGCTTTATAACAATCAAATTTCACAATGTGTTTTTAGGCCAGAATGGAGCAGATCTTTCCTCTATTGGTTCAAGACTGGAGAAGCTGTTTGTCTGTGCCAGGATGCTGCAGTCACTGTCCTAATTAAAGAAGACTGACTAGAAGAAGGTAGAAAGTCATGATGAAAGACACAAGGCTGTTTTGCAGCAGTAATTCCCAGAGTGACCGGGTTCTCCTCTCCGGCAGTACTTGCAAACAAGCTGGGAATGAAGAGACTACTTTTTTCAACCTAAAGAAGCATTTTGGAAACCTACTTTACTGTGTGAGAAGATGGGGAGGGCATATTGCACCACTTTACCCTTGCAAAGGCACAACTGAGTCATCCTGCTCTGAGCAACAACTCATTACATAGCACTCATAAGATCACCTCCTTTTCAGACCTATTACAACAATATGAGACGAGCTGGAGTAATGCTCTCTTTTTTTTGTCTTGTTATGGTTACTGAATACGAAACAACAGTATTGATAGATCACATGACAGATGAGGATGGAGACTTAGCCAGCGCTGATAATCAGGAGTGACTCTTCTGGCTCTCTCTCGTAGAGACATGAGGACATCCCAGATCCTTCTGTAGGACTTCAGGTCTTTTTCACTCCACCAGCAATTACTGATGAAGCTTTGAGAGCTAAAGCTAGCTGTCAGAGCTGATTATGCAAACACAGTTGCTTTCTTTGATTCTTTTCCGCTTCCTGATAATCTGCCACTTGAAAATACACTTCAGATATTAAACACAGTGAAGCCTTGGATGTGGTATTATATGAAAAACCGAGGCTAATGACAAATGACTGCATACTGAGTGAAAGCCAATTGTTCAGTAATGGAGAAACAGTTCTTACTCTGTGTGTGTGTGTGTGTGTGTACGTGTGTGTGTGTGTGTGTTTATAGGTGTTTCTGAATGTGTGATTGTGTAGCAATTAAGGACAACTAATCTCATTTCAGATATACTGCTTATAATTTTCCACTGTGAATAAAAGTGCAGATGTGTTATAATTACAGCTTAAATGAAGCACCAAGGCTAAAAGAGAGCTTTTTTTTCCCCAAAGAAAAATCTGCACTCGTGTGGGAGCGTAACTGAGTCATACACACAATGTGTATATGATTAGAAGTGTGTATGTGTTCATTAGTCTGTCTGTGCTGTTGTTGGGTTTGATGGGAAGGTGTGTGTTGGTGTGTGGTGGGAGGCGAGCAACCACAGTGCAGAGATCAAGCAGCAATGAGCGATTCTCTGCCTCTCTTTCTCTCTCTCTCACTCTCTCACTCTCTGTCTCTCTCTCTCTATCTATCTATATCTCTTTCTATCCCTGTAGCCATGAGCCACTGTAATTCCAGAGATACTTTATCACTTCTTTTCCACTTTACCTCCAGAGACACATCCCTATCCACCTCTCTAAATCTCGTTAAAAAGACATTTTACCGTTAATTAGCCAAAAGTCCACCCACACATATTTCAACCTGTTTTATTAGGCTGACCTCCAGTTTCCTTCAGTGACTGTTTAGGATTTCATCACTCTTCAGTGAGGCACTTCACCTCTAGCTTCTGCTAATGTGAAACTTTTGATTTCCCTGATGCATTCTGGGAGATGTAGTTCTGAAATTGAGCTGTAGTAGGGAAATGGAACTTGATAGAATACAATAAAGGTCGATTTACTGCGGTTGTTCTGCTTCAGTTGTCAGGAATCGATTTCCAACAACTTATATGAAATGTGCTGTGATGCTAGATGTGTGTGAGAGTGCATGTGATATGCTCTGTTATCTTTTAAAAGTGCCATTATGTAGCACTGCAAATGGCACTTAAATTGAAGTGGTCTCAATCTGTAATAGACAGGGCTTTGTTACAATAAAACTGCATATCTGCCTCTTTTGTCCACATCTGCTAATTTCTCTCCAACTGGGGTGCATAATGGCAATGCTAATTAACCGAATTGTGCTAATTGCTTTAATATCTGGTGCAGTCATCTTGAAGTTGTCATGGTAACTGGGTATAGTATACTTAGATTATGTCCTTTTTGGATCCTCCACCAAATACTCTCCACTTCCAGACAGCCCACCACACACAATATCTCTCATAGTGTAGTATTTTATGACATGTAATAATCATCCGTCCTAAGTTTATTTTGCAATGAAATTCTGACTTGACCTTTTTAAAATGACGTGTGTTTATTTTTAATAACATTTTACTACATTTTCCACAATTCATTCTGACTATGTATTGACAGTGGTGCCAATAGGATTTAGCTTTCGCTTCCTCTCTATGTAAAGTGAATGCAGATGCTGCTAAATAAAGCTATGCAGAAATGCTTTATGCTGCATTTGACTTACCTTGGAATTGGGAAGATGTCATTTGAAATTATGTCATTTTTTGACTTTCGTGTGCTCAAGCTACATAGTGGGGGGAAACACGGACATCTCCATGTTCATCTTTGTTAGCAACAGACTAGCCAGCTAACTGTGATGAGTTTGTTCATGAGTATGATGTATATTTTCCTCCTCAAAACAGCAAATTGTATAGTCACTGTTATTGATTTAACAACCTAATATGTCTGTATGTCCTGATATAAAGCAAATATTAGTATACATGGTATGACTATTTTAGAAGTAAAGAAGTGCTGCTTTGTTTACTGTTGCTCCTGTGAGCAGCCATGTTGATTTGATGTCACTTGCTGAACGTGGGGTTGAGGAGACCACCTTGAGTTTCTATGTGGGTGTTCTGAATTGTTTTGGGGGTTTTTTCTAGTCAGAGCTTTGAAATTCCAAGTTTTAGTCAAATGCATCATTGGTCCTTTAGCATGTGAAACAGATCCGTTTCCAAAAATTAATTTGAACACACATTATTATCAGGTAAACCTATTTACAAAGGCTTGTGGCATTAGTTTATTAATAAACTGCTAGCCTTATACCGAGCCATCTGTTTTCTTAACCAGCTTTTTTGTGATGGGGAGAAGGATGAACACTTAATGGGACATTTTAACCTTACTTCTAGTATAGCTGCAATGAAATACATACGGGCTATTAAGTACAGTATTTATAAATGTCAGTAAGGCTTCATCTATCAAGAAAGTCAAAAAAAGTGTCCTGTATAATCAAGTTGCTTGTTTTCTCTCTTTAAAGCTTCAATTCTATAAACATTCCTAAACGTAAACCTAATAACAACAGTGATATCCATTAGGAAGGTGACATAATGCCCTCTTTTAGGGGACTTTGTTGAGAGCAACATCTTTCACCCTTGTCAACTTATGTCCTGAGAGCTTGTTTCCAGTTAATGGCGAACATGTCCTTTGAAATCCTACTACATTTTTTACCTGGAACTGCTTTCCGTCGCGACACTGCACAAACAGGCAATTTATTTGTTTTATTCTGTAATGAAATGTGAAATAGTAATTATGCAGCAGAGAAACAGAGAAAGAGGGCAGCGCTGTTAGAGCTGTAAATCCTAAATAGTGATTAGGGTCTCTCTCTCTCTCTCTCTCTCTCTCTCTCTCTCTCTCTCTCTCTCTCTCTCCTTTTTTTCCAATCCTCACTCTTTATCCCTACAGGTATGCAGGGAATGAGAGAACAGCTCTTTCATTATTATTACATCAAAGCTGCTTGACATTAACACCAATTATTCTGAGTGTGTGTGTATGTGTTTGTGCGTGCATGTGTGTAAGGCAGAAAAAGAAGGAATGATGATTTTGTGCCTGAGGAGCCAAGGAGAAACAAATGCGATGAGAAAGCTCATGTATTTGATGGGAGAAAAAAGTTTGTTTCCCAACTCCACTGACGTAAAGAGAACGTTTAGATAGGTTGCATCAGTTCTGGGTAACTGTGAGTGATGGAAAGCCACATGCACAGATGAATATATTAGTGATGGTCACCTCTACTTGACCAAACAAAGCCAAGTGTCAGCATCACAGCAGACATCCTTATCCACAGTGACTTATAGAAGAGTTGGTAAGCTTAATCTAAAAAAAACAAACAAACAAACAAACAAACAAACAAACAAAAACCCCAAAAACCACCTTAAGACAGAAGAGTCCCAGCCTGGAATTTGATCTAATGATGATCTCACAGTGACCTCAACCATGATCTTTTAGTATGAGAAGTCAAAGATATCACTTTGACATCAATCACATCATGATGTCATGTGATGTGCAATATCAGTGTATCTAGAATATATTCCATATATGTTTTGGACACTTTAAAATGTATTTTAATACTTTAACTTTATCTGCATGGGGTATGTCTGTACTATATCATGATGCCATAATATAAATATCCCAAACTGATGTAACAGTGATTTAAGTATTAAATCAGAAATTTTGAAACTTATGATATCATGATGACCTCATATAAATTGATATACAAACTGATATAACAGTGAGTGATCACAATGACACTGATATCCTTAATATGTTTTCAGAAGCTTAGAAACATGACATCATGATCACATCATAATCTTATCATGTCTTGAATGGAGTTGGCCTAGGAGATAATACAACTACAAATTTACAAATTATTTTATTTTTAACTTACTTAAGTGATGAGTGAAGAGGTCTAAATTTAAATACCACCAGTTAGCAGTCTGGTGGAGTTCATTTCTTCACCTTAATGCAAGTAAAGAGAAGAGTCTTGATGCATATCTGCCTTGTTTCCTGAAGGACTGAAGTTAAGATGTGCTTTTGGCTTGAAGAGGATGTGCTATAGACCAGGATTTAATAAGAGTCTTGAGTTAGTTGTGGAGCTGTTCCATTTATGGCCATTTAGGTAAGCATGGGTGTTTTAAATGTTATGCTGGCAGGTACAGGACACCGCTGGATGAATTGCAGCAATGGGGTGATATGGGAGTATTTTGGGAGGTGCACAGTGGCAGGGGTCTGATGGTCAGCAAGGGAAGACCTGCCAGGAGCAAGTTGTAATAGTCCAATCTCAAAATGACAAGGGACCTGAGTGACTTGGAGCCTGCTGATGTTGTAAAAGAGAAAGGGGACAAACAATGTGAGCAGAGAGCTATGTCAAGGTTTCACATGTGGTCAGATGTGTGTTCAGAGTGTTCTCCAGGGAGATGACAAGAATTTGGTGTGAGGACACAACTCCAGGGATATATAGCAGCTCATTCTTTCTGGGACTCAGTTTCATATGATAAGCTGCCAGAGTTGCTGAGATACAAGCTGAAACTAGCTGAGTGTGGAATGGAGTGGATGAGTTGTCATCGCCATAGCAGTAATATGAAAATCTGTATTAACACACACACACACACACACACACACACACAAAATGAAAAATGCAGGCAATGAGCCTTGTGGAACGGTGAAAGGACTTTCACCTTGGGCCTTGTGAAAAGACTGCATGAATCAGATGTCACTTAATATGACCATTCCTTCAGGTAGAAAGCAATCCAGCACCGTGCTGGACCACTATTTCTGAGTCTCATGGGAATGAACACATATGAGTCTTGTGATCAGGATCAGGCCGGAAAATGTGGCTGATCTAGCAGTGTGAACTTTGTCAGTAACAGCTGCAAAGGAGACTTTGTTTTCCCTTGATTCTAGTTTACTGAAATCCCTAAAGGTCATGTCAATGCTGAAAAGCAGCACCGAATGGTGCTTCTTCACTTCCCATCAGCCATTACACAGTCACATGTCCATGATTACACACACCTGAAACTTGTTAGCAGAGCTATGCAATAGACCTCCAGAATGTCTTGACACCATGCACCTTGTGTGGACGTATTGTGAGGAGGGAGCTATTGATGTAGTGAAAACCATTATCAGAAAGAGGAAAACGGAGGTGGTGGAGGAGACAGATTGAGAAGACAAGCCCGGGGAGAAATAAGGCAAGTGAGGAAGAAGGGAAAATTTTGTAGGGGGGAGCCCTCTCCCACCCTCCCTGACCCACAGACCATGACTTTGCTATGGGCATCACTCTGTCCCCCCGCTCTGCCCTGGACAATCCTGTGCTACTCGGCTCCACTTTGGATGTCGCTCTGCCTCGGACGTTGCCGGAAAGCAGCCTTAAGAGCTTGCTCATTCTACCCACTTCTGGCAGTGAGATTATTGAACCCTATAGCATAGTCAGCTGCATGTCATTTCCCCTGTTTAACACCAAGCAGATGCTTTCCAACTTCTTTCTCATTGGGGGTGTGGTGGAAGAACATTTAAATGAATCCATTGTAGGTGGATAGTAATTCTCCACCTTTTCCCACACAGCTGTGGCCCATTTTAGTACTTTATTGGTGAGTAAATTGATAAACAGTCTTTTGTTGGTCAGTGATTCACACTTGGCCAGTGAAATACAGGAACGTTGCAACAGAAAAGCCGGGGAAGCCACTGGGAAGTTTCACCAACAAACTTGTCAGGAGAGGAAATGAGTGAGTTGGTAGGCATGACTGGGGTAGGATGTGCTAAAAGTTCCTGTGAGACTGCTTGGGTGAGTTGATTCATTTTGGCATCAAGCTCACCCAAGCACTGCTGTTGATCTCCCAACAGTCTCCTTTGAGCTGACATGGCACTGCCCCTGCTTTTTTCTCCTGCTGCATCCATAGGAACAGCAAAGTAATCTATCAGGCAACAGACTGCAGGTGGATGAAAATACAGTTACACGTTTTATTAAGGCACATGCAGACAAATCCAAAATGTGAGCAAGAATTAATATAAAAAAAACAGGCGTCAGTCAGGCAATCGGCAAACAACATAAACTAGGCAAAATCCATTAATAGAAGAAACCAGAAAAAAAAGATCAAAACACCAAAAACTTGAACATGAATAATGTTTAGGCACGTGTACACTGAACAATGCCTTGAAATTTGTGAAGGGAAATAAGAGTCCTTAAATGCAGTGACAGTGATTGTGAATAGCTGTAGTCTGTTGACCATAAACATGAAAGTGTGTGTGTTTGCTGGTAGTTATAGCCCATGGTGACCTTGTTTGTAGGCCACAGTGTGTTCTGGGAAGTGGAGATCTGGTTGGATTCTGGCTTATGCATGACAGTTTGGTGAGTTATGTTATTTCAAACTCATTTAACTTTGTGCAGCAACAGGTCAATTTGATACTTCTGTTTGATTTAGTGTGTGTAATTTTGAGAGATCTCTGTCTATTTATCCTTTAAAATGTTTTAGCTACCACGTTAACATTGGTTAGTGTATAATGGGTGTTTGGGTGTGGGTTTTTTCTGTAGTTTATAAATAGTTTAAAATAGTACTGTTGTATTATTGTGTGTATTTTGTCTACACATTTGGGAATTTATGTTGCTGCTCTATTTTAGTTAGCATGCTAGTAACTAATGGTGAATAAGGGTGACCAGACGTCCTCTCTTCCCCGGACATGTCCTCTTTTTGAGACCTGGAAATTGTGTCCGGCTGGGGTTTTAGAATTGTCCGGGATTTTGAGCCGCCTAAACATTCGTCACGTCATGGGCATCTCTCATAAAGTAGTTACTATTCTACACGTCTATTCACTTCCACTTGCGCTAGTGGATCCAAGAGATAAATGAGTGGGGGGCGGGGGGGGAGCACCAATCATTGCCATCAGCACCGGTTTCCTTGGTTACAACAAGCACATGGCGCTCGATATCTGCAGTGAAAAATGCCGAAACGCTGTTGTAAGTTCACTGACGATTTACGAAATAAATTCCCGTGCTTTCGTCTCGGTCACGATGCACGGGAGGCTGAGTGCATAACATGCAAAGCAGGCACGTGCGTGTCAGTGGCTAATAAAGGTGCCACCGACCGACTGATGGAGATTTCACTAGTCTTAAGGCTCACCAGAAGTGGAACAAATATTTTGAGAGGTCAAAGAGCATTGATTTTCACTCAGAGCTGCTGAAGATGGCCCA
>JAQQZR010000012.1:6017058-6032074 GCA_030068235.1 Notoglanidium macrostoma
GGAGCACCCGGAGGAAACCCACGCATGCACGGGGAGAACATGCAAACTCCACACAGAAAGGCACCCTGGGTGACCTTGGGAGCGAACCCAGGACCTTCCTGCTGTGAGGCGACAGTGCTAACCACTGCACCACCGTGCCGCCCTTCTTTAAGTCTCTTTTGTTACATAATACTCTTTTTTTATCCTTTCCTAAATAAATCACCAAATGTTATGCTTCCTAAAAATTTTCTATTCTATCCACACCTGAACATTATCAACATGTTTCAATACATTTCAATGCTTACAATGCAGTTAACAACAGTTTAGAAAAGGTAAAGCAAATTCATGTAGATACAATAGGATCTGTGGACTTAGTTAGCTAGCTAGCTAAATGGTTCATTTGGGTTTTACCCATACTGTACTTGTATTTTATGCACTTGATTTTTCAAAGAAATAATCAGATTGATGACAAAAACCAACATGGAGGAAAGCTCTGCCATAAATGGTTTAATTAATTAATTAATTAATTAATTAATTAAGTTTTAAGTCCATGAATCTGCTGAAACTGTGTATTGTAGCTATTGTATTGTTTGGTTGATTTCTATAGAGATGTGTAGGACTACATATGATTAATTGCTGTTTGCCTGGTCTGAATAAATTACCTTTTGAGGTGTAAGTTTGCCACAAAAGATGAAAGTACGAAAAAGCACATATATGGGAATATATCTATGACAGTATGTTGGGCTGTTATATAGAAAATATCAGTATTATATGACTGTATTTATTCGGGAAACCAGCTAAACATACTGTATCTGGTACCAATGGAGGTCATCTCAAAAAATGAATGTTTTTAGAGCTAAAACTAAAAGCACTGCAAAAGAGCAAACCATAATGCCATGTCCAGGATATCAAGTGGATTTATGCTATCTGCTTTTCAATTCCAAAACTGTTATCTGTCTTACTGCTATCTAAAATATGCTTTGCATGTCTGACTGTTCAATTATTTGTACTTGTACAGAGCTTTTAACAATGGACACGGTCACAAAGCAGCTTTACAGAAATATATCATTTCTGGATATACAGTGCCTTGCAAAAGTATGTTGGGGGTTTGTACTATCTGATTTACACAACATGCTTACCAATTTGAAGGTGCAAAATATTTTTAATTGTAACACAAATTAATTAAAGCACCCCCCCCCCACACAAAAAACCAACCAACCAAACAAACAAACAAACAAAAAAAACTAATTGAGAATGCATAAGTATTCAACCCCAATTCTGAACATTTTTCTAGTCCCTGATGATAAAAAGCATCCACACAGCATGATGTTGCCACCACCATGCGTCACTGTGTTCTTGGAATGATGGGAAGTGTTGGGTTTTCACCACACATTGCATTTCCCATGATGGCTAAAAAGTTACATTTCAGTCTCATCTGACCAGAAAACCTTCTTCCATGTGTTTGAGGAGTCTGCCACATGTTGTTTGGCAAACTCCATACAATGAGTATGTTGGGTTGTTTTTTTCTGGCCACTCTTCATAAAACCCCTCTCTGTGGATTGTACAGCTTAAAGTGGGCCTATGGACAGATACTCCCATTCCTCTGTGGATCTTTGCAGCTCCTTCAGGATTATCTTTGGTGTATTTGTTGAATCTCCAATGAATGCCCTCCTTGCCCAGTTTTTTGAGTTTTGGTAGCCAGCCTTCTCTTTTCAGGTTTGTAGTGGTGCCATATTCTTTATAACCCAACCCTGATCTATACTTCTCTACAACTTTGTCTCTGACTTGTTTGGGGAGCTCCTCGGGCTTCATGTTGCTTGCTTAGTGTTGTTGCAGACTCATGGGCCTTTCAGAACAGGAGTTTTTATACTGATATCATGTGACCGATCATATGACACTTTGATTGCACACAGGTGGACCTCAATCAACTAATTATGTGAATTCTGAAGTTAACTGGCAGGACCAGATCTTATTTTTGGGTTTCATAGCAAGGGGGTGAATACATATGCACCCACAACTTTTCAGTTTAAATTTTTTAACAGGGTATGTTTGTCATTCCATCTGAACAATTTGGAATAATTATTTTATTAGGTCTGTTACATAAAATTCAAATAAATATACATTTTAATTCCAGGTTGCAATGCAACAAGACAACAACAAAAAGAGAGGTGAATACTTTCACAAGGCACTGTGAATTTATAAATTTATCCCTAAAGCGAGAGACGGCAGTGGCAAGGAAAAACTCCCTGAGATAACACGAGGAGAAAGCTTAAGAGGAACCACACTCAAAAGGATATCCATCTTCATCTGGGTGATCCTAGATTCAGTGCTATTTTAAATAATATCCCTTCTATAACTGTATACACAATTGCACAAAAAGTGCAATTGTGTAACCAAGAACTTTTGAGATTATGAGCAACTTATGACTATGAGCATCAGAGTCATTTCTGACTTCATTATAGTTTTAACTTGAAGTTATTAACTGTTCTGTGAAGGAGGCTTGAGTGCAAAACTGTTATAGCAATTGCAGTCCTAAGGCTATCCATGGAGGAACATCCACAGGCATCTTTATGGTTTCTCATTGATATTTAGGCTGTCCATGTGGGGCCAGCAGCAGCAAGTGATTTTCAGGTGATGAGAAATCCCACCAGAGGCAGGGCATCTGGAATTGTCCATTGTGAACTCCAGTCACCTTGCGTTTGTGACTCTGGTTGCTTTCTTGCAACCAACAAACAACAACTAACATAATGCTGGTCATGCTGGTGAGCAGCTTTGCTTGTGTAAGTGCCTGTTTTTCAGAAGAGATTGGTATGTTCCTCTTTCTCTAGCCATTCTCCTTGGCAGGTAATGAAGCACACAGCATATTTATTTTCTTCAGCCCCATTGTTATCCCTTTTCTGCAGTCCTGTGTCGTTTGCCAAAGAATGCTCTGGAAGCTTTCCATCTCCTGCCTCCTCCAGCACACGCTTTCTTGATTTAAATGCACTCCTGCGATTTAAACCATGCCCAGATTTAAATGACTGTTTAACTCTTGTGTCCATACATGCCCACAATACAGACTTTTATTTTTAAGAAACATGAAAAGATATACCTACAAAATACATATTATTCCATACTGTGCTTACAGTATATCCCCAAAATAATGAGTTTAATATGCTTTCTCTGCTTCCTTTCACTTAACTAGCAATAAAGACTTCTAAACCCATTATAGACAAACAAAGACTTGCTTTAGAGCTTTTAGGATTTCTGTCCAGGAACAGAAAATTGCTATGTGCCCCAGTGCCATTAGTGTGGGAGAGAGCACACTGTGGTTGAATTCATGTGCATTAGTCAGGGAAGACTTTGTATCACACACACACACACACACACACACACACACACACAGAGCAAATCCCACATAAGACAGTCAGCATGATTAACATGCCTGTTTAATTAGCATGCCATCATTTATCATTAGGTTATTTAATGCTGTTTTAGGAGACGAGCTATTTGAGAAGAGGAAACAGATGGTTCATTAACAGCAGCCAAATGTAATTTGCACATTAAAACTGTATACTAAAATATTTGTAGACTGTAACATGCTTATTCAAAGGCAACATTAATTAAATATGTAGACCTGCTTATCTCACCTTTGTCACAGAATCTGGATTTCCATTTTAGCTATTTGACTTTTTGACCAAACACAGGAAATGGAACATGACGGCCGAAGCCACTACACTGTGAATGTCCCAGTCAAGGGATTAATGGATACCCATTTAATGTTTAATGATGTTGTAGATTACACTGTTCATGGCAATCAAAGTCCACCTTATGGGCAAGAGAGAATGAGTATGCTTAAAAGTATAAAAGAACTACAACAGATTTTAGAAATTTGATCAAAACAATTCAATGTACTTCTGATAATGTGAAAACTATGAGTCTAAACGAATCAGTAAATAACAATTTTTTTTCTACAGTTGATGATGATGAGTGATGATGAGTGACATAAATGCTTTTCATCAGCCAAGCATTTGCTACCTTTTCTAGAGATGTTTCATACACTTGGATTTTGCACTTTGTGCTCAAGTTCAATAAAATTCAGCTTTGACCCTGTTTGCCACCGATATTTCAGCATAACCATCATGACAAACAGCTGTATTTGATGTGGCAAGCAGTTGCTCACAGTCATGGAGGTTAGATAAATTACACTATTTAAGAGAAATTTAAGATATGATCTTTGATTAATTAATGTGATTGCACAAGAAGTCACAGTATTGTTGTCCATGAGACCACTTTTTTGCCATGACTCTTCTCCCACAGTTTTTAAGATATTGACCCCAAACCAACTTCAACTTGTCCATCCCCTGTCTGAATAGTATGCTTGCATACAGCTCTTGAAAATACATACTCATTCTCTTGTTTTCCTGTCATTATTTTCCCCCAATGAAATGAGTGGATTTGGGTAATCAAAGTCATCCTGCTAGGTCACGCTTCATAAGAGAGTCACCAAACTTCATTTGATTCATCTGACCAACTCACCCCCCTTAAAAATTCTTTTTTAAGAAGCTAGTTGAGCCCTCTGTCTAGAATCAGACAAAAACACCATTCTTGTTCTGAAAGAGGATGCATGTTGAGTAGACAGGTTTTCCTGCCCTTCATGGATGCACTCTCTGGGTGGTGGGGGAGTACACGGTGCTTGATATGGGCCTAAGTGTGTGATTCTTGCATCTTGAATCTTGCAGGCTTGTATAAGGCCTAAAGAGCCTTTGTGGATAACATGGTAACATACAAATGTCTTATGGCCAGTCTGTTTGGTCATACTGGTTTCCTGACTCTGAAACCTATGCTATCAGTGCCACTTTGGTGGAAGCCTCACAGAGTGACCCTGGAACACAGGGCAGACTTCTTATATTTTATAGTGCTGGTTTACACATGTCCAGTAAACCAATTTTGCAGAGTTGATTTACACACGTCTGGGAAATGGGCTATGCTAACTCCACTGCACTATGTGTGGGTTGTACAGTATATCCATGAAGATATTGCAAACAGAATCCTGGGAGATTTTATTTTGCCTCATTCTTATTTTCTATAAGATCTGTCAAATATTAAGCATCACACTTTACACCTACAGTATTTCACTGGTTTCACTGTTAAACCTGACATGATTTACTAATTAATTGCTAATGCATCATATACTCTGATGTATGTGAGTATAAAAAGAAAATTCGCTCAGCTATGCACAATTTATCATATTTAAAACTTTTAATAATCTCAGGAAGGATAATCACTTCAGTAATTAATATTCATTGAGCTGTTTTAAAAGAATTGGCTATGAATCATATTGTCTTGGTATTGCCATATGAAGAATTTGTAATGAGTGCAAAATTGTTTCATTATAAACTTGTCTATAACATTACAATGTTAATAAAATTGTAATCGAATCATTTATTAATGTATTAAATCTTAAAAGGTTTAGTCACTTCATCATCATGAGCTTTTATATCGCTAAGCCGACAGTTATTAACCTTGATGGAGTAAAATCTATACTGATCTATGACTAGTTTTTACCATTTAAATCCAAATGAATGCATGGTCTATTGCTAAATAGTTTGTTTGTTTCTTCACTTAACATAGGTGCTTACTTTTACGGACTGGAATTGCTGGGACGACTAACCAGAGAACAATATTTTGCATAATGTGCAGGGGTGGCAATTGGGAAAAATGGTTGTGTTTTCCCATAGCCTGCCTGCCAGTCTTGCAGGCATTCGCTAGAGTGTTTCGTATTGTTTGGCAATAAATGTGGGCAAAAACCGACTATTTTCACAGGTAAAAGCCATTTCACTGACAACCAATCATGAGCTTTCTATCATAGCCCTTCCATGAGACTATTTTGTCTTCTAAACATTTCCTCAAACAATAATAGGAAACTTCATATACAATTGCATGCGTAAAACCAAGTCAAGATATTGAGGCAAGAAAATGTACAAAAGTTCTTAGACATACTTGACTCAGTGACAAAGCATGCTTTTTGCCTTACCTTTATTTGTTCTGTTCAGGTATATTATAATTATAATTAATATATAGTATAATATACATAATTATATTATAATATAAGTGATTTTGTATATAATTTGACTGGCATGTCCCTGAAAATGCAGATCAGTAAAAGAATTGCTTTTGGGTTGCCAAGCATCACATTTATTTGCCATTTTGGCACAGGCCGAAGCTTCATTTTAGTGATGATGGGTCCACATTCAGAGAAATAGCAGTTGAATTCTGCTCCGCTTTTAATTTATGGCAAAAAAAAAGCAGCACTCAAGGCAGCGCAGTGGTTGTCATTGCGATTGGAGTCAGTGTTTGTGTTAACTGCCACTCAAAGGGACACCTGTCCGCTGAGTACAATCAGTGGTGGACACTAATGGTTTGTGATAGTTCAGCCTGAAATTACAGCAAATGTCTTGAGCATCTACGTTAGATTATCTGGTGTTGAAACTAAGGAAGCAGTGACTAATTCTCTAATTCCCAGTTTATTCTTACTGTTGAGATAGTGCTTTCTGCACACTGTCACAATTCAAATTTGCTCATCTTATTTCACCGGCAGTATAATCAATTAGGTGGTGTCTTTCTATAGCTGATTTCTCGAGTAGCTGGACGTGTGATAACATGTAATAAATGTGGACTTCTGACCATGTTTTACATATACATATAGGGCCAAACAGACTTATTTATTCACAACACAGTTCTCTTTGTACACAGTACTTTGATGAGACCAGTGGATTCTGTCTTATTTTGTCAAAAGCTTTTATGTTGAAAAAAAACATGACTTCATGACTGAAGCGCTTGTTCATGTGCATGTCTGTAGGTTTGTCTATAAGCACACATAAAACCAATTGCACACCTTAGATAAGATCGTTTCTATTATGTTCTTATGTGGGAGGGGGTTTCCGCTAAAAAGATATGGTTCAGTTTGAGTCAATGTGGTGTATATATGTTGATTCAAATATTCAAATATATGATTATGTTGCTTTTTGAGACCATGTGTTTGTGTGAGCAGGACTGAACAGGATGATTTTTTTTAACAGTGTATGTGGACATGGTATTCAAGATGAAGTTAAAGTCAAAAACACAGATATTTTAATTGAATCTAAAGGTTAGGAGTGCAGGTGGGAGAACTCCAATATTACCAATTTTTGGTACACTTCTGAATATTTGACTTTTTTGTTAATATTTTGACCTTTTTCCCCCTCCCTTACACTCCCAAGACTGTACCTTTAATGAACATTTCCATTTTTTTAAAATAACTGTAGTTCAGTAATTCTTAATAGTTAATGACTATTATTCACTAATCTTCAATTGCACATCATACTGTTACTAAATTTTCATTGCTGGGGCAAAAGGAGGATTTATAAACACTAGATTATATATGGCACTTGGCACATGGTGGTGGAGTGATTAGCACAGTCACCTCAGAGCAGGAAGGTCCTGGTTTTGATCCCTGGGTCGACCAGGGCTCTTTCTGTGCAGAGCGTCCTCTGGGCATGTCCTCCCCATGTCTGCGTGGGTTTCCTCTGGGTTCTCGGGTTTCCTTCCACAGTTCCAAGACATCTGGGTTAGGTCAATCGGCCTCTCCAAATTACCCATAGGAGATAGGTGATTGGACCCAGCCACTAGGTTGCGCAAGGTAGTGCGATTGTTGTGCCGGTACCAAGCCTGGTGAAATTTGGAGGGTTGTGTAAGGAAGGGCAGCCAGCGGAAAATCTGTGCCAAATTGATGAGCGGACGATGGATGATCTGCTGTGGCGACCCTGAACGGGAGTAGCTGGAAGAAAAAGAAGATATTATATATGGCACTTATATGATATTTGTCACATAATCTGTTTGTCATAAGTGACCCTTTTCTTGTCTTATTTTTGTTGTCATTCTCTTCCTGTCTTATTTCCTTTGGATTCTCCTAAATCATCTCTCACAAACTAGAGATGGGTGATCAAATTTCAGCATTGAAACAGTGAGGAACCGTAAGGAAAAAAGATGAGAATCATATGGTACTGTGAGTCTTGTGATGAAATTTTAACCAGGTTTGTTCATGAAGCCAGAAAATAAAGTAGCCATACAATAATCTATCTGAAATATGTCTCTCTGAATCAGAGTTGCCTGGTTACTTGGTTTTGGAGGGGGGGAATCCAAGGATTTACTGTAATTTTTTCCACAACAATACCCTTCTTACTGCTAAACGCTTTCTGTTGTAAAAAATATCCTAGAGCAGTCTTGCTAAAACATTTTATATGTGCTCATTGTTTCTATTTGTACTCATTATAGTATAATTACAACAAAACAGATGATTAAGCTTGTGTATGAAACATTCAGTAATGTTTGGCTTGGTGAATTAAAAAAAAAAATCCTATTGTTGATGTTATAGAGTGTCTTTTAAATACCACAGCAATTTCCAAACATGTTAAATTTGTATATACTACAGAACAACACATTGTCACCCAGTTTGCACTCTGGACTCCCAGCCCTCCCAGCAGCCTTCAAACATGACCCCTGAGGACTCCATCTCCCAGCACATACAAACCATGATTCATGATTTGTGAATTCACAATTGTTTCTGGTTTTTGCTCTTGCCTATTCTATGATAAGCAGTTTGCACCTTGCCAGACATTTGCCTGTGTTTTGGCTTTGGAATTGCTTTAACTGCTGCCTGAATAAACTCTCATACTGCTTATACATACATCTGTTGTCTGCTTCCATGACACACATTATACATTTTTATCTGTCTATAGTTACATTAATGCTATAGAACCTCCGTTCAACAAGTTAATCCCTGTTCTTACTCAGCAGTTGTTCCCCCATGATTTTTATAAGTTAATAAGTTTGTTAAGTTTGTTACTTCTTCCATACATATTAAACAAAAGTCTCCTTCGGTGTATCAATGATTATATATTTCTTTTGTGAAAGAGCACATTTTTCAATATGCTTATTATTAGTCTTAGATTATGTCCATCATACAAGGCCATGGAAATGAGCTGTTGCTATAGAAACGATAACATATTTGAATGAGCACATTAATATACAGTAAATCTGTGATTTGTCTTGCAGCAAGCACCATTGTCAGAGCTGTTGTTACAGAAAATTAAATAACACCTGCTGAACAATTCAAGAGTGATGTGGTATTAAAAAATAACTGGTGAAGGGATAAAACCTGCCTTTTTTTTGGTTTTGCAGTCTAGCTATTGGAGCAGTAGTCCTGCATTTTAATCATTTGAAAAAATAAATGATTTACTATATAAATGTGCTAGTGAAATCCAAAAGAGAATAGAGGAAAAAGAAGAATGAATAGAAAGATACAGTGCGAATATCCTGAAGCCATGGCTCTGGATGAGATTTGATGCTGTAGACTGATTACATCACTGCTATAGGATGGAGTCTAGCAGCTGCGATGCTGATATTTGAGGTTTGTAAATGGATTGCGTATCTGGTACTGTTTTTCTCCACCATCTCTGCTGTCCAAATTGCATGCACACAAATACACATAGGTGTACATGCTCCCGTGTAGAATCATTTTCTCATACGCCAAGTGCCCCTCTCTCACTGACACACACAATCACACACACAGCGGTGTGAGTAATACACTGAGACGTGTTAACAGCGACTCTCAGCTGAGAGGCTCATTCACCTCACAGCTTTAGTGACATTTAATAGAAAGGCCATCCCCTTCTAACTGAGTGTGTGCACGTGTGTGTGCGCGAGTGTTTGAGTCAATGTGTGTAGGTGTGTAGGTATGAGTTCAGAGTTTTAAAAAAAAAAATAGGCTTTATATATTGATGTATATTGTATATGGACTGTTTTGCACTGTGATGACATTCATGGTTCCCTAAGGAACTAAAGTAAATAAAAACTGCATATCAGTAGAAAGGTGCATTATAACATTTAATGTTCTATTCCAGAACCGTTGCAAGACCTGTATTCTCTGATCTACTGCCAAATTTATTACAAATTGGAAAATGTGTCTGCTGCTATATGTTCTTCCGACTGAGTGAAAAGAGACACTGGGAATAGGCGAAAGCTGTATGGATGAAATTGTACTTCATTTAAGCAATATCACGCAAGAAAAAAGCAATATTGCATACACAGTTGTGTGGTTATATGGAATATTGTCAGGGCTGTGATTACCTACAGCCAAATTGCAGCTGTGCCGATATTCCTTAGAATTGCATGATTGCGAGTGTGATATTGCTTTTACACAGCATTTCTATAAACAAGAAATTAATATCACGTAAGTGACATTTCAGACACAATATGGCCAAACATTCTGTTTAGTTTTGCTCTGCTACCTGAAATAGATCTTGAAAAATCCACACTATATTTTTAGCATGTTGGTTAGCTAGCTATCTCATACTGATTTGTACATTCCCATTAAAGGTGCTTCTGGTAAAATTGGTATCCCTTCTGATGAGCTTTCATATTTAAAGTCAAAAGTTATATTCCTGAAAAGTATCATTTGCCATGTCTGCTGATGCTACTGCCAACATTAATGTAGTAACCAGAAGTGGAATTTTACATGTAGAACACAAATGAGCGAAGTGATACACACAGTAAAACATCCCAGTGTGGTTATAGGAAATATAAGCATTCTTCGACCAACAAGAACTGACCAAGAAATCCAAAGTCTCAACCATAAAAGCTTGCAGGAGAAGTTCCTTGCATTCAGAGATGAATTATATGTGTCTCAAGCAAGTAGTCTGAAATATAAATAACAGTCATGTAAATAGACACACATAGCATCTTCCTATGCCTGGGGATCCTCCTGATCTTGCATGTGCATGCAGGTGGGAGTGTAATAAACACAGAGACATCATCAAGTTTCAGATTTGCAGTATATCTAAATAAAATTACATTATAGTGATGAATGGATGTGTGGGTTTCTTCTGGGTGCGCTGGTTTCCTCCCACTGTCCAAAGACATGCAGATTAGGTCAAGTAGCTACTCTAAATTGCCCATAGGTGTGAATGTGAGTGTAAATAGTTGTTTGTCTCTGTGTTAGCCCTGCAATAGATTGGCAACCTGTCCAGGGTGTACCCCGCCTTGCGCCTGAAGTCAGCTGGGATTAGCTCCAGCTTCCGCATGACCCACAGTGGATAAGCAGTATAGAAAATGAATGAATGAACTCTCAAATTTAAAAGTAAAAAGGAAGCTGAGCATCCAGGGGCAATAGCCGTATCTTAATCTGGCTCTTAGGCGAAGTATTAGGGATCGAGTTAGCTCATAGAGTTAGTCCCAGGTATAAATGACAATAATGTTAATCATGATGATCATAAGCCGAGTCACACTTCCAGACTTCTATCTGGTTACAGCATAGGAACTGTGACAACTGAAAATGTAATGCAGTTTGAAATTATGCACCGACATAATTAGCACAAATATTTTAAGCCTGTTATGATTAGTTCCTCAGGAGGGCAAATGGGACTGAGGGAGACAGACACTAAACTAGAAAAGGTGTGAATAATGTGAAGCACTTATTGTCACTAAATGTCTAATTGGAATTTAATGTGGATACATCAGGCCTGGAAATTCAGCCATCTGTGAAGAACCCCGTTATTCAAATTGGTTAGACAAATCCCTCAGGATATTCAAAATGGCCATTTTCTGAACAATTATGAGGCTGGGGTAGATACTTGATCAGAGTCAGGTTCTGACACCGTAGCACAGACTGAGACAAACCCAAGGACATGAGTAAAATCCGAGCCTAACACAGAATATTAAGATGCAGTCTGATACAGGAGAAGGTGCAGAGATCAGCCAGGTTTTTGGTAAATGAGGCTGAGACTGCAGGGCCATCAGATGCTGAAGCTGAGTCCACCAAGGAACGTCCCAAGAATCTCTGCCTAAGACATATAAAGTAGCCATTTATAACCCTCTAAAACTAATTAATAGGACCTTTAGCCAATACCTTGGTTGTATTTCTGTGTATTTTATATGCTTTCAGTGTTGCTGTGTCAGTGATGGGATATGTCTTTTGATGGGATATGGCTGTCTTTTGTCTGCTGCTCTATAAATATGTCACCTTCCTGCATATTGTTTGTCATGGGAAGATCACAACTCTTACATGTCGTGTTTCTCACCTTGTGCTTTAGGATTGGTTGGATGGACTTTTCTTGCTATAATATTTAAAATGTCCCTGTACAAATCTTTGCCTTTTTTGTCTTTTACAGATATTGCCTTTGCCTTGTCCTGGGTGAATGTTTTTTACTTGTGCTGATTTTTTCTCTGAATGTTGTTGACCTTGATTGCACTTTTCCCCTTTGAAGTTGGTTGTTTCATTTGCACATATGTTGTAATTAAGACACACCGATTAACCACCATTTTATAGCAGTGCATTGTAAATAGTGGTTAGTAAGAAGTCTGCAACATTTATGTTTAATCAGTTTTCTCAGGGATTTGACTAACCCTAACCCTAACCCTAAACCCTAACCTTAGCTAGGGAGTGATGGAAGAAATTGTATTATTATTATTATTATTATTATTATTATTATTATTACTGTTGTTGTTGTTGTTATTCATTTATTTATTTAGGTTAGGCTAATTAGTTCACTTTATGTATAGTTAGAGGGATTTTTTACAAATTATTTTAGAATTATTATGGCGGAGGAGTTGCTAGTTTTTTGTTTTGTAGTTGTGTTTTTTTTTTTTTTTAAACTTCTGATGGCACAAATAATAAGTATTGTTTCAACAGACTATCATGAGTATCATGAACTTATTTTCTCTACACTTTCATGTGAAATCCCCGACCACTTCACATGCCTGGTCAAGTTTTCAGAGCTCAACTGAGAACAAATCACAGAAATGCAAAGTACATTTTATCATGAACAAGGTCAGTGTTATTACCATTTCAAACAGATTTTCTTTATGACCCAAACAATGTTGTGTTTTTGTTTTTGCTTTCAATTGTGACATGATTACTCTGCCCATTTTGTGCTTAATTAACTAGCTTTTCATAAATCTACCACAGACCTACATCTAATATTGAATAAAAAAAAAAGATAATTACAATATATGATTACAATTATTTTCATAGACACAGAATTCTGTTGATAAGCTAATAAATCAGAGAATTCTGGCAAGTCTACACAGCAATGTTGCAGTAGCAAAAAGAGAACAAGACAACGGCTGACTTAATTAATGTTAATGTTCTGCGGAGTCTATTGGAGGGGCTGAAACAACCATTATTGTAATGTATCACAATATATTTCTAAAAATAAACATTACTCTTTTATTGCAAAGCATTTAATTTGTAAAGTAAACTGTTTTGGGGTCTTTCGTTTAAGCTTTGCACCATTTTGCATTCTGCATTTACATAGCCTTGAATATGATCACCATAATATAATAGATATTTATAGTTTAGTTAATATTATTTCAAACCAAACATGTTTTTACCTGATACTTAATAATATGCGATTAATGTGATTCTGAATCTTACATCAGAATGACCAATAAGTAAATCTTGCAGTATGTTCTGAAGCAATATGGTCTTTATTGTTTAATATAGTCTTTACTGTTTCACTATGAGGTCTTTATTATTTGTCTTTATTGTGGTCTGTACCTCAGTGGTCATCTCCCAAGTTACCACATGCACCCACGCACAATCCCTTCCAGAGAGCGCTGAGAACATAATAGCAGCTTGATTCAGGAAACAAAGTAGAAACCACATCAATTTCTATGTCCTGTCATAACTAAACCCCTGGAGTTTGAACTTCTGTGGTTCGTGGAGGTTCTTGAAGGTTTTGCTGCCCATTTGTCTGACTGATGCTGCTCATTTCCCAGCATCATAAAAGGGCTGACTTTCTTTATCAGGTGAACCAGACGTAAAGCAAATCTCCCAAGAGATTTCAGAGCTTCCAATATGAAACCCATTATTTCTTATCTTTTTGATGTTTCAATCATCAAGGCTTTCTCATTCTGAGATTATGCAACATTCTGCAAATGCATGCAACATCCATGGTTGGTAAAGCCAGTTAGACAGTCAGCCAGAGACGTTTGCATGCAATTGAAAACTTTATTGAAGTTTATCCATGGTTGACTTAGGCAGATCCATATTCAAGAACAAAACACGGTCAAGCAAAAGTCAAAATCATAATCTACATGACTATACATTGAGACCAAGGAACTAGTAACAGAGAATTCTCAACACAACAACAAGAAATTAGTATCAGAATTACAGATACGCATGCACAAATTTGCTACAATAAGAACAAAACAAATGGAAGGAAATACACTGAGTAGTGCACCATTGTGAGACAAAGTGTATGGAATATGCATGAGTGAACATCATATATGGACAGACTGAGACATAAGCAGCAGATCAGTGGGTAGCATTGCCATCTCACAGCTCCAGGGTCTGTGGTTTGGTCCTGAGTTAAGGTTACTTCCTGTGTGGAGTTTCTGTGCATTTCCATACCTGATTTCACATGCTGATATGTAGATTATTGTGAATACATGTGTGGTGCCCTGCAATGGACTGGAATATTTCCACCTTGCACCCAGTGTTCCCAGGATAGGCTCCTCTGTTCCCAGTGTTCCCAGGATAGGATTCTCTGTTCCCAGTGTTCCCAGCATAGGATTCTTTGTGATCATGACCATGAAAAAAATCACATACCAAAGACGGATCAATGAACTAACAGATTTAGGTTTTTTTTAAGTGTTGCAAACTGGAACAGATTTACTTGAGTGCTACATTACACATTATTTATAAAAGTTTTCTAAAGGTTTTCTAAAAATTTTCAGTCCTTTAGTCTCTAGAAATCTATGTTGTCTGATTCTGAGACCATAGCTGGATATAAGATGGTTTTTATCATGGTGACTAGGCCACAAAACACGAAAGGTTCACTACATGCTGGTGTGGTGATATATGGGATCCATTTAAGCATCACAGCAAGCCAATAAGCAAGGACAACAAGCATACTTATATATTATTACTTAAATATATAAATATATATATATATATACAGGGAGTGCAGAATTATTAGGCAAGTTGTATTTTTGAGGAATAATTTTATTATTGAAC
>JAQQZR010000012.1:6036786-6047866 GCA_030068235.1 Notoglanidium macrostoma
TGTGGCCAAAATACTCATTTGCCTAATAATTCTGCACTCCCTGTATATATATATATATATATATATATATATATATATATACTGTACCAGAGTAATAGAGTGCTAAATACACATACGCAGAAGGAAGTCATAGACTTCACATACAGCCATATGCTATAATGTGAATGACTAAACTACTGCACAAGTATCCACACACACTCACACATTATATTTTCAAAGAAGTGTAAATGTGTGTGCCAAATGTGCTGATGCTCTCAGAGAAGAGATTACAAGTTAGAGTCGGAGTGAACCATCTGCCACACGCACACACACATTCAGGACCACAAAGACTTGTATACATGAGAGAGAGAGAAAGAGAGAGAGAGCGAGAGAAGCACATTTCCTTTTTTTACTGAGGTGTTTAAGTTTGAGGTGTTTAATAATGAATTCAGACAGCAGGAGCTCAAAATGCTGTAAAAACAACACACACACACACACACACACACACACACACACACACACACACACACTGCAATTTGAAATACTTCAGTGTCACTGTACATCTGGGGTTTTTGTTTTTTATTTCTCTCTCTCTCTCTCTCTCTTTCTCTCTGTGTGTATGTGTGTGTGTGTGGTGTGTGTGTGTGTGTGTGTGTGTGTGTGTGTGTGTGGCAGCCAAGCAGAAAAAGCCAGTAGTGACAGAGGTTTGGACCCCCACTGACACATGGAGTGGACTAAGTTTCTCAAAGTGGATGCCTGCTGAGGCTGATAAGTAGCTACGCGGGGTGATCCGCTTCTGTTACAGATCCTACCTCAATAATTATTCATTAAGTACATAAACACACACACACCCTAATTTGTAACAATCTACAAAGTACAGACCCTTTCTCAGAAACAATCCATTAGCTCATCTGTTTCCTTCATTACTCATAAAGCCTTCGTCCTGGCCTGCTGAGAGGATCTGCAGTAATAATGTACATGCTACACTCCTCTTTCTGTAATACACACAGCGGTAATAATAAATGAAAGCTATTGTCATGCAGTGCAGCAAAGCCGCTGTGTAGCTCTGAACCTCAATAACCAGCTATGAGAGAGAGAGACAGGCGAGCAGAAAGACAGGGAGAGAGAGATTTTCTCACTATACGTGACACTATACGTAAATTCAGTCGCAGCACAGTCTATTAATATTGAAGTGTGTAATTTTAATGTTTCAGGCTATAGAGCTTTGTGTTGAATTACGTTGCAAGGGCATTTGAAATTGTGTGTTTCTGTTTTTATTGTTGACAGATTTAGCTCATTAGCCTAAAATCTATTAGTGCTTAAAAAATCAATACTCATTGAATAAATTCTGCCTCATGCATCAAGAAAACAAGGGGATGCGCATAAGCTATGCATCTTTTCTTCTCTTACTGTAGTCATGGAGCTCTGAAAGAGCTGAGGATCTGCATGACCTGTATAATTACTCCTTCTCATAATCCCCCACCTCCTTCTCCTGTTCCTCTTCAGCAAAAAATTCCATACTCGCTCTTCTCACTGACATTCATTCTTGTTTCATGTGTGTAAAACACTCAGGTGTGAGGGGTTTGGCCTCAGCTTTGCTTTCTCTCTTTGAAGGCTCTAGCTGATGTAACTGCGGCTGTTACACAAACCCCTTTTTCTATGCTATGCTCTTCTCAACAAGCTGGAAAAAGCGATAATATAAGGGTCACCCAGGAGAAAGCTTAAGCTAGGCAGACAGTACATGGCCTGTAGATTTCAGTTCAACAGAGTTTAATTCAGAATATCACTGATGTTATTTTTGCACTTGCTAAACAGACACAAATATGGTATCATATACAGTAGATAACAGGTTTAGACAAAGCTTAGTCTGTGTTGCCAGTTTAGTAGTTAATAAACTGGTATGCCAAGCAGTGGGTGAGCAAATGTTAGAACCTCAAAGACCTAGTTTTGAGGAAACCAGTAGAACATAGGTTTCATTACTCACTCAGAAATCATTCTTTCTACCCTCTTTTGCATTGATGAGCTCCCATTTGCCTGCAATTACCTAGTGTTCCTGAGATTGACAAGACAAACAGAGTTTGTAATTACTCCCATCAAAACAGCATGGCCAGTTTGGTTCCCTTGGGTCTAGACCATGGATGGCTGGGGCATGGTCAGGATTTGAAATCATAGTCTTATGTTTTCAGTTTTTAAAACGGAAATATGTTTTGAAATATGGTAGCACCTCCGATCAATGTGGAGTCATAACAGAACGCTTTCGATCAATTTGTTTACATCCCCGAAACACGAGTTCATCTGTACCAATTATCCATCTGTACCATCTGTATCAATTAGTTCCACTCGAGCTCAAAACTCAAGACAAAATAATAAAATTCCAATGTAAAACCCAATGCCATGACTCCTATCTAACGCACGCTTCCTGAATCATTCAAGGATCCACTTCTCTCATGGAACCCTCACATATATTTTCCGATTTCCCCATCTTAGACCTTCGCATAGTCTTTTCCCCAGCATACATGAGTTTAAACTCTGTCTGTGCTACTGTTCGACCTTCAGCGTACACAACCTGAATTTCTGAACCTCATAAACTTTCATATTCACCTCATATTCAGTCTGTCTGTAGTGATTTCCTCATGACACTTTGTATCGCAGTCAGTCAAGTACATGTAGGGGCCACAGAGGACAGATCAATTCATTACAACTGTGAAAGGCTGCAGCTCTGGTACATCAAGTGCATGCATTTGCTGGATAAATTCTTGTGTCAAGCCCATTCCTGTGTGTAGTTTTCCTCCCAAATCTTAAAAACATGCCAGTAGGTAAATTGGAGACAATTAATTGCACCTAATTGTGATTGAGTGTCCAAATGTCTGTGCCATGTGATAAATTGGTACCCCGTCCAGGATGTTTTCCCACCTCGTGCCCACCATTCCTAAGATAGGCTCGAGATCAACTGTGGGCCTGATCAGCATAAAATGGCTACTGAAAGTGAATGAATGATCAGTGAGGATCGGGTGCAAGAATATAAGTATTGCAATATGTCAGTCATATATTTAAATGGCTATTAGGACTTCTGTAATTACTAGAACTTTGATAAAATAGCCCCTATCCTAGCCCCTTTTTAGAGACTGTACCTAAAACAGACTGTAGACTATACCTTTAGGTAATCAAATAAAAGCTTTTTTAGGAGTTAGTTGAATAGAGGTTCTCTGCTGACAGAATAGGTTAGTCTCTTAGAGGCTGCCATTATAACTGAAAGGTGTTGGTGCTACACTTAGTATTATTTAAGAAAGATGTGCATTAACTTCTGTAGAGCTTCTCTCTAGCTCTCTCTCTCTCTCTCTCTGCCTGTTTCATTTCGAGAAAGCAAAGAAGTGGGCATATCTATATTCATGGCCAGGAGGATTTATTGGTAAATACATTTGAGGTCAAAAGTTGACATACACTAATCATGGACATTGATGTCATGGGAATATTGGGCTTTTAGTGATTTCTTTCAAATGTTCTTTTTTGGGAGAAGAATTATTGTACAACAAAAACAAGTATTTGGTGAACAAGATTTAATTTATTTTGATTTTTGAAATCTATACAGTGATTACAACTTTCAGTTGTGCTGAAAATTCCAAAATGTAATTTAACTTGCAAAGGCCTCTTAACTTCCTGTTAGTGAACATGATTGTATATAGCTAGTAGCATCTCTGTGCCAGCATAAGAATAGTTGGTTTGACAGAACTCATTGGATTGACCAACACACAGTAAATGGGAATTGTAACTATTCCTGTCCATGATGAATGTAAACCTATGACCTCAACTGTATTTGGTGTAGCTGTCTGGGATCAGAATCTGAATGGTTGTGCAACAGCAAATGCAATTTTACCTCAAGTTTAATAGTTTCCCATTACATAAAGCAGGAAGCTAAACTTTGAAGTTTAAATTTGTGCTCCCCTACTAGTGATGACTCTCAGTGAATGGTAAATAAAAATTAAATAAAGGACTGCCTATTAAGATTAATTACAGACGGGCAGCAGAGTAGACAGATGTGATATAACTCTCAGAGGACATGTGTGAAAATAACTGACCTTGACTCTCCCACTACTGCCAACATTTAATATGCAAACACTTTTGGACATCTCTTTGTCTTTTCTTTCTGCTTCTCTCATACACATTCATATTTTTCTCTCTCTATAATCATCTCTGTGCAGTACCTTGATGCACAGAGAATATTATTAAACATTTCAAATAAATCTTTCCTGAAAAAATGGAGAGAGGAACCCAGGCAAATGTTTAATCAGAATCAGTGCTTGTTAAACAGTGTTGATTTTGGTTCAGTACCACCTGCTTCTCATCTGTGTGGGATACACAAAATCAATTGTTTCACTCAGTGAACAAATAAAACCGTGGACGGTTGAGATGAGATGAACATAATACACAGAAATGTACTTTAAAAAGTTTTAATATCTTGGCATTTCACTATATGGTACTTTATACAAAGTCAGTGTTGATTCTTCTCTAGCCCTTCATCTGTGACTGTTTCTGTTCACAGGACTGCTGCTGGCTGGAGATTTTGGGTTGGTGGATTAATTCTCAACCCAGCAGTGACACTGGGTGTTTAAAATCCCCAGAAACAATGCGGTACACAACACACTCATAGCAGTGCACAACGGCGGATGGTGTAAATGGGCTAGCAGAGCTAAGCTCCACTGTCGTTTCCAAGAGTAAAAATAAGCCAATGTAAGTTTTTTGGTATTTACAGATTATTTGCTGTCAATACATGTCCTAAAGGAGATGGTTTTGGACTTTTGTGGGACCAAGCGCAAGAGCACCACCAATGGTTGCAATAAAAATACGCAGTTCTTAACACAGAGTGGTCAGCAAAGCTGGGGCTGTTTTTGTTTTGTTTTTTTTCTTGCCCTGAACTGAAGATTCATGTAACATGTCAGTGACAGTCATATCAGGTGATTACAGAGTAAAAGATTTTGTGTGCAATTTCTGATCCATAGTACATTATCAGCAGTGATAAAAAAAGGTGTGCTTAAAATAGTTATTGGTTTAATGCATGTGAGCAGTGTGAATTCTTTACTTTATTAAACATTTGCTCCCAAATTGCTTTTGGAGGTGGAACAATAGTGCAAAAATGCATGGTCCAAAAAAAGTACAAACTATAAAGACAAAAAGATGACAGAACTGTTTTCTGTTTTTCTGTTGACCATGTCAGGTAATTCTAGGAAACACAGCATGAAGCCAGGAGAGCATTGTGGACGTGTGTGTGTGTGTGTGTGTGTGTGTGTGTGTGTGTGTGTGTGTGTGAAGTGATTTGCCCCACATCATTCCTTTTATGTCATCATTGAGACCTTAAATGTAATACATTGTTTATTCCTAACAGCTTCATTGTCAAGCTATTGAGAGATATTAGATTTCAGTGCTCCCGTCTAATATCATCCCTGCCAGCACAACACACTACTAGTCCACTATGATGTCAGTGTCACTACTTTGGTGAGAATGATCCACTAATCCAAGCCAATTCATTTAGATTTTATTTCCCCATATAACAATAACCATATATCAAATGTTATTATTGTAAATCATTGCACATAAATTGTACACAACAAAATACCATTACTCCAGGATGGTTGTGTTACACACAACACAATACATGTTATGCTGGACTACATACTATAGGGTAAGATGTGAGATTATTGTATTGTAATTTTTGGCATGATACAGTCCATGAGATATTGCTATAATTTTAAAGTGCAGCTGTGCAGTGATGGTCATATGAAGGTGGGTGTTGGGAAAGGTTTTGACTGGTCCAGGTGATTAGACCAGGGGCAGGAGTGTGTTGAGTAGCCTAAGTGCCTCAGGGGAGAGGCTGTTTTGGAGTCTGGTGGTGGTGGCACAGATGCTCCAGTAACTTCTGCCAGATGGCAGGAGGGCAAAGAGTCTATGGGAGGGATAGGGGGGTCATCCACAATGCTGGTGGCCTTGAAGATGCAGTGTTCATCGCAGGAGCTGATCATTTTGATTAGAGGTGTTCCTATTGTAGTAGTTTTCCACAGATATATGTAGTAGTGCCTGGCACCCTGCATATAGGCTATATATACATTATACTATAACTATAAACACATGCAACTGAGTCTAGGCCTTTATGTGTAATGTTAAGATGACTTGATGTCAATCAAGACAGTCTTATCCTTAAATTCACTTATCACACCTTTAGATATGTCATTTTAATATATGGAAATATTCCATGTTGAATAATAAATCATTTCTTTAAAAAAGAAAATGCCCAAGAAAATAGTGAACTAGTAACCTGTGAATTTCTCATTGACTGTCATCAATCACTAATGCTAATCCACATCTGCAGTATTCTGCTCATCTACCAAGGAGTGCCATGTCCCCTTCTGTTACTTCTTCTTTTCATTCTCCTTTTCATGGTATTTTGTATTCAGTGAGAGGAAATAAATAATTCCACACTTTTGTGTTTGGTATTTAATATATTTGCAGTGCATATACCCACTTCACACATAATGTCATTTGACTTTACTTACTATAATTACTTACTATAATAATTTATAATTACTTATAAATATAAATATAAATATAATCTAAACAAATTAGTACTTATTCAATGGCACAAGCAAAGATATGTAAAAAAAAAAAAAAAAAAAAGTATTTGGACCAATAAATGACCAGCATTGGAAGTTTGGCATTGGTGACTACATCTTTGAGACATCTATGGTAAGAAGTAATTTGCTTTTTGCATCATTGTGCTGCAATTTTAGCCAATTTCTCGTGGCTGGTCATCTTCAATTCCTCCAATATACAAGAGTCTCTCTGATGGTCTTGCAATTTCATAATCCAAAAATTTTCAAAGGGATTCAATCCATGCAAAGCCTACTTGAGTTATCCTGGTTGTATGTGTTTCAGTGTTTTTGGCTGCATTTCTCGTCGCTTCTTTTGTATAGCAGAGAACTTTTACACGAGGTGGAGAACTGGAGATGATTGTGGAACAGTTCATTGTTTTTTGTTTGTGTGACTGTTGTTCTTGCTTTCTGTTCATGCTACAACTCTTTCCAAAAGACTACTGCTGTCATGTTTGCTGGGTGGGTCGGAACACAAGCGCAGGTATATAGGAGGTGGCATGTTAACACTCATTGGAGTTTAATATATACACACTATATACACGAGAGAGCAAAGGTACAAAATCGGCAGGCAGAAGAATGGTCAAACAGTCAAACAAACAGTACAAACAGAGTAATCCAAAATCAGAGGTGAAAAGGCAAAACAGAGTCAAACCACAACAATCAAACCACGGGTAATATAAACGCTCGGCGGGACTACACAAAGGAAAGGCTAATGCTTCGCAAGCAAGAAGCGCAAAATGAAGTCCTTAAAAACAAGGCACAATTAGTCCATGAAAGAGAGCCACATGCTCCCCGCTGATTGGCCTACTGGCTGGGAGCAGGCACTCATGGGAACTGCAGTCTTTGTAGTTCGGGTGTTCTCCGTTCAAATGTGGAAACGCATGCTTCTGCAACAGAGATGAAGCGTCCGCTGCGCGCGTGGCCGAGATTTCACTGCGCGCTGAGCGAGGAACAAGGAGCAGGGTATGACAACTGCTTTCTTTTTTATCTTGCTTATTAGTCTGAGAGCACTTCTGGTGCAGATTGGTTAAGGTCCTATGAACTTTCCACCTACATATTATTGAACCAGTTGTACTGACAGTGATGTTTGTGCTCTTTGCGATAGCTTTGTAGCTTTTTCCATTGAAGTGTTGCTTCATAAGGTTGCCCCTGAGAACTTTACGAAACTTCTGCACCTTATATATGAAATACTGCACAATATTAATCGGAACAATAAAATTAGAATGCATTCTGTAGTTCACCAGGCAGCACCGGACTGCACCACTGGAAAATTCCTATTAAAATGATAAGCTCCCCATGAGACAGAGATGGACATTAAATCACCATCATGCAGTTAATTTGGATTTCACTAAGGCTTTTGCTGTGTCAGGATAAAAACGACCCATTTTACCATCTGAAAAAAATCAGTTAATGAAGAGAGATTAGTTTTAGCCCAGTTCATGTTTCATATTGTTCAGCTTTAGACTCAAATGATAAGTGATCTGTGTGCCTATGATTTAGCAAATCTCACCAGCTATGCCTGAGGGAGATTAATTGTAGCAAATTAACTAACTAACTAACTGAGCCAATCACAGAGAGCTCAGAATTTCTATACTGTCATATACAACTGAAAGAAATTCTTATTTATAGTTGTTAAATGAATCTTCGGAAATAGTAAAACTGCAGCCCTTATTCTGAATATAATAGGCTACCTGGGGATTTAGCCATTTTCTAAATTGTCCAAATGAAGCAAAGTATCCAATTGGAACATAGACCTGCATGGAACATCCTACACTATTAAATTCAGCTAAATGTAGTACACAAAACTGTACTGGACAATCTCATCTGTACACTGTCATAATCAAACGATGATGGGCTCCATGTTGAGCCTGGTATCTACCTCTCAGGGACTTTTTCCTTGCCACTGTCACCTCTGGCTTGTTCAGTAGGAATTTACATCTAAATCCGGATTTCTAAAAATCCGCTCTGTGACGATGCCTATTGTTAAAAGCATTATACAAATAAAACTGGAATTGAATTGAAGTGAATTGAATGTATCAATAAGGATTTAGTTCATTCATCCCAGAATGCCTTGCAAATCGAACCAACAATACCTCATCTTTAATTTCAAACGACTTAGGACTTGGTGACCATTCAAATATTTGTATATTAAATAAATAAATGCATTAATTGTACATCATTATACAAATTTACAGAGCTGATACTTTGTAATATTGAGATGAATCTTGATTCTAGATGCTACAGAAATCAGATCCATCTACTGATGATTCTGGACGTTCTAAAAGTCAGCTTTTGGTGTTGGTGTCCAGTGTTGGGTTTCTAGGAAATAAATACTCAGATTAAACATGTTAAGGGATTAACTTTATATCCATCAACAAGTGAGGTTAAGGGCCTTATCACTTACAGTAGTTCAGTGGAGTACATTGCTCTTCTCTATTGTTAAAAGCGCTATTTAAAAAAAGAAAAAGAAACTGAAATAAGGAAAAACAGCTGTTGAATGATTACTTTCAGAAACTGTCTGTCATTTTCTGTAAAAGGGGAATGAATTTCAAACATAGCGCTTGTTAAAATCCTGTTCAGCCACTGCACCCCTCCTGGGACTCACTATTCCACTTTCCTAAGATTCACACACACTCCATTTTCATACTGCGTCTGTCATAGTGAATGTCAGACTGGAGCTTCTTGGAAGTGAATGATGAGCTCAGCCACGGCTCTGTCTCGGCTCTTTCTATGCCTCAGTGAATGCCATCCAGTATAGATGAGCTTTTAAAAAAAACATCACTGTCCTTTATTTTATGCGTATTACCACATCATTGCAGAACTGAGCTCTACTGGAGCTTGTGGAACTGAGACCCTGAGATTAGCCAATTTGTGTGGTGTTAAAAGATGCATTGTGGGTTGGGGGATTTAGAATCTAGGTATAGTTTTACTCTCACAATAAAACAATCAGTTGAAAAAAAAATTGTTTAATCTGTCCAGTTGGTAAAACACAGGCCAAGCTGGTTAAACTTTTAGACCATCTTTATTTTGCTAAATTATTTTCCAGCTTCCTTGTTACTTTTCTAATCTAAAAAAAAAAAGGATTTTCTAATTCCCTTGATGTTGCATGTTCTTACAAGACAACTTAGTAACTTAGTAATTAAATTTCTTTTTCTATGGTCTACCAGTTTGACAATCTTGGACTGTTTTATGTAGCGGGTCTGACCATACTGAATTGTTTTTTAGCAAGGAGAACATCATTAGAGTTTCTGTAACATTTCCAGTAGAAACTCACCGAGATTCTGAACACTTGTGTCGCTGAAGCTCATGTGTTTCTTATAATTGTTCTGTTTTTGTCCTCTGGCTGTGTCGTTACTGCAGATGTGTGGGTGGGTGTGTGTGTGTGTGTGTGTGTGATGGTACTGCAGTAAAGACACTGCAGGAAAAAGAGCTGTAGCTGATTCACTGATACACCTGACTCACAGAATCAGTTCTACACTTAAAAAAAAAAAAAAGAAAAAAAAGATGAACTCTTTATGTTTCCATGTTGAACCCTATAAGAAAGTGTTTCCATTTGAGAGAGTATAACCCCTTTCAGGAAGAATCTTAACTATGCAAATAACCCTTGAAGTACCATTTTAACTAATAGTCTATATACAGATAATGCAGCTGATGTGGATGAGTCAAACAACAGTTTTTCATTTAATGTGTACATTTTTACTGAAGACTTCTAAAGCAAACAGTAGAGCTTGTACCATAATTGCTGTGAATGGACTGTGACTAACCACCATGACTCCCTTGCTCCACTTTACTATAAAAGGGTTATTCTAAATGAAAACAGAAGCTGAATTTAATTTGTTAGATCCACTCAGGGAATAAATGGATATAACCTGCTTGCTGGTGCATTGATTTTTCTCTTTTTCTGGTTTGGCCTGAAAGGACGCCACATGCATATTACGAGCTGCATCTAATTCCCGAGTGAACGCGCCACTCCATTTTGTTCTAAATAAATCAATCGGGGAGAGAGAGAGGGAGAGAGAGAGAGTCAGAAATACATTGTACCATTTTATTATGCCCTTGTTCAATATCCCCTCATGATGCAGAGGTGTGAATCAGTTATGTCACCTACTTCCAGCACAATGGGAGTGGACTTTTAAATCAAAATGCTCTTGCCCTTGGCACCAAGAATGGTATATTTCAGGAGTGTCAAACTCAAGTCCTGGAGTTTCCTACAGATATTTGTATGTTCCTTATCACACACCAAATGGGAAATGGCTTGTGTTAAATCAGATGTGTTAAAATTCTTTAGTGCTGTGGATCTGTGGAACAGAAGCCTGACACCCCAGCTATGGTTAAAGCAGATTTGGTTGCTGTTAGCACAACCTGTTTCTTTTGAAATATCCATCCATTATCTATACCGCTTTATCCATCTGAGTCGCGGGGAAGCTGGAGCCAATCCCAGCATCTTCGGGCGAGAGGCG
>JAQQZR010000012.1:6055196-6080955 GCA_030068235.1 Notoglanidium macrostoma
CAAATAGCACAAAAAAAGCACCATTTTCGGATCCGGAGTGGCCGCTGCGTGCTACTGCCGCGCCGCCATCTTGGATTCAATCCAGGAGGCACTACTTCTACTAGTACTACAATACTTCTTCTGTACTACCATGATCATAGCAAGTTAAAAAGAGCTGTGAAAAGGGCTGATTTGTTAGAATTGAACCAAGAGACCACCTTGACCAGGTAGAAGGTTGTCTGTACCCATCACCCAACCCACACACACACACACACACACACACACAGATCCACAAGTGCTATTCAGGTCATCTTTGCTTCATTCTCCATCTGTGGCCATCTGCTCTGTAGACTGAAGGGGATAAGGACACTGAGAATGAATGAAAGATAGTGAGTGGATGCATGAGTTAGTGAGTGAGTTAGTAAGTGAGTGAGTGAATGTGTATGTGTAGTTGTAGCACTGAATTGTGTGAAGAGGTTTTCAATGGCATGCTTCCTCTATTATACAGACATGGGGGGAATTGTGCATAGGTAATAAATTGTAAATATGAAATATAAATTATGTCTTGTCTTGCACTCTCTCTCCCTCTCTCTCTCTCTCTCTACTCTCTCCCTCTCTCTCTCTCACTCTCTGTCTCACACACACACACACACACACACCCACACACACACATAAATGGCCCTTTGAGATGGCCCTTTGTGTCATTATCTGTTATTATACCTGCCTGTAGCAGACGGAGAGAACATGAAGAAGCAGGAACGGTACACTGTAAGTGGACTTAATGACTGAGGGGTCATAATGAGTGACGGTTCCCTTCTCTTTTAACACTTTTATGCAAAGTGACTTGATCTCCAGAGACATGCTGCCACCTATAGGCTGGGGTCATTTAAATACTGCTAATAACTAGGATGTTTGTGTGTGAGACGTGAAAAGATATCACAACACCGATGCGGACAGCTTTCATGTTCCCAGAGGCCGAGTGTGTGCATACATTTGCCACTCTGCCTCTTTAGTTTGTCACTCACTTATACCTTGTACTTCTTTGTACATTTTTCACCGTAATCTCAGCGGTCGCATTGCTGTCTCATCCTTCTCTCCTCTCCTCTCCTCTCTTCTCCTCTCCTCCCTGAGAGAGATGGAGTGAGGCACTGTGCTCCTGCTCTGAAATATTAAGTGGATTAATGAAGAATTTAACAGCTGCAGAGTCATAAATATAACACAACAAAAGAGAAGGGAGTTCAGGCTTGCCAATAACGGGCATATCTTCACACTTTAACACACTCAGTAAGACTATTTAATGTCCTGCGTTTTTACACAAAGGTCAGACACGTGGATACAGATGATACACTGCATAGTGCCGAAGAAGGCTTTTACTTTCAAAAAGACAGGATGAGTTGTGTCAGTATTATAAGAGTTGCTTTAGATTTGATTTAGCATTAGCTTTTATTTAATTTAGGGAGGTCTTCTTACTAAAGCATTGTCGGGCGAGGCAGTAAGGTCTCCTCGTCATCACTTCATAAAATGATGTGTTCGTGAGCAGGTGGGATTTCTGACTTCCAGGTGGGAAAAACTCATTCAAGTGGCCTTCCATCTCATAATTCCCATACTCCTCCAAAACATGCCTGTCACATGACTTCAAACTTAACCGCAAAGTTCCACTCTTCGAAATGAATATGAAATAAACTCTGATCATGTAGAGCAATACCCAGGCTGGGGTCAATAATAATGTCAATAATATTATTTGTGGGATGACATTTACATTCGAGAGACACAAGACGAGTACAGGATGATACTCCAGATATACTTTTTACTAGTTTCCATACCATTGAAAGTCAGTTACAAAAAATATTTGATACAGCAATTGTGAATTCAGGGGCACTTTTTGTTTTATTATTAACTATTAATTCATACCCACTAATAAATTCTACAATGCAAATAGGGAGGGCTTTCTTTGAGACACTTGACACCAGTCCCCAGATCCCAAACCGTCCCAATATCTCCAACTTCACATATTCTGTTCAACTGCACATATTAGTCTGGCCCTTATATATATATATATATATATATATATATTTTTTTTTTTTTAAACACTTGAGTGGACCAACCGAAGAAGTAAAGACTACAGCATGAAAAATAAATTAACACACGATCTCTTTCCCTTCAGATAATTGTTTTTAATATGTATGAGGTAGACTTGTAGAGAAGTTTTAAACACGATTTTGTCAATGCTGTTCCATTCAGGCCTTCCACAGATAATAGACTGGCTGTCGAGAAGCTGTGTTAGGAATCCGATCTAAATATTTCCTCTTACGATGCTTTCTTTCATGCTGCCCGTCATAAGATAACAGCTAATAATAACTAAATAAAATGAACAGATTATAATTGTTGTATCATTCTCTGGAGGAAGCAGAAGCACTGGCATATGCTGGATTTATCTGCCACACACTAGGGGCATTTTAAATGTCTTTTTATTTTCTGACAGGGCCTGAGGGGGAAAGCAGTGACATGCTGAAGACGGGCGTTTTAAACTCTCCAGATGGAGGGAAATCCCCTGAAACTGGCTGCGAAAAGAATCACGCGCTGCTGTTTAGTCTGACGTGATGCGGCCATTAAGTGACAGAGGAGATCGGAGATCCCAGATCAATAAACGGCTCCAGAATGGATGGGGCTTTCGAGCGCTCCCATGACAACAGTACCTGTTAGAGTGCCCTAAGTGGTACAAAGGAGGAGAGGAGGAAAAATGTGGCGGTGTGTGTGTGAGTCAGAGAAGAAAGGCAGGGTTAGAAACAGGGGTGTGTACTGGTTTTTAGACAAATGGAGGCACACTAAAGGTTACTGCCTAATTATGTACAGAACAAGGATGGATTTGCATTACCTCATTTTTTTGTGTTTGCAGAAAATAATAATATTACAGTGTTGGCTTCGTTTGACTCAAGAGATTTTAATCTAAATACCTACAACACTACAATAATAATAGATGTATGAGTTCATAGCTATGAAGCAGACAATTTTAAAGTGGTTATGTTATGTTTCGTTTTATAGTGACTAATGCCATAGACTCTGAACAGATAAGACGTTTGTTCTGAAGCTGATATGATGAGAATAAATGCATATTTTTCTGTTCGGCTGTCTTTAAACAGTGTTCATGAACTTATCTTCAACTTTTTTTATTATTATTTTTTTTTTATTAAGACATTCTGTCATTTCACTAATCAGACCGGAAATGAAATAAGAAAATCTTATTGAAAATTGTTTCTTTCTTCAATGAACGATTTGTAAAAATGCACGTTTGGTCGCAACAGAGGATCTGGTACTAAAGCAGAGATTTATGCTTTTTTCATCCGTCGATTGGTACTCAGCTTGATCCATTGAAGTACTTTCCTGGGTCCTTATTTGGATCACAGCTCATTGATGACTCTTGCTTCAGATAAAATTGCCTGTCAAATGATTAAGTGTAAATGTAAAAAAAAAAAGATCCAACAGTGGCAGGTCCAGCGCTTGACAGCAGAGGGGCAGGCGGGGCCAAAATTATAATGTGTGTACCAAAGAATATACCGTCAGCCTCCTGAAATCTACGGAGGTATGATGATAAAGAAACATAGAAAAAGCACAGGTTGAGACCATTAGCTTTGTGTGATCTGTCAGTTTGGAGAAAATTTAGGAAAGAAGACTGATTTGCCTGTCTGGTACCAAAGAGAAAAGCCATGAAGAAGTGACGCACGTCAAACACATCAAAAGATTGATAGCCTAACACAACAAATATTATTAAGGATGAGTGGTTATGACTGATGACATCCCTTTGGCTCTTCACGTCTGCAAAGCTCCAAATCGACTTTCCTTGAAGCAAACTCCAGAGCATTCATAACGAACCCATGGGTGGCCCATTTCCTATTAATATTACCTCCCTAAACTGCTCATTCAGCTCCCTGTATGGTAAATCTGACAGTAATTACTCAAAAATAATTTGCTCTAAGCTGCTCGGCAGTTTTAAACTCTTACCAAGCAAATCAACCCTTAACACGCTGTTGACTGTGCATGAAAAGCCATTATTGAAAATCATTGCTAGCCTAATTCATTTCGAGAGAAAAGCAAATAAAGAAAGGAAAGAGCCGGAGAGAAAGTGGACAAGGACAGACTCCAGATTTATTCAGACAAACATTTTCTCATGAAACCGTTTTACAGATGGAATTTTTTTGGAAAAACCAAATCTAAAATAAATAAATAAATAAATAAATAAAACCTTGAACAAACAGAAAGGGATTCAGCCCAGAACATCAACATTCCAGCAGGACTCAGGAGCAGGGAGGGGAAGAGAGGGAAAAGAAGACAGGCATAAAACTGAGAACACCAGTACACACTCTGAAATAGAGAGAGAGAAAGAAGGAGAGAGGAGAGGAGAGGAAAGGGTCTACATTACAGTTAAGACTACAGGGGACTTATACACCCAATATCTGCAATGCAAATGGACAAAGCCACACTACTGTATTATATTACATCATCATTTTAGTACTCTTTAATTTTTTAAAATCTGTTGTCTTTATCGTCATCTTTACAAAGTAAAAAATATAGAGAATTAACAAAGAAGACTCTTGCAAATATGGCCATTTACTGTAACTGGTGCATTAGTGGTATCTGCAATAGCATTAGCAGTAGTGTTGTGTGTGTGTGTGTGTGTGTGTGTGTGCGCGTTGTACGGATGATTACCGAATCAACAAGGCGATTCATTTTTGCGGTAGCAAACCAAATCATGGTAGAATAAAGAGGACGGAGCTTCATGCTGAAGCAGGACAGACTCTGGATGGTGGTCAGTAATGACAGCAAATATTCCTCTTTTCTCACACGTGCACAATGACAATGTCGAGTGTACAATTATTTAAAGTCAGGATTCTCAAACCTTCTCTGCTAGGAACCCCCAATTTAACTATAATGTAACTATCAAGGACCCTCAGTATTCACTACAGACTTATTTCAATGAATATATTTCAAACGTTCAACTATTAGACTCATTATTCAAACAATTTTGGCTATTTATTTCAGCCATGCAGGAATGCTTTCATCCCTGAATTTTCCACCAAGAACATATTAGGTCCAAGTTGGTATTATTTACAGACTACCTATTTTTAAGTTATTGAGCTTTGAATGAAATACTTTCAAATCAAGTGACCAGTGAAGTAGGATAATACATGTAAGATAAATATAATGAGCTCATATTACAATTAGGAAGGCTTTTTAACAAACAAGAGCAAAATGGATGGTTGACATCAAAACGTCACCCCTAACCTTAACCTTAATAACTTTAATATGAACTGTATTGGGTGGTGAATTAGGACTACTAGGTGTGAGAAACTCTTTCTTTAGCTCATTTTGACTGATTATCTTGCCAGATTTCTATTCAGTTATCCTAGCATACTCTGATTCACACCAACATTTAAAAGGCCCAATCCCAATTCCCCCATACCGCATTGTGCCCTTGACTGGATAGTGGCCCTTCAAAACAGAGCTACAAGGGGTAGGGGTTGAAATCGTTACCAAGGAAATGGGACACCACTCGTTATGTAATTATCAACTATTATAATGGCAAATCTGACCAAATTTGTAGGACAGAACAGGACAGATCAATCTGCTGACAACAGCTAGGTAGCACGTTTACACATCGGCTCTTACGTGTTGTCCGGCCCTGCACTGATATCAGATGAGCTGGGAAGTGAGGAAAATTTGCTGCTGGATTATATTTCAAGCTTCATACAAAGGACATGGAAATAAATAGCTATATCACTCACAAATCGTCTTGAACACGAAGTTCTATTGACATCCTGAATACAGATTTTTAATGAACTGCTTGTTACAATCAGATTACATATTCCTTTGCATCTACTGAAAACTATGATATCCCACTGGATTTATAAATTCTTCCATGATTTTTTGCTAAGATGTACTATATTTATGAAGTGCTTTCCTCACACTGGTAGCCATGTTCCATGTTACACTGCCTCAGTTTGCAAAGCATTCTGGGAATTTTGTTCGACCAATCCGTTTGGAGTCTGCATCTAAAATGCTTTGATTGGAGCGCCATTTGGAGGGTTAGATGACCGCTACTCCACGATCCCTAAAAGAAATACACCCTACTCTACATGAGAGTGCCAAAATGAAAGGGTAGGGCCAAATGCTAAGGAGGAAAGAGCTAAGGCGGAAATTGGGATTGGGCCAAAGTCTCTATCCATCCCTGTGTATAATACTATGGGGAGTTGCATCAGTGGGTTGAGATTTTCACCGTTGTAACAAAATAAGAAAAACAGCCCTGGTTAAACCTCATTGACCCCTGGCAGTTACCCAAACCCATTTTGAGAACCACTGATTTACAGGTCAGACATGCAAACGGAATGCCTAAAGCGTATTTTTGTGTCAAAGATAAATAACATTATATATTCCCATATAGATCATCGTCATCATCGTTTCTCCCTCTGTGCCTCACACATCCTGATAAATATTTCAGGGATGTGTGTAAATGTGGCTCAGAGAGACAAAGACAAATACACTGAATTGAATGCCATGATGTAATCACTTCTGCTATCAGTAATGAAATGCACTATAATCTGTTTCCTCACTGATCAGACTCTCCATAGAGGGACACGTCATTATGATTAAGCCCATGTGACAACTTTAATCTTATTTATTATACCTGGCACTCAGGTCTGAGTCGCAGAGACTTAAAACACCCCTTAAAACCGACAGAACTATTTAATCACCAACTTTCTCAGCTAGTCTCAAGCTGGACATTTATACATGGACCTACCCCATGTGTGATTTATCTCTGTATGATGGAAAGGAGCAAAGACCTAGTCCTAATAGCTTCTATTCAAAACTATGCAGTTTTTCTTCTTCATTTTTTTTTAACACTACGCTGACAGCCAAGCACAGCGGGGAAAAAACTGCATTTACAATGACCATTTTTCTTAAGAGACTGTCAAAATAAAATGTTGCCTGCTTCGAAAAGAGTGGGGAAAAAAGTGCCACAGCCAGGTTAACAAAAGCACCCAGTTTGACATTCAAGGGGCCATGAAGAGTTTTTTGTCCACATCCATTATTTCTATTTCAGAATGAGGAAGCATTTAGTGGAATTGTGTGAAGGGAAGGCTGGAAAACTTGATGGTGTGTCACACAGCAGCATGCACACACTGGTGGGGAACATTCCCAACCTTTCTCTGACAGACGGAAATTTGAAAATAAAATGAGGGCAAGAGTGTTTGAAAAAGGCTGACTGCGTAAATCAAACACTTTATTTTATGGCAGACTTGGAGTGACGTATGTTTTGGCTACTATTTGGTTTGGACACACACAGACACACACTTTTCTGCTTTTGCACTGGACAGTGTAGTATGGCACAGTATGGTTACTAACCCGAATTCAGAACTATCTGCAACCTGATTGAGTACCTCTTTCCATTTCCTTAAAAGCACTCTGGTAAATAGGAGGAGTTCTCTAGAGGTTGTGGGGTGATGATACTCCATACCACACTGTCCAGCAGAATAGAAACTTTTGTTAATAGAGACTTGTGGTAGCACTGCGGCGACCATCCAGCAACAGAACGAAGCAGAGCATCAGCAAACAACAGCAGTATCACAAAATAAAATGCTCATTGGCTTTTTATTAGCCACCAGCTGAAAAAAAACATCACCTTCTTCTCGCCTCCACTGTGGGGAACATGCATAGGCCCGTCGAGAGTCTCACTAGAGCCTCCTAAAACACGCCAGAACCATTACTCATACTCGCATACATATTTTTACTTATTTGATGACATTTAACACCACCCGAAGAGCCGTCTAGTACTTCTTGGAGTCTTCTAGAAGGCTCAGGTGAGAGACTCTGGGATGGAGGGAGACATAGCGCCTCATCTGTCTGAAGGGAAAAAGAAATATTTACAGCCGCAGCTCTCAAATGGCTTCAGGAGCTCTATGAGTTGGGGAAAAAAAGAGGAAAAAAAGAAAACAATACAAGGAATTGTTGGTATGGATTCCTCTAATTGAAGAAAGAGTGTGAGAGCCTATGGTTGCCATTTCCAGATAAAGAATGTGTTAATGCAGCTATGAGAGTTTTTACTGATTTATATTGTTTAGAACAGTAAATTGGATACAGACAAAAAAAGAGAAGGGAAAAAAAGGGAAGAAAAAAAAAAGAATACAGGTGATGCAGGTTATAGTTATTGATGTTTTGTTTTTTTTGAGATTCTGATCCAGATCATGGGGTTGGAATGGCTTCAGAACTGTGCATTACAACCGGGGTCCCTGGTTGGCCAACGGGAGATGGGGGTGGAGCTACCAGATGTAGCCAATCTCGTCTTCTTTGTCATCCTCTTCATCATCATCATCCTCGATGGCCCCACGGGGGCGGAGCCTGCCCCGCTTCTCCTTCTGTCTGCGCCGCCTGTTTTGTGGAGGCTCCTCCTCCTCCTCTTGGTCATCGAGAAGAATGACGGCTCCTCCACTGCCAAAATCCCCTGAGGTCTCCTGATCCTCCTCTACACACACACACACACACACACACACACACACACACACACACACAGATGGTGAAACAGGTTAGCAGCTGTTAGACATGAGATGAGATATGACAGTGGAAGATGAATGGATAGCTGGTAGAGCAAGAAGGAGGAATGCCATTATTTATCTATTATATGCTTTTACTGTGATGGGACAGGAAAACAGCACCATGCTGAATTATGGGTCGTCTGATGTCTCATAAAGCAGGCACAGTAAAATTATACACCAACTCACACACACATACAAAGGCACATGTGTAATATCCTTCATTCAGAAATGATCTTGAACGTCTTAAAGGGCAGTGCCTACAGCAAAAATGCAGGGATGGGCTACTGTATGTATATTGCCTTATGTAACCCACTGAAGTAATAAACATGTCCTCAGTCATGTAATTGTGGATTGAGCAGGAACCTACCGCAAATTGGGTTGCCTTGTTTCCTGGAGCCTGCAATCTCATTGCCATATTTATCAACACACCAACACTGGCCTGTGCTGCCGTGACACTGCGTAGCCTTAAAGTAGCCGTCCTCCGTACAGCGTGGGACATATGCTCCTACAGGAAAAGAGAGGAGAGGAAAGGAGAGGAGAAGAGAGATTACACATTAATAATGGCAAAACATCAGATTTTAGTCAAAGCTGGATTTTCTGCCTGTCACATACATGATATGGCTAGAAGTTTGTGGACATCCGACCTGGCCTTCCAAAAAATGGTTGCCAAATTGGAAGCACACAAATATACAGGATGTCTATGTATGCTGTAACATTTCAAATTCCCTTCACTGGAACTAAGAGACCCAAACCCGTTTCAGCATCACAGTGCCCCTGTGCACAAAGCGAGTTCTACAGAGACATGGTTTGCCAAGGTTGGAGTGGAAGAACTGGAGTGTCCTGCACAGAGCCCTGACCTCAACCCCACTGATCACCTTGGGGATGAACTAATCCTCACTAATGCTCTTGCAGCTGAATGAGCAAATCCCCACAGTCACGCTCCAAAATCTAGCGGTAAGCCTTCCCAGAAGATCGGCGGTTATAATAACAGAAAAGGGGTAATAAATCTGGAATGGGAAGTTCAAAAAGCACATATGGATATGGTTACATAGTGTACTGGTGTAAGCTTTAAGAAACTATAATATAATATATAAGATAATATGCAGTTAGATGCCGACTGTCAAAATATCTGTGATGCTCCAGGAACACAGTTTGAATAAATGTGTACATCATCTGTTCTATCCATTTTCATCTCTTTTACTTGGAAGAAGAACAAGGGGATGACAACATCCTAGAAATGGCAGTGACCAGGTTGATAAATAAATTTGTTGAGCCTACAATATAGTTTAGGCTCATCATTTAAGTTTAGCAGCGCTCAACAAATTTACCTCACTTATTAACCTGGTCACTGCCATTTCTAGGAGGCTGTCATCCATTTATCCTTACCTACCTTTACTCTTCGCAAAAACCTGCAGATGGCCGAGCATTTCTCCAGTTTGGCAGACACACTGCGGTATGTCTTTCCATTATCAAACATTTAAGCTGTGACATCTTTCGGAGAGCTTTTGGATATTTCCCCCATGACTTCATTTTTTTTTGTATTTTCCCATTTTACTGAGAATGTGAAATTGAAAATGAGAAAAAGCTGAGAATTCAGGATTCGAATGCTTGTTTTATGTGAAACAATCTGGATTTGTTTTATGGAAATAAAATTGGGAGATAAAAATTTTTTTTTTTTTTTTTTTCATTTTCTTATTTTTGCTTTCAAAATAGATGTGGATTGAACAGATCATTGAAATAATTGCATAATTGAAACGCAATCGTTAAATGCAATTTTCTCCCTTTTCAATTTTGGAAGATAAAATGATTTCTGGTTGAGATCCGTGCAAAAGAGAAACCTATTTCAGTTCAGGACAACCTGTAGTTTTCAGAACTAGATATAGTAGAAAAATTCACTTCACAAATGTGAAAAGTTTTCTACGTGTGTATTATTGATTCATGCATTAAGCAATCTACAAAAAACACCATTGTGACATTAATTCAATCTGCCATTTTACAGTATTACTGTATATCTGAACTAAAAGCATCATCATTTATTTATACTTCCTGCTCCTTCATCAATAGAGACCATAAAGGCAGTTTTGCCCTGCGTTGTGCATGAGCCCGAGCAGGGCGGCTGCTGCAGATTCGGGGCCTTAAGGCAGTAGATACAGTATCACTAACGCTGATTGGATTTCACTGTCTAAACTGTGACTCCCACACACTCACCCATATTAATGCACACTCGGGCAGTTGTTTTTCAGCCTGTGTTATGGCATGAGTTATGAAGCAGTTATGATTTTGCAGGATTATTGATGCCCGTTGGGCCGAATGGGACCAGGGGCGGGAGCTCTGGGTGAGAGTGTCAGCTAGAGTGCATGTTATTGATCGCAGAGGAAAATATCAAGTGTGGACGCACATAAATCACACCGAAAGCCATTACGATTCAAATCAATTATAGCCCCGCTTCTGCAGCAAGTCACGCATGAACACACACAGACACATACGCGCAAGTGCACACACACACACAGACAGATGCCCAGAGTTGGTTGCTTTTTGTGGATGATGGAAATTAAAACCTGCTCCTTATTTTGGATGAAATAAATCTCAGGCTTAATGACTGACCCACCTATGAGAGACTTCCGTCGGCTTTGAGTGTGAATCCTATTTATTTCATTCTGACAGGGCAAACCTGGGGAAATGAGACACACACACGCATACACACATTATCAAATCCATGCACATACATTTAGTTAGCGTTATAAATGTGACCCACTTTAAGTAAAATTATCATCCTGCTTTTTCTATTTCTATCCATTTCTCTCTCTCTCTTACCATCTGGTTTCTGGAAGCAGTAGCACCACTCGTTGTTGGAAAGCTTCCCATCCTTAAAGGAATCACAGGAGTTGAAAAGTGGGCGCATACACAGCTCATACTTGTCCAGATAAATGGCGCTGAGCTCTGACTGGTCGAGCAAGAGATCATAGTTCATGTCCAACTTGTTGAACATCCAACCAAGGGAGTCCTTACAGATGGGGAGGATGCTGGTGTCGAAACCTATAAGAGGGAGAAGAGAAACTTTTTGCTGTTGTAATCATAAAGACTGTCCCTAGAGCAGTCCCTTAATCACAATATGCTCATAATGAACAGCCTTTCAACACACTGTACTCACTGACCGTCCTCTAAAACTGCAATTATTAATAATCCTATTCTCCAGTGTCTTCCAACTAAAAATGATGGTTAAACATACAAAGGCTACAAAACACGAACTCATAAACACAACACAAATACACACAAGGTCATGTCCTTACGTCCTTGACCGTTGTCATTGGCTGAAGTCTTGAGGTCTCGATTGGCATCCATGTGCAGCACGCCAAACCAGTCTTTCAGTCTAGAGGCCAAACTCCTCAGATCAGCATCACTGCAAGCTGGACAAACACACATATACACCTTGTCAAGCCATGAAATCTCATTATTTTATTATCTGTAACAGAGGCAAAAGACAAATTAGTGGCCCATCTCAAGCTGGTTAGATGCCAAAGTAATGAGGCAAGACAAGACCTTTTTCTATTTGGAAGTAATCTGCAGATGAAAGCACAACAGTGCAGTCGGCTACTGCTGGATGCCTGGAGATGAAAAGAATCCAGTAAACAGCCTTGGAGAAATACCTGCAGCAATCAAACATGCCATGTACTGATGAAGCACAATAAAGCCCAACATCATAAAACGAGCCTCCGCCAATGCGCCTTCCATTACATTCCACCTGTCTGATCTTCACTTTCATCAGCCGGCGCGCACTATACCGTTCAGAAGCGCAGACTTTTATTGGCTATTTGGGACAAGTTCATCTCCTGCAGTTATCAGTAAGAGATATAAAAAGAAAAAAAAGAAAAGAAAAATGAGCAATAATGCTATGGTCTGAACTGCAGTATAGACAACAGAATTGGACCCAGTGCAATAAAGAAATGGTGTGAGTGAGTGTATGAGGCAACTCAAAGCATCACGCAATACAGTACACTAAAATGTAGCAGCTCTTCAGGGAAAAAAAGAAAAAAAAATGAACCGTTGGAAACATTTATTCAACGATATGCCCAGGATAACTAGAGCTTTATTGACAGACAATTTAACTAACATTTTGTTAGTTCTAGCCTCATTCTCAGGTCATGAGGTTACCACCACCGTTCAAAACTGTTAAAGTTTTCAGCACAGACTTGCTCTAATCTCTTTCAAAATACAGGTGGGATTCTGTCTGCCTGCTTCTAAGCACATAGAAAAGAAAAAAAGATAAAAAAATTTTAAGCTGGTATACTGAAAATTGATATAAAAATCAATGGCAAATGCAATATAATATACTCTGTGCGTGTGTGTGTGTGTGTGTGTGGATGATGTTCTTTATAATTTCAGAATATTTAACAAAACAGCTCTTGATCTACTGATAAAAAAAATTCTTAAGTTTTAGTTTTTACCCAACAATATACACTCTGTTAAAGGTCCACTGTATATTGCAACTAACTGAGTGCCCCTTCCTTACCCCTCCCTTCCCAAGAAGGTATGAAAACATACGGTGGCCATCAGGTCTCCATACTGTACCTCCAAGTACTTACATTCATACTCACTTGCTGTTTCCCTGCTAAATAATAAGTACAATCCTCCTGTAAGCCAACATGGCGGCTCCTCAGAAGTGCACCAGCTACCTATGTAGATGTAAAGGGCTCATTCTAAGCTTTATTAAGCTGATTATACACTAATAAAAACATACTTATGAATACTATATTCTATTTCTGCTAGTAGATCCGACTAAATGCTACATAGTGGACCTTTAATATAAACAAATGGGGACATTTAGGAAATGTGCATAATTTGCACCATTTTAGATATCTACTGGAAGATTTTTTTTTGTTTTGTTTCGTTTTTGTTGGCAAGAAAAGGTGTTTAAGATCACCAGCCTCAATACAATTCATTCCCAGATATTACTAATACATAGATGAGTAAAGTTGAGAGTAGTTCTAGGAAACGTGTTTCAAATACAACCCAGTTAACCGCTGCAATCAATCAAATGAATAATAGACAAGGTGAAATTTACTACAGAAAGATGTCTTACACGTTTAAACCTGGATCACTATTCAGTTATTCCTTTTCAGGGACATGATTCAATTATTGAGTAAAATGTAGAATTAAAGCACAAAGTGGAATTGAATTGCCTGAGTAAGGAACGTTCTATATGTTTAAGTGGTTAACACTGTATCATGTCTGCTATCAGGAGGCATACAATTAAAGCAGATTTACACTAAACTGCAGATACAGTAAACACATGTCTGCACAACTCAATTCATCTGACTTCAATAATTCATCACTATATACCAGTGTTATTAAATTCTCGATTTTGATTGGTCAATCGGTGACTAACTTCCTATAGCATTAGCCCTGGCTCTAATGCAAATCACAACTTCAATTTAATTCAGTTTTATTTGTATAGCGCTTTTAACAGTGAACATTGTCGTAAAGCAGATGTACAGAAATATATAAATTCCAGAAATTTATATCTCGTTTTAGATAAATATTTTAATTTTACATATATGAGCTAGCCAGAATCAAAAGTGAACCATCCTCCTCAGCGTGACATCAGATAATACAAATCTAAATCATTTTACGTGTATAACTGTATTATGTCATCACTACAACCAATAAAGCCTTAAATTAGTCTCCATTATGAAATTACACTGACAAAAATGTATACATTGGTTCTACATGAACGATCTGAGTTGAGTTTTCACAGTTTGTTTTCATACAGCCAGCATGATTTGATAGAGTCCTGGATAAAAATGCACTCAGGCTGAGGACTGAACCAAGCAGCTTCAAGCTTCAAGTGTACTCACTACGCTGCTTAACCATACCGTGTAACCAACCTCAGTCCTACTATTTTTCCTACTACTCATTTCTTCCTGTGCAGCAAAACAGCAATGGAGAAGAGCTACAGCTGATGAACTGTTTGCCGTCCTCCAGAGCAAAATGGGATGCATACATTAGCTACTAGCATGTCCATTTTGTCAGTTTAATACCAGGAGTCGTCTCATGAATATGTTTGTTGTTGTTGAGAGATGACTTCTGCAAAAATGCATAAATGTGCATGCTGTTTTAGAGGACAGATGCATTCACGTTACAGTTAGATCCAGCTCAATTGTAATTATTAATGTGAACCGTCAGGGCACATCCAATCGGAGCGGAATTGAACAATAAGGCATGTGATGTGATCCTAGTCTTTATGATTAAAAAATAAATGTGTGTTGGTGATATATTGATGATTGTTTGTGAAATGGTTCTGTGGGATGTTGAGCATGCTTAGAAGGAGTCTCCAGTGTCAGTGCTTTGTAACAGTCAGAGGTAGCGCTGTAACTTGACTTTTTCGCCACAGGGAAGTCTTTTGGAGTTTGTGCTGTGTAGTTATAACAGGAATAGCTGTATTTTTTTTTTGTCTTGTTAACTTCTGAAGAAAGAAATAAGGAAGGACTATTTATAGCTGCTAGCTCATCAGTGATAATGAGAAGATACTGAACTTGACGGTGGAAAGAGTAATCACACTCATACGTTGATTATTTTTATACAACAGCATGCTCAGCTTGTTTAATTCATTACATAATTCACTATTCACACATTCACCAGTATAAAAAGAGAGAGAGAGAGAGAGAGAGAGAGAGAGAGAGGCAGACATTAAGACAGAAACACTGGCACACAGAGACTAGAAATGAGAAGAAAAATATGCAGAAAATTTTGATCAGCTTTCTGCCAGTGTCTGTTTCTGTGCCTCAACTCTGGACTGTGTGGAAGGCAACCCAAAGTGTCTTTGTGTGTGAGAGAGCAAGACGAATGGAGACAGGACTTGATGTGTAAGTGTGTTTCTTATTCTGTACCTGTTCAAAGCTCACACCTGCTGTCTCATACATAAATGCCTGCAGGCCAAGCGTACACTCATGTTGTGAAACCTATGTGCCGAATTCTCCCTTTCATCCTACTCCATTCTCGCTCCATCCGTCCTGCTGCCTTTTTATTCCTCACTATCTGTATTCTGTATCCTTCATCTTAGTCACGTTCCAAGAATTTTACAGGGGGAAGTGTTCTGGAGTTGACATTCTCGCACACATCAGTTTTTTGTATTGTAGAGTAAATACAAGAATGAGCCAAATGAAAACCTTAAAAGTGTGACAATGTTAATGTGCAATAACTGTTCCTGTTCACTGTGTGCTGTAAGTGTCATGATAAAATGTGCAATAATAATGCATGTTTTTTTTTTGTTTTTTTTTACTTATACTATTATTATTCTATTCTGTTCCATTCTATTACAATTTTCTATTTTATATTCTATATTCTTCTCCTGAGGAAATCATCTACGACTCACAATCAGGTTAAAACAGCCTGGTATCTTGCTGCAGCACAACAGCACATGGCTACATATCGCACCTTACACGCTTACAACCATCAAGAACCTGCAGTTTGAGTGTCTACCACATCTGGTTTGTTCAGCAGATCTCACTCTGAGTAATTTTCATGTTTTTGGACTACTAAAAGATTACCATTGGGTACAAAGTGTAAGAGATGGTGCATCAGTTGCTGCTTATACAACTGGAAGGATTCTTTTGTAGAAGAATTCAGGCATTTCTATATATGAAGATTTTCATTTGACTGACCTTTGAATGTTTTGTGAGCAATACACAGTACATGGTTCATATTATACATACTTTAGAAATGATTTGGCACTTACACCATAGCTTTGGAAAATATTAATACAAATACCCTATATCAAAGTTCCATATACCAGGTAACCATGGCAACAGACACAGATAATGGTTTAGTCCATTCTGTCTTTGAGCCATTATCACCTTTGCTATCATGTTGCTAAATGACAAAAAAATTATTATTCATATCCACAACAAAGAATGATTTATAGACTATGCATCATGGTATGGAAGTGATTTCATGAAACACCCACAGAACAAAGTCCTTTGTAGAATATGGTGACTATCTTGTCCCTTAAAATACTGCTCATGACAGTTTAAAAAATGTTCATGTAGCCCCACATAAAACACATCATTGTCTAACTTCAAAAGTTCTTAAGCAATAAAAACAGATAGTTTGATTCATTATGTACATCTTTATCATTGTGTACTTTCAAATGTTCAAATTTCCCATCTGCCAAGTAGAAAAATAGTTTGCCAGCTGCAGGCCAGCTGTATTGCTGTAGAAGCTTTCGCCGACATTTAAAAAATATAACTTGTTCATTTTAACATCACAGGCTAAACTTGTTGTAAGTATGTCTATCACAGATGTATATTAGAGGAATAAAATTTTTTTCTGACAATATAAATAATTAAAAAAACATTTGTCCATGCTTTTCATGTCAATAACTTTGTATATTAAAAAAAAAAGTTGGGGATAAGTGCTTCCAGGGTCAAAGTTCACAAGAATGAGTGGCCATTTCAAGACAGATCTTTCTGCAGTCTTGTAGCCAAGGAGACACACCCACTTCAGTACCTGACACACCCCCTGAGACAATACGTGTTAATGCCCGGAAGTACTGCTGGAAGTTCCTAACCCAAAGCATGCCCCTAACCCCAACCCTAACCCCAACCCTAACCCTAACCGTAATCTGAGGTCTAATAAGGCTGCCATAGTATGCAAGATGGCGGTTTTCTTAAGTGCGCATGTCATGTAGTAGGCCTGTTGTGTAAGTACTGTATGTCCACAGTTAAGCCTACTTGGACCTTTCAACCAACACCGGTAAAGTTTCCTGCAACACACTATAATTTGCTTAAATTTACTTGTAAATTCTTTTTATTTTTGTAGGACATTATGATGTGTTATTGAGGCCACACCTTTCAATCGTCCTGTAAAATAAAAAATTTTTTTTAAAGTAAATAAATAAATAAAATAAGGATTTCAGATAATATTTTCTTGATGATGGTACGACTCATGATGTGTGCTTTGAGATGCTGTTGATGCCATGTTGGAAAGTACAACTTTATTTGATATTTGTCATTGGTCTTACTGTCAGTGATGTAACAATTAATAATTCCATTGATTTAATGCAAAGGCATCACATAACGAATTGCTGGTCAGAAAGCCACTATAGTTTGAGAATGACCCAAGAACATGTAACGTTTAAAATGTTGAGTAGAATATTAATGTATGTGCTGCATATTTAAATGTATGAAAAGAAAACAAAAACATTCACACAAAAGTCAGTGTCAAAAAAAAAAAGGTTAATGGTCAGACCAGACAGCTCTGCTTAATATGGTGGTGTTTATGGCTGGTATTTTCTGATCTTAGGGATTATTAACTGGTAGCTGATGTACTGTCTACACATTCTGCCATCCACAGCGATGCTTGTGGATCAAACACTGCTGCATGGAGCTTGTGACTGAAATTTATTACACGTTCTTGATCCATTTGCGTATGTATGTACAAACACTTTCATGTACTACTGATAGTGTGTGATCCTTTTTTCCCCGTCATGTCTTGATTTGAAACATTTAAACACACACACATACTTGTACTTGTACCTTTATGAGGACACTCATTGATATAATGCATTCCCTAGCCCCTTATAATAACCTTAACCATCACAACTAAATACCTATCCCCAACCCTTAGCCTAACCATAACTTAAACTTAATTCTAACCGGAACAATAAAACCAAGCCTTAACCCATAAACAGTCCTTTGAAGAGGTGAGGACCTGCCAAAAAGTCCTCACTTCCCTAAAATGTCCTCAGTGATGTAACAATTTTAAAATGTTAAATATGTGTTTCGGTTCTCAGTACGTAGTAAGTACACACACACACACACACACACACACACACACAGAGTTATTATCAAATCCATATGCAACATGGTGAACAATAAGGAATAATTTACGGTTTGTTATCATTAAGCCTTGTTAAGCCATGTACTTTGAAATTACACCATAAGTAATATTCTATATTAATGTAATGCTGATGCTGGTTTCAATGTTGCATTAGCCAGTATTTATTCCATCCAGAAGAAAAACATAAACCTACATATATTAATATAAATTAAATTACATCATGTTTTTTAAATGTTGGTAATCAGCTGAACTCAGATCACTGGGTGTAAATGCTGCAGCACGATCCAGTGTCGGTTATGAATTCCACCAATAAACCACCAAGAACTTGTTAATTAAGTCATTCATTCATGTTGGCTAGGAATAAACATTAATGCAGACATTCATTATTTAGTTAACATTCGAATTAAAAAAACAATTCATTACAAGTGATAATTGCTGTGTTCAAATTATTTATGGTTTATTAATTCTGAAGTTCATGCTTTGCTAATCTTAACCAATGAAGAAAATAATTTACAGTAAAGGAGCCATAATAAATAAAAAAATAAAAGCGCACACACACACGTTTTTATTTTACCTCCCATTCATTTCTATAGGCATAACCCTAACCCTAACCCATCAGTAAGGTTAACCATAGGTAATCAAACAAAATACAAGACTTTTGGCTATTTTAGTTCTTCGGTTGTATTTACAGATTTTTGTAAAATTGAGTTCTTCCCTGCGGGGACCAGAAAAAATGTCCCTACAAGGTAAAAACAGCAAGCTTTTAGCACATTGTGGGGACATTTGGTCCCCACAATGTGATATTAACATGATCCACACACACACACACACACACACACACACATTTGATGTACACTCATGCTGGATACTGCACATGAACTCCCAATTCATTTTAGCTACAGGAACAAATGAAGCATAAAAGAACAAAAACCTCTTTGCAGGATGAACCACTGATGTACAGTTCATTAGGCTATTCTGCTAAGAAAGGAGGAAAAGCCAAAGATAACACATCATTTTCACTCTGTGTGTATGTGTGTGTGTGTATGTGTGTGTGTGTGTGTGTGTGTGTGTGTCCATTACTGTCCATTTGTGACACTGTCTCTGCTTATAAGTGACGCATTTGTATGCACACACTGGAATCACTGGCCCAGAAACCATGAACACACACATAAGCACTGCAAATGATGTGTTATCGTTAGCTCCAGGAAATGAAATACTAAAAGAAAAAAATCTCTATAGCGTTCTATTTACATTCTCTTCTGATCAGCCGTGCCTGTGTGTGGTGTATATGTCATTCTTTTGTATACAAATATAGAAATGAATTATTTTTAGCACTGAAGCACTAGAAGCTGAAAACAAGATATAAACCGACATCTAGAGAAACCATCTGCAAACAAGATGCCATAACATGAGTGTAACCAGGTTATGCAATCAATGTCAACATTAAAGTGCTATAGTGCATTTATTTAGTCAACACATTTCAGATAATCTATGTATCATCGACATGGCAGATTGAACCATACGTAAATCATGACATTCTGTTCATTGGATAAGCTCCCCTTGGACACTCCTTCTGTACCTAAGAACTACTGCTGTAATTATAAAGACTACCATGTGTTTATCCCAGAACTCTTATTCATAATATGAACATACTGAACATTCTGTTTCCTTCTAAACATGCTGGAACTAAGCCTGTAGCTGTGCAGAAAGCAAGCTCCATGAAGACATGGTGTGCCAAGGTTGGAGTGGAAAAACTTGAGTGTTTTGACCTCAACCCCACTGAACACCTTTGGAATGAACTGGAACACCAACTGAACCCCAAACCTCCTCAGCCAACATCAGTACCTGATCTCATTAATGGTGAATGAACACAAATCCCATAACCACACTCCAAAATCTAGTGGTAAGCCTTCTTAGAAGAGTGAAGGTTATTATAACAGGAAAGGGGGATTCAATTTGGAATGAGCAGGTCAACAAGCACATGCGAGTGTGATGGTCAGGTGTCCACAACCCTTCGGCCATATAGTTTATCATAGAAAGTATCCAGAATTTAACTTTACACCTGCTCCTGAAAATATCTAAATAGTTGGTTCATTGGTGTACAAATTGGTGGTGCATTTAAACATTGCTGGTATGTAGGAGGACTACACCAAGCAGGACTCTCATTTCTGTTTTATGTTCGGTTCAGTGGACTATTGCATGTTTCCTGAATGATTCATGTATTCAGTAGACTGAGTTCTTTATGTACTACTATTTTGCCACATAGAAAGCTACAAAATGCTTGTTATTATGTTGCTGAAGGAGACAGCACTGACATTCAGTTCTAAATCTCTGAAATTAAAGCTATGTTTATCTGTATGTATCCTATTGAAACTTCAGTCTTCTTCATTAACTTGGCCATGAATAACACAAAGGTTTGCAAATGCAAATAAGCAAATCCTCTCATGTAGGCAACCAAAAAACAAGTCTTAGTCTTTTAAGTGTGTGGGTATGTGTTTGTGGGTATGTTGGAGGGTGGGAGGTCATGAATTCGTTTGCATGTGTGTTTGAGCACGTGAACAGTTATTCATTTTATCTGAAATTGAGTTGCTCAGGGAGACTACATTTTGCCTGTAACCTATATGAATCCAGGGCAGAGAAAGATGGAGAATGTAATCCTTTCCATTCTGCCAAGAAACAGACGGAGATATCAGGCCATTTTATGTGTTTCTCCCTACTGGGTATGGGCGTATGTGTTTGTTCCTCACCCCAATTTCCAGTGCAAACATCTAACGTACAGCTATAACTCACAGCTCAGTGTAGAAGTCAGCTAGTTGACATGTTTAGAAGGTGGTAAGAAAGCTGAAACTCATCACAGAGTAAAGCACTCAGAATGTGGAGCAGATAAACAAGAATTATAAGTCCAACTGTGCACCATCTCAGATTAATAAAGGATAAGAAGAAGAGATATGAGAAGTGAGAAGCTGCTATAAACTTTAGATGACAGAGCCACAAATAAAGCAGACTGAAATGCTGTAAATTGGGTCAGACTGCCGTTAATTTGATGAAGGTAAAGTGCTATAAGATACTATAAAGCTGTAAGAGACCTGACTGCTAATCAGTGCTGGACGGTGGTGATGGATTAAGCACTTTGTCCATTTTATACTCAGCTCCTTAATTCGGAAATGGTCTAATCAAAAGGCAATAACATACATCTATTGGAGAGCAGTGAGAGGGAGGGAGATTTACAAGTAATGGATTCAGAAACTTTTACGTAGGGTATCGGTTGGGATGTTCAGGTCTGTGTGTCTGTTAGTGCCTTTGCTAAAGTCTATATTAATGTCACAAATACTGAGGCAGGTAGATGTAATAGTGAGTAAAATCTTTAATATCAAATCCAATGACGAAAACCTGAATCAAAAACAAAGAGCATGCCTTTTCATTATAAAACATACTTTAAAGTATAAGGAAGAATCATATTTCTGACTCTACGTCCCATGAATCAGTTTTTGGAATATATTTTCCCTCAGTCAGTAACCAATAGTCCCAGGAAAAAAGTTTAATTATAAACAAAAAGGGAAAAGTTTCATTAGAAATAGAGTCTGAACGTTAATGAATAGGTTGACGTATCCATAAAATTAATAACTGTCAGTAAATGATTTCTTCTGATGTGCCTGGTGTAACTGAATGACTGAAAGAATGTGGCTGTGTAGCTGTAGCTCTTGTAGAAATAAAAATTGATCAATGTCCTGAGGTCAGCAGGGGTTCTGGCGTTCTGGGGCTCTGTATGCAGGTGAAAAGGAACAGGACAAAAAGCATGCATACTGTCACATTACTTGAGGTTTTTTTCTCCTTTAACTATTATATTATCATCATTTAAATTGAAGCTATCAGGTTATCCTGCCTCAGTGTACTATTATTAAACGTCATCGTTGCCACCTGCCTCTCTGTCACAGTGCTCCATAGACTTCGTTTCCCAGCTGTCTCAGTGGCCTGTAAACATGCCTGCTGAGGACTGCAACTCCCAGCACTCCTCTGCACCTCCCTCACTCACAGTCCCCTGATTACTGATAGTTTGCACCTGGTTTGTATTCAGTTACGGTATGTTCATATTCACTGTTACTACCAAGCCTTCTTTTCATGTTTTTTTTTTTTATTTAATTTAATTATTATTATTTTTTTTCTGGTTTTTGTTTTCCTAGTGTCTGAGATACCTGTTCTCCTAGTGTTTTGAACATTGCCTGTTTTCGGACTTTGCCATTAGCCTTTGACATACCTTGTGTTTTTTGACTTTTGCTTGCCTGACATGTTTTGGACTTTGTTTACCTGCCTGCTTCAATAACGTTTCCCTGCTTTTACATATTTACATTTTCACCTGATGGTAAACTTGTGTATACAGTGCATGTATTATAGTCATTAAATTATTACTGAATTCAAACCAGTACATACGAATTGCTCATTTATTTCAGATTAACTGTATAGTGAAAGGATACTATTTTCATCCTTATTCATTATGTAACTTTGACCTTGAGGCATCCCTGAGCTGTACAAAAAATAATGGAGCTGTTATTCGGAAAAAATAAGTAAAAAGCAGGAGCAGAAAATGACTAAACCTTGAAATTCCCAACATCTGTTGACTGTTTTCACTCTCAGTCCTATGAAATCTGTAGAGCAATCTCGTGATCTCGTCTGGTCGGTCTCAGGCAAAGCCCTGCATTATTACTTACTTTGGTGCTCAATGAGCTTACACAGATCTCTTATCTCTCAGAGATCCACCGACCATGTTTTGACCAGCGTCTCACAGCAAGTCAGAGAGCGGAAGAGGAAAAATGAACCTCTTGCTCTGTGTCTCAGTGCTTTTTTTATATACTGTATGTCTGATGATTTCCCTTTATGACTGTGTGTATGAACTACATGATATAAGTGGTGACTACTCACAGACAAGGGAAGAATTTTTCACTGCCCTGGGCAGCACAATGTAGTTGAAACAATTTCTTATTACATTTCCTCTTTTCTTTGAACAAATAAACATGCAGGCTGGCTAATTAACTGGCAAGGTAACTAGCCTGCTGTCTACTTAGAAGGCAGAGTAGCTAATGAAATAATCAGATGTTATAATCAGGTGAACAAAACATATCTTTATTAGCTAAGTAAGCAGAAGTTAACTAGACTAAAAAGTAGTAGCAAATGTAATATAAAAACATGATGCGCTAGTTTGCTAGTTTAATGCAGACTAAGAGAAATGAACAAGTATTATTTAGCGTCAAAGTTTCTAATGTCGTGCTTCCTTCCTTGACAAAAAAAAGGCACTTTGCAGGGTTTTGGCTATAACATTTGATGATCTAGACACAAAATAGGGACACCTGGGTACGGATCCACCCATGCACAAGAGATTACGTAATCTCTCTCACCTGAAAACTTCTCTTCACACAAAATGTGTATTCTCTTTCTACACCTTATGGCTGTCTTTTTTTTTTCCCTATCATGGGGAGATCAACTTCAAATCTTGACAGTGCCACAGCCATCTGTAGCCAGGAGTTCAGTACAGAAGTCTTGTCATTCACAGTGAGACTAATTGTGGGTATTTTTGATTCTCACGTATGCAGAATTAGTGAGGCAGCACTTTCCTCTAAGTGTGTTACTCTGTCCTGTGATGCAGCACAAACAGCAGTTTGAATAGATACAGCTGGCTGGCTTCACGTGTCTCAAAGGAAGCACGTGTTAGTTCTTCTAGCCTTCAGACGTCATGTGAGGCAAGAGCTAGACAGTGGGTGGGAATTTACAAAAACGGGGAAAAATATAAAAAGGAAGGTACTACACTACATCTCATTTAAACCTATCAAATCAAGGAGTATTTTCTTTGAAATATATATTTCATCAGTGTGTTTGACATTTACAAAGAGCTCTCACTGTTTATGATATTTTGAAATTAAATCTGATGAGATTGCAGTGTGTTCTGGACAATATCTGTTTCTATTGTCTAAAGTCATGCTGATTCAGTATCTTTGCAATACAACGGTTCATCTGAAAACCTTTCCTTGAGCTGATGAAGCAAAAGAACAGCCCTTAGGCTGGCAACAGGGATTCCCTCAAGGCTATATGGCAGGGACAATTCTTTAAGAGTGAGTTTCTAAAACAAAAGAGCATACTGGAATGCAGAACAAAGTGTATGGCGCAGAGGGAGACGGACTTTAAAAAAGGATAAGAGAGAAAGAAAAAAAAGTAGCCGAGAGACAAGCTCGAGTCCTATATATCACACCTGCACCACCTCGGCGCGCCACTGCCAAGCGAGGAGTTACAGTCGAGAAAAAGTGCAAGGTCTGAGGCTAACAAGTCTGAGACATTTGCTAATGAACTGAATGCCACACAGGCAAACCCACACCTCGACCTGGTACCAGCCCACACACCGTGCACACTAAATGGACATAAATGAGAAATGCATTAATCCCTGCATTTCTATGTCGCTCTACATGCTTTGTGGAGACACAATAGTTAGTCCCCCATTCATATGTCTATATGGGTGGGATGATCATAAAACTGAGACGGTGCAGAATTTCCCTGAAGCTAGCATCATTATCTCTGCATTGCTTCAGCGATAACGACGGGATACACACCTGTACATCATCAACGAAATCATCCATGAGATCACCAGAAGCAGTGCTACACATCACATCACAGTGCAACTGACTTGTAATCAATTCTAAATATTCTTCTTACTATTGGCCTACGACGATAAACCCTTTGAATAGGTAGATTTGTGCATGTGCTCATTCCTGCAATTATCCAATCAACATTTTTTCCCAATTTCCTACTGTCCAGTTTTGCTGACAGGAGTGGAAGCCGATCTTGTCTTCCAGCTCATCCGCCTAAAGGTTCGATGTGCTGTGCATTGTGTGCTGCTTTTCTGCTCAAAATGGTTGTAAAGATTGCGTATTTGAATTATCGGAGCCTTCCTGTCAGCTCATAGTCCTTTGTTCTCTCTTATCAACAAGCCGTTCAGATCCACCACACCAGCGCAAAGAACAGAGCACAAGACGACAACTGCCTATGCAACCATATCTGATACAGAGTGACCACCGAAATGTTTTCAAAGACCACCACACATAGGGTTTGTTTTGGTGGTCCTTCAGTGAGAACTCACTGTCCGATACAGTTGAACAAAAAACAACACATTTCTTATATAAGGCCACAGATTTGAAAACCAATAAAAGATCAGAAAATAGGAAAAAAGGTTGGTGAGGTGGCTGGGTCTTTCCTAATAGCTGGGGATTGCTCATAACATAAGTATGAAAGTGAATATGACCTTGCAAGTCATATGCTTTAAGTTGTATTGGGTGCACAGGATCCCCTTCAATGAGTCAACACTCAAGTGATTGCTT
>JAQQZR010000012.1:6088316-6106793 GCA_030068235.1 Notoglanidium macrostoma
CACTGAATACAAAAGAAAATCAGGAGCAAAACACTTTTCATTCTGTTGAATTTAATAACTTATGCGAAACATAAACGCGACTAAATACGTTATTGTCAGTGAACATATAAATGTCTATTTCTCAGAGTTCCTACGTGATGCAGTAAAACCAAAACTATATTTGTGCATACCCAGTTACCAGTCACAATAAGCAAAAAGTTTTCAGGAAGCAAATCTTTTAAAGAGAATTGTTCTGAAGTGTAGACAAACTAATTAAGGCTTAAGCACAGAACAGGTGCACACATTAGGGGAACAAACCAATCACATGACAGGGGTGGAGACAACACCAAAACCAGGACACAGGAACCTGGAGAATAAAAACTATGTGCAAGAGAGAGGAGGTTTGTGTTACTCAGTGTTACTAAAGTGATAAATAATTCAGAAAATGTCTTGCAGGTTTTACAGGTGAAGGTGTTGCAGGCATTTTTAAGCAATGACACAATGTCCTGATAAACAGCAATACATTTAATGAGAACCTCCATCACTCATGTTTGACTGAACTGCAACGCCTCCAGCCAATGATCAATGCTCTTCCTCACTAAGCCAGGCTCTGCTCATCATCATCTTTATCATCGCTGACAGAAAATGAGACCAATCTGTACATAACACTATCAATGCAGTGCACCTGTGTGCTGTGTCTGCTATCCAGAAGACAGACTGTCTCCCCACGTGAACACTTCACTGTCCATTAGACAAGGTAGACCTCAGGCTTCATCTGTCTAATTCCTTGCTATGACTATGTACAAAAAGTCTACACTCCCCTGCTAGGATTGCAGATTTTGTAAAAAAAAAAAAAAAAGAAAGAAAGAAAGAAAGAAAGAAAGAAATGAAAATATAAATCATATCACATCTTTTTCTACCTTAAACGTAATATATTTTCCTTTAAAGATCTAAGCCAGGGGTGGGGAAATCGAGCCATCGAGGGCCGGTGTGGATGCAGAGTTTTGGGATAACCTCTCAATCAGCCAATAATAAAGCTGTTTAGAGCCATGAGAGGAGTCTGCACTTGTTCGGCCCTCCATGAATCAATTTCCCCACCCCTGATCTAAGTGCATGTTCTGAAGGGCATGGCACAATTTCATTTAGGGCGTGTCCAAATCCACTTTTGCTAGTTTAATGGCAGAAAAGAATGGTCACAGCACCAGGCTCATAGTTCAAAAGGGTTGATCTTAGTGTCTTAATTAATCATGGATGTGTTTAGGGCATGACATGCAACAAACCAGTAATCTTTCATTCTCTCTAAAAAGTCAGGTGCACTCGCTATTACATGACAGATTTGCCAGGGAGTAGAAGAGAATGCTTCTCTGCAACAGAAACGGATCTGTTCGTGTGCCAGCATGAGCAGCCCATCTACGGCAACAGCAGGATTCCACAAATAATAATTATAATAATATAATAACATTATAACCTTTTTATTTTTAATCTTTTGCATATTTGTGGGCTGCTGCACATCCTTGTGTGTGTAACAAGCAGAGTGTACACACATTGTACACCTGCCTATGCAGACCCATATTACTAATGCGCCCTTAAAATAACAGCGAAATACTGTTTCTTCACTGACTTCAGACCAGGTTTTTATTGGTTAATCGTGCAATCGCTTTCCGCTGCCTCAGGATAGCAATGTGCCAACAATGCTCCTGATTGCACCTCATTTTAAGACCAAAGATTTGTGCATTTGATATTTAAACATCACGTGGGCGCTGGACGGGAAAATGACAACCCTGTCGCTCTCAAACTAACAAAACACTCGCCGCTGCTTTGAAAGTTAGGGCCATGAAGGTGCAAAGATTTATATCTACTGTATGTGGATAGGTATGAGTCATTCGTTATTATTATAATCATCACTGCCTGATAATTTACTCTACCCGGGGCTTGTTAGCTACCCCGATGAACCACCAGCCAGAGAAACCTTTTGATGTATTCAGTTCAGTTCAGTTCAATTTTATTTGTACAGGATGTACTTGTTAAGGATATTTCTGTGTACATACACAGACACACACATACCCAGACACACAGGATGAGCGCTGGAAGAGGTTTTCTGTTTTTCCATAATTATTGATTAAATTGCTTAAAATGGAATAAAAATAAGATTAGTTAACTGAATGATGGTCTGCATCAGGGGATAGTGATTTTTTCTGAGCTCCTCACACAGCCATGCTTTTATCCAAACAATCATGACTTATTTTCAGTGCTCCTCATTATCATTTACACGGAAGGGAAAACAGACTCAGGCAACACATCTCATCACAATACAGGTCACAAAGCAATGCCAGAAGAGCATTAAATACTCTGCTGCACCTATGTGCTGATAAGCGCCGTTTTATCATGTGCTGTTTTACAGGATTTCTTCTATTATACACGAAAGTCATTACATGCTGTTGAGCTGTCCACAATAATACACATGACTACATCAACTGCTTAACTTTGAAGCCGTATTCGCATAACTACACAAACACACACACACACACACACAGTTAGAAGGGAACGTTCATTCTATTAAATGTCACTAAAGCGGTGAGCTGAATGAGCCTCTTAGCTGTCTAAGTGTATGCCTCAGTGTATTACTCACACCGCTGTGTGTGTGATTGTGTGTGTCAGTAAGATGGGCCAATGTGTATGAGAAAATTATTCAATGCTGGAGCATATGTGTCTGTGTGGATGGCGCGGTGAAGAAAAACAGTATCACATATACGATCTATCTACAAGCCTCAAATATCAGCATCACAGCCGATTGATTCCGTCCTGTAGCAGTGATGCAATCAGTCTACAGCATCAAATCTCATCCAGAGCCATCGCTTCAGGATATTCGCCCTGGATCTTTCTCACACACACATACACACACACACACACACTCACACACACACGCAAACACACATTAATCTTACCTCTCTCACTCAATTTCTCTTTCACTCTCTTTCCTCTTTTGAATACATATAAAGTAAAGGAACCTGCTTCAGCCAAAAAATAAAATGAGAAAAGTGCACTACCATTACTCCAATACCTGCACCACTCTAGATCTAACCATATTCTGCTGGTTGTAAGATTGGGGAATGTCAAACTCTTTGGGAGAAAAATGCTATCATGTATATCAGTATGACTGGCACAATTACTATAGGGATGAGAAAATCGCTGTGGATCATGGAGTGTAAAAACAAGGAATCATGGTGTATATTTTTGGCATCTTCGTGATCCTTGATGCAAGAGGTATAATGGTACAGAGTGGCAGAAATATCAAATGGGGTTGGGTTTATGTATACATTATTAAGAGGTATGGTTAGATGTGCTATGGTGATATCCTCCTCACATTTCTGTTAAGATCCGAGTGTGCTAACATTTTCATAATGATGTACAATTCTGACAGTGAGTCAAATGAAAGCCTGTGGAAAAACTAACTGAGAGCAGAAAAGGGCTTTTTTCAGGATAAAAACAATAATGCTATAAAATACTCTTACTTTGACTATAAAAAGACAAAAGGATTTTTGTTTGACTCCCTTTCATCTCACCCCAGTGGATTTTGAATGTCCAGCCTCCTTTTCTGCTGCTCCACCCACATCCGTGCATTGCATTAATTTATGATCATAAAAATAGAAACACAGGGCAAACGCTATAAATTGTCATGCACCCATCCAAGCATTACATTTGGCTGACATGAAAGACTCCCTTGTCTTTAAGCTATCATGACGACATGCTTGCTACCACTGGCCGGTTTTTGCTTTATTGTGATCCTGAGATACTGGGTTGTAAAACACCAACATGATCACCATTGCTGTTGTCTAACTATTTTCACTCTGAAAGATCAAATCGTAAGACAGAGCTGACAAATAGCTACCATGCCTTGAAGGGGCCAGCTCTCCCTTCCCAGAGTCCAATTCATTGCTTTTGTTTGCATACGTGCCACTGTGTTTTGAAAGAACATGTCCACTACTCCATTAGCTCTCTTTGTGCACGTTCACCTAGCTGAATACCGGACCTATACAAGAAAACATTTGCTAATAAAAAATGGAAGACAACATCACGAATAAAGATTAAAGGATTCCAGTATCAGCTTAGACATAGAAGGTACCAGTTACAGTATCATGAATGAAACGCCTATGCTTCTCCTACCAACTCGTAAACAACAAGAGCAGACCAACGAAGTCACATAAACTTCTAGAGCAACTCTTGCTGTGACAGTGACTGGTAAGATTAAAGTTCATCTGCCTTTATTACACAGTTTAGTTGAATATTCGATTCTGATTGGTCAATTAAGGCATTCTTCAGTATGTTTATTTCTGGCTATAAGACTGTTACTATGAACAGACAGTTGTTATGAACCACGTCATTAGTAAAAGCAATGAAATCATTTTTAAGTCAATATTTTAAGTAAAATTATCCATCCATCCATTATCTATACCATTTTATCCACCTGGGTCGCGGGGAAGCTGGAGCCAATCCCAGCATCTTCAGGCGAGAGGCGGGGTACACCCTGGGCTGGTCGACAGTCCACCACAGGGCCAACACAGACAAACAGCCACACACACACACTCGCATTCACACCTATGGGCAATTTAGAGTAGCCAGTTGACCTAATCTGCATGTCTTTGGACTGTTGGAGGAAACCCACGCGCGCACGGGGAGAACATGCAAACTCCGAACAGAAAGGCACCCTGGGTTCGAACCCAGGACCTTCTTGCTGTGAGGCGACAGTGCTAACCACTACACCACCGTGCCACCCTAAGTAAAATTATATATTTCTTTAGTTAGTTAGTATCTGTGTAATGAGTAGATGGTTTTTTTAAACGTAACAGAGGAATGTCACTGCCATCGAAAATGGCGATTCACTAGTTAGCACAGAGGCTTCTGGGAAGGGGGAGATGACCCCTTTAATGAAAAAGAAACACTTCTGTGCATTAGGATGCCTGCAGCTCTATGTTAAGCCGTGACAGAATATTGGGGGTGTATCCTTGACTGTACTTCTTTCAGGTACTATGGCAAAGGATGAACCGGAGATGACATATATGAAAACTGCTGCCAAGTGAAACCTGACAGCTCTGACTGAATAAGTGAAGCAGGCTTGGCAGGGCAAGTCAAAGCAACTTAGGAACATATAATATATGGCTTATATTGTTGGCTTATGTATAGACTATCCAGTAAACATGAGAGTGAAGAATCTCTTCGCGAGGCGAGGAACAGCGAGGCGAGACGTGGGGGAGAAGGAGCAATAGAACTGAGCTGATGTTGATGGATGATATTTAGTGCAGTACAGATTGCATCAGGAGGCCAGGACTGGGCTTTTCCAAGTTGGTATCATTACCTCTCCTCTACTGGCTTTCCATGCTGGGATGCACTCTAAAAAAAAAACCTAAAGAAAGGAGAATGTCTTTTGTTTGCTGATAGTTAATACTATAAAACTAAAGCTAAACATGGAGTAAGTCAGGAGTCTGTGTGCATAAGACAAGCACATGTGTAATACTATATGCACATTGTGTAGAAGTGTGCAGCTGTGTGATTTGTATCTGTAAAAAGAAGGTTAAATTACAAATAAATGTGAGTATGATTCTGTTCTCAGTATTAAGCATGCGTGCACTCACTGGTCTATAGCTCCTGCTGGTGAGAAGACATATTTCAAATAATCCACAGGCGTGGATTACTCACTATTGGTGAGTAAGTGCATAGACACACAAACAAAGCGACAAATTGAAGACTTGAGACAATAAACCAATATTGCTCTGTATAATTCATGCTGATTTATATCAAACCATTGATTACTCTCTCTCCATCTCCCTTGGTGTGTGTGTTGTTAATGGACACATCGTGCCCAAAATAAATTAAGAAAGAGTCGACTCAGTGTGTGGAAACCGACAAGTCATTCTGGTTAAAAATCTGTCTTGTATCAGCACACACCCATTAAATAGACTGATCCAATTACAAACACTTTGCAAACATTACTGAGCTGCTAGTCTTGATTTCCTGCATTTTTGGATTTAGACCCTGCTTTGTTTTCCAACTCCCCTATTTAGCCTAGCCAAGATTGCCAATTGCCTATTTTTTCCTATTTTTGAGTATTGCTTTGCCCTTCTGGTTTGTTTGGCCACATTTATTAAAGCCAGTGTGTGTATGTGTTCATGCCATGAGCCTGAAACTTTTAGGTACTGCATTTCAGGCATTTAAATGCATTTAATGCATTTCAGCTTTATGACACTCGTTCCTTATTACTGTTTCCAACAGATAAAGAGAGGGAGGCAGAGGAACAGTGAGATTTGTGAAACAGATGGAGAAGGCTGGAAAGCAGAAAGCATGGAAAGGATTTGCTGTGTAAAACAGTAGCAAGGGAGAAAACCAGCCACAGAAGAAGTCTGAAAAAAATCCCTGTTAGAATCATAGGTCAGGGAAAACCTGTACTAAATAAAAGCTTAGCAGAGGAAAATGGACACACATATATCCATTGGCATTGATACAATGGGGTAAGATGGCAAAAATTAGTATATAGACGTACAGTCATACTCACTGTGGTTCGTTTCTGCCAGAAAGTGAAGCCTATACCTGCTACTTGATGTAAAAATCATTGATGATTATGGTCATAATTCTTGAGGGATGGTCTTATCTTATAATAAAACCTAACACTGACTGAGTATAGTGAGTCAGTACGCATCATATGTAGTGAAAGATAACAGACCAGCTTTCCTTGATAAACTTGGCCCAGTTTCTTCAAAGCATCTTAAAATTAATATAATCTTAACTGGTAAAGAGAGGGAGTTCAATCCGATGATTTCTCTAGCATTTATTGATCATTTTTCTGTTATGATGCTCAGCCTTGGACAGGAATGTTTTATGTACAGTTTTATAATATCCTGTAAATTGACGTGTACAGTTTTTGATTGTGCAAAAATATGCCCATTGGAAGTACAAAATATGAAACTTAGCACAATACCACAAGGTTGTAAAGATCTCACAGGGAGCTAACGTGACCATCATGTTTACAACTAATGAAATACTTCATTATGCACAAGTAGCAGAGAGACATGATGCCAGAAGTCAAACCATACCACCTACCAAATTTGACAACATGGCATGCAAGTGCACAAGTAAAATGACCAAGAATAAATAACAAGTATATAATGAATAAAGCTCCAAGCATACACAGTGACATATGAGCAGAAGCGTCCATTCTCTGGTCCCATGTTTTGGTTGCTCAGATCCCAGAAACATAAAGCATTAATATAGACTATAGGACATATAGCCTCCAGAAATACTAAATGCACATATTTTGATCTTTGGTCATCAAACATAGCCAGCATTCTATATTTATCACATTATTGTCATCCATATTCAACATCCTGTCAGCCATTCAGAAAGCAGTTACAGAAACATACAGCGCAGACACTGTTGTGAGAATTACATCATGTTTTATAACTAATGGCAGAGACATTATAATGAAATTACAGTAGAATAACTGAATTGACGTCATTGTGTACAGAGGCAAAACTCATTGTTAGTAGAAAAATAAGAATTACAGAAATATTTAGTGCTTTCCTGTTTTTAACAATCCAGTATAGATGCTTGAGACGTTTGATGTAATTATAGACTGAGCCGTCACAGTGTCCACCACTGATTGCACTCAGCAGACAGGTGTCCCTTTGAGCTGTTTAACACAAAAACGGACTCCAATCGCAATGACAACCATCACGCATCCTCACGTGCTGCATTTCACTAATCCCGCAGCTCAGAATGCAGCACAATTAAACTGCTGTCGCTCCGATTGTAGACCCATCGGCAATTAAACGACAGCTCGTGCCAAAATGCCAAATAAATTGAATGCTCCGAAGCTATTCATTCACTAATCTGTATTTTCTGTATGACCAGTGAACAAGTCTCAAATTATACTGAGGAATCTGAGCGCATGCACTGCTTGTAGTCATTAAACACATAATGAACTACATTTAATGTGAAGACACGCTGTGAATGTATGGTACATCTAAATCAGTTGATTATTTTAAATAATTGATTTACTTTTTTTAAGACATAAGAAGCTAGCCATCATGATCCTGTCTCTAAAGGAGGTTAGACAAGACGGAGTTGGTGTGATTTAATTAGGAATAAAACTGATCAATAGACTATTGAATTTCTGTCTGGCAGGGTGTGAATACAAACACCATTTTTAAGGTAATCCCATATCTGCAATTACCTACTGCATATCTATTGCACTTAAATTCGACCAATAGTGCATGTGATATGGCTAATTAAGATTAAGCTGAATCTTAGAGGGGAATTAAAAAAAGAAAGAAAAATGCCTGGGGGCGATGAGATAATGTTTTGAGAATCAAACAGGTAGGCATATCAAACATGTCATTTTGTAAGAAAGAACGAAAGGGCAAAAGCATGAGCGCTTTTACTCCATGAAGTTTTGAAAACTGTAGTTTCAACTATATAGAAGCTCTGACAAATAAATCTGTCAGCGTTTAATAGAATAATAAATGACTCAATTCCACTTTCATAATTATTGCAATACTACAGTCTATTTTATAATTACTAATGAAAAAGTTTTACTTTATCATCACATGCTTATGACAAGGACTTCATAGAGCAATCCCAAGACAAAAACTGTATTATAGTCAGAGCTAAGTATTTTTAAATGAGCTTCATAAAATTGAATCACTTAATGTCATTAACTTTTCTTGAGATTATTTATGTCTTGGATATAATTGAACATTTTTAGCTGATTCAATCTTCCCTTCCTACTCATGCATTAAATTAAATATTAATCTGCACAATCAATTGCTGTGCTTAATGAAATAATATTGTCGAATTTTCCTTTTCGCAAAACACGGATGCATAGGACGTTCCCTAATCAATAAAAAGACACTGGATAGATTGGAAAAAAACAAAACATTGCCTGGTCTGTTTACAATCTTCATTTTTCCAGTTTGCTTTTCTGCTCAGCACAATTTTAGAGTAGTTATTTGAGTTACAGTAACTTTCCTGTCAGCTTGATGCAGTGCCATTGTCCTCTGACCTCAACAAGGTGTTTCCACCCATAGAACTGCTGCTCACTGGTTGTTTTTTGTTTTTCGCACCATTTTGTCTAAAATCAAAGTCTGGAGCCAGCAATCATGCTGTAGTCAAAGTTACTCAGATTGAGAGAAACTTGTGATCTCTATTGCCATGAATTTATTCATGGTGCTGCTTCCACATGAATGGCTGGTTGGATAATTGCATGAATGCATGAGGGGCCGTTTAGGAAATAAATCAGACTTTCGTTACACACACACACACGTATGAAACGCTCATGCTCACACACACATATGAAACACTCACACACACACACACACACATTTCACATGCGTCTGTATGAGCATTTCATATGTGTGTGTGTGAGCATTTCATATATGTGTGTGTGAGCATGAGCGTTTCATATGTGTGTGTAACAAAAGTCTGATTTATTTCCTAAACATATGAATGTGCTAGTGTCCAGACGCTTTTAATAAAGTGAATGTGTTACTAAAGCAGTGTGTATATTTGCGATTGTTGTTGTACATTCTAAAGAAACACCATCCATGCCCCCTTTAGCAGGTAGGTGGTGTGTAGACCTTTTATCCATCAGTACGGAAATAAAGCTAGGAAAGCTATGTTGAGCTACCAAATCTTAGTCTTCAAACTATCATAAATATTTAGATTGCGGTCAGTATATCGCATACGAATTTTAGTCCTGAGCAATCTGGTATCCAAGAATCACATCATCTCCAAAGAAGAAGTTGAACAAGCGGAATTTATTACTTAATTTATTACTTGTAATACATTAACATATTACATTAAAACAAAAGAGTCCACACAGCTAAACCAAAGCCCCACAGTGATCCGAAAAATACAAGCGAGAGAGAGCTCATAATAGACTTGTAATTAGGTCCTGCTGCAATCCACTCAACACTAAACGCTTTCTACTGTTTACCACCTTCTCTCAGACAATACTGAGATTAAACCGGATCCGTCTTCGCACTCACAAATTAATTAAAAAAAAAGGTTAATTTTTTTTAACACTAGCAATGAGCTGTTTCAATTCAACAAGGAAGATGACCTTTGCTTTTAATGACGCTTGCTTTGAGATAGAGTGTAAAGGCACATGAACAGATGTGCAACACAGATGCGGTTTTATATCAAACTGGCAAAGTGTCACAGCCAGCAAAACCTCCTCTGCTGTCTAACGATTCTGATAGTAAGGAAAAATGTATACTTTCATTCATTTTTCTTCATTTATTCTCTGTATTTTTCTATATATATGTATCTATCTGTGTACCATTGATCACTTGCTACTCCACATTCTGCCTGTGTCAGTGAAACAGCATAAAGGAAGATTTTTTTTCATAGACTTTCGTGTCTGATTTATGTTTTCAACCCATCACACTCACTTTTCAAGAACAGTTTCTTAGCTGCTAGGCAACAGAGACTTTTCAACACTGAGAATAAGAGCGCTAATGATGAACACTAATATTTTAGCTGGCTAGCTAGTCTTGTGATCCAGAATTTCGCTATAGAGCCTGGCACTTTCTGTCCCAACTTTGTAATGCTATGAAACATTTTTTTTCAATCCATAGAATATATCCGTGGTGTTTAGTGTTTTAAGTGTCTCTAAATGAGACATGGACAGGAGATTAGCTAGCGTGTAGAAATTTTACTTATATAAACAACGTACAGCTTTATTTCTCACACCCTTCCAAATTTCAAGGGAATTTCAAGCACAATTGTTCAATAAACCAGACTCAAATTTATCAATGTAGCAGAAAAAAAACAACATTTTCATAATCCCATTTTCAAGAAGAAATATTAATGGGGAAAAAACCCCAAATAGAAACAAGAAATGCCACTGTTGACATTTACCAAAAAAAAAAAAAAAAAAAAAAAAAAAACAGTCAAAAGCTTTGTAGGCCACTTTACAGTTCACAACTACGCCCTATTTTTATTTGAAGGCAAGTATGAGTTAAGGGCTTATCTTACATGAATCTGGTTCAAACTTTGCATAAACATACTGTATAATGAGCTCTGTGGGTTTGTGATCTATCCTGTGCAGATGTGCATTCAGAAATGAAATATGCAAGCAAAGCACCTATGACATTAAAAAAAGAACATCTTTTGATTGAAATGTCAGATTAAAATCTTTTACAATGCATTTAATCTTTATGTAGGCAGCTACACAAAACGAGTGCTGCCTATGACCTCATATGTGTTTTGATAATCCAAGACTGATAATGCAATCACTAGCAACAACAGCTTTGTTTAAGGTCTTTAACAATAAGTAATATAAAAGTGAGCAGAATGTGATAAAGCATTTAAGGGTTAAATGGCACTTCTATTTCGAACAGGCTCATGATGCCTTCAGAGTGAATGTGGGGAATGTGGATGGTGCACAGTGTTGCAATCTAGCAACCAGAGTAACCGGAATTGGCTGGTAGAGACGTGTGAATGAATGGGGGACGGAAACCAGTGGGAGCTCTGACAGCATGTCTCTCACCCGCTTTCCTCATCACAAAACGTGTTAGATCACAGCACAACTGCATTGCCTATAGTGAATGAAAGCAAAATCAGTACTTGTTAATCAAGCAGCGCGTGTAGTGGAGACAAACGGCACACTTTTTCATGCTACTGTTCATATTGAGATATTTGATTGACTTGGAAAATGTTCCGATGTAGCGTTTATCTCGTCTACCCTTCATTAAAATAGAGTAACGGCGTTGCTAGCGACGCTTCCGGGATGGGCGGGGTTTTCCCGGCGTGCTTGTGGGCGGGAGTCGTTCATTCATGTTTACGTGTTTTTGTGTGAATAGTTCGGCCTATTTTGTTATAGTTAATGTTTTGGGGAATTGTTCGGGTATATTTAGGTTGACTGTGTGTGTTTTGGGACTAAGTTTCAATCTACCGTTCACGAGAGGGGAGGGCATGGAATAGCGTCCAGCCGCTTGTCGGCCAGTGTGGTGTGTTCGTGCTTGTGTGTGTCGCTGCTCCCTAGCGGGAAAGCTGCGCAGGTCTTGTAAGAGCTCAGTCCTTTCACAAGCCTGTTAATAAAGAGCTGCACCATTTGGGGTTTTCATAAGATTCTCGTGTCGCCTCTGGTTCTTGTTGGCGTCTTTCTGCGATGGACGGCGAAAGACGCTACAATAGTTTAACAGCGTGGTCACACTGGAAGGGATATATAGAGGCGCTTTTCTCTTTTAAATCAGTGCAGTGAAGGTGTTCGTACAGAACAGGTTTAAGTGGACATGGATTAACAGCTAGCTACATTTAAAAATGAGGTTATCCATTCAAGTGTAAATTGTAGAGTTGTGCTTTAATTGAGCTCTGAGATTGTACTTTCACAAATGGTGGCCTGGTGAAAGCTTTCACGTGGTCAAATTTTGAGATTTTATACTATACACAGTTCTGAAAACTAAACACTTTTCTGAAATGAAGTATTGTTCCCTTCTGTGTGTTTGTGGTTTTTTAATCTCATTCAGAATGTTCAAGCATTTTAAATGTGAAAAAAAAAAAAATATATATATATATTTTTTTCACATTTAAAATGCTTGAACATTCTGAATGAGATTAAAAAAACATATACAGTATATATATTATAATTAATTATTATATTATAATATTTCCTTCCAATTCCATTCAAAGCAATATAGTTATGATTTATCTACTTACGGAAAAACAACACTACTGCCAAATTTTAAAGAATGACATGTTTAAAATGAGATTTTCAGAATCACATATCACCTGAGGTAAAACCCGAGCCTCATCATCGTCTCTGTTCTCAACTGATCTACGTTCCTGCTAATCATCAGGAAGACAATTGGTCATTAATTCACTTTGTTCTTTCGGCTAAATGTCTTGTTACTAATGTCCCTTTAAACATTGTCCAGGGTCACGCCTGTATACGCGCTCTCCACTGTATAGATGACAATACAATAAAGAAAAAAGCATCATGGACATTTTGACAGCTGCTTTCTGATCATACAAAGAATTGATCAAATTGAGACATTCGTTGTGTAAGAAATTAGATTTTAGACATCTGTTTCAGGCAGACTCATTCATTTTTACCACTGCATTTGTTACACTGTTGTTTCCTAACTCCTGTTCTCTGTAAGCAGAAAGACAAGGCAAGATTATAAAGCAACTGTGATAAAACAGTTTCAGCATTGCTTGTTTGCTTAATGTAGAGAATATTAAGTCGGTGAATATTATAGGCAGGAAACTTCATTTCGGAAAACACCTCGGCTTGCTTTATAAAAAATCTGCCAATATCCAACAGGTTTTCCCAGACCACCACTTGCTGTTTGCTTCCCGTATATGCATTCAATGCACAGCTAAAGACCTAGTGTTGTAAAATACTTTGAACTTCTCTCAGAAGCTGTTGTGATGATGTATAACAGGACCTTAAAGGGTTGGCTCAAGCTTCCCAGAGTCCTCTCAACCAAGTACTGAGTCATCTATTTTGATGCCATCAGTTTTCCAGAAACAATCCACAACAATCTGTCCACAGAAAGCTAGCAGATAGCAATCACCTGTTGTCTAAACAAAAACAATGCATTGGATTGTGGAAAGGGCGAGCTAGGCCTTGCTGAAGGGGCACAGCAGTGGCTTGGTGAGATTAAACTTTACTACCTTGGTGTCCTCAGCACAGAACCTTGAGGTGTGATTGACTAGTCACATGACTATGTCTAAACCATTTTCCGTTTGCAACATGTGCAACGCTTTTTATAAAACCAAAAGCAGTAATAAGACTAACAACTTCGGATAGATCTCTGAAAGTATTTCTCAGAAGCTCTTTCTCGCCAATATTTCCCAGGACCAGTCTTAACTGCTATTTAATTACCTATTAAAGGGCTACATCCCTTATGCCTTTGACTGAGACATTTCCGTAACGCTGCTTTGTGCTCGTGCTCCTTTTCCTGTGAAATTCACATCTGGTCAGAAAGCCAAATGGATAAAACGTAAATACAGATTCTGCGAATTAATTTAGCGTGCTCTTTGAACAACTCTTTTCAGTATACAGTTTAATTTCCAAATTACATTTAGCTGCTATTAATGAACCATCTGTTTCTCCTCAAACGGCATTAAATAACCTAAAGATTACCAATGCATTGCTAATTAAACAAAGTCGTGTTAATATTGCTCACTGTTTCATGTGGGATGTGTGTGTGTGTGTGTGTGTCATCTGAAGTCTTCCCAGACTAATGTACATGAAGCAAAGCATAGTGTGCTCTCCCACGCTAATGCTTGGCAATGGTGCACACGGCAATTTTCGGTTCCTGGACTGAAATCCTAAAAGCTCTGGCTTGGCTGTAATGAGCTTTTAGAGGATGGTGAGTCGATCCTTAGCTCCGAGGTTAAAGACGGCTCAGCCAGGGACGTATGCTGCGCGTCTACAAATCTCCAAGCACAAAGACTACGCTTAGAGAAAATGCTCTCATTTTCTCTTAAGCTTGCTTTTCATGTCCCTGTCTAATGAGAGTAATTCTGTACATCTCAGCCACGTCCGTGTTTTTATAAGCCTTTCCTGGTGGCTAATTGAAAGCAAGCGGAGAAAACGCACTGACCAAATTAAACTCATTATGTCGGACGTCTGATGTGTTTAAGAACAATGTGGGGGAAAGGAATGTGTGGTGATTTGTGTTTAGAGAAAGAGAATGTGCTGTGGCACTGTATGAATACAGCAGTTAAACATTATTTCTCTCTCTCTTTTCTCCTTGATTCTGGACTGCATGTCTTAAATCAAGCAACAGAAAGCGTGTGCTGTTCATCACAGAAGGAGGGTGGGTGGAAAGCTTCCAGAAGATTCTTTGGTGAAAGACAGAGGAATGCAGGAAGGGAAAAACAAAGTAGCGGAAGGAAAATAAACATGCTGTATGCGTTATTATCTGCCGAGGAATGGGAGTGTATGGAGCTGTGTGTCAGAAATGACTACCAATATCACATCAACACACACACAGACACACACGAATCACAGGTAGAATCACTGACTCACTGAATCATCACCATGCTAGTCATATCTTAATGCGCATAATTGCAGATTAACATGGCTATGACCTATAAAGGGTCAGAGCTTTAATTTGTCTATAATCTATATAATCCTTTGAAGTTCTCTGACTTCTACCCTGATTTTGTCTTTGCTTTTTTTTTGTCCATGCTTAACTCTTTGTTTTTAAATATGATTCGCTTTTGTCATCAATTGTAAGTGTCCTTACATACTGTATTGTTTTGTATACATCAGTTTCTGAACATTTCAGACGCTGCTAAAATCATTTAGGCACATTAAAACCCGTAAAAGGTATTTTGTGACATTTTAATGGTAGTCATATCCATCCACGAGAAATATTACGCAAACTCTACACAGACGTGGACACGTCTCCTACACGGAGCCCCATAATCTACAACTGAGCTGCATTTATTCTGCAGAAGCGCCTCAGCCCTTCTTGCAGTGTTGTTCCTAAAATTACTGAAAGATTACCTGAGATTTCTATCTCAGTAGACAGAAAAAAGGAGAGACGCTCTAGTTCAAAGATCAGCAGAAAGTGTTACCTTATACTTTCCCTCAAAAATGTTTTCTCTGGTGGACATCATTATACTGGATGTAACTCTCCTGAAGGCTGATTAGGCTGTGATACAAACACACACACACACACACACACACACACACACACACACACACACACACATACACAAATCCTTCTTGCCACAGGACATGCATTGATCTTTGAAGATTTGTCAACAAACACTAATAAATTTTGACATTTTCTCTCTTTCTTGCTTTCTGCGTGTATGTGTGTGTGTGTGTGTGTGTGTGAGTGTGTAATACCCTTGAACTGCATAAAATTACACTAAATGATCGACACACTTCACGGTTCATTAGAGAATACAGCTGTCAGTGTGTATGCAGCTCTCACTGTGTACATCAATTGAGAAAACCGCATAGACATGATGAATTATTTATTGCTCTAGTTATTTGTGTTTTACTTTTAGTGCATACGAGTAGAATAAATAAATGAAGCAAGGATATATTTCCTTCAGGCAATTATGGAAAAATCTTCAGCCTCACTCATGCACGTCATCCTCGCCCAAGTATTTATTATTATTTAACTCTCCCTCATCATCTGCCTCTACGTCCTCTGTTCGCACCTCCTTAGGTGGATGAATATTCATGCTCAATAAGCCTATTAGGAGGTACTGTGGCTTAACCTTGGCTGGCAGGTCTAGACATTTCATACAATTTCATTTCAAACAAACGGATTACTGCATCCTGAAAAAAAATATGATGTTAGATGGACTGTCGGCACTAAATTAGCCCTTGGTGTGGATGTGTGTGAATATATGACGCATGGTGCTCTGTGATTGACTGAAATCCCATTCAGGGTGTACTCCTGCCTCGCACCCAGGATTCCTGGGTTGGACCTTTTATCCACTGTGACCCTGATCAGGATTTACAGTACATATTGCAGGTATTCAAGATGAACGAACTAAAGAAAGAATGAATGCGGACATTTAAGGATTGAGTTGCTTATAAAATTGAATATTTTTTTTTAGGTTCTTCAGAAATCGTCTGTCACATCCTCATGTGCAAAAACAATTAATGAGCAAATATGAAAAACTGTAATTGGCTTGAAAAGAGGGAGGGAGGGAGAGAGAAACAGAGAGAGCGAGAGAGTATTAAGGAGGAAGCTGCTAAGGATGAATTGTTCATTAATTAACACTAGTTACCTCCTTCCATGTTTTCATTGTGCTGAATAGACTCTAAACACTCATTCACTCTCTCTCTAATCACAGAACACTACAATTCCCATTGACATTGAACTCTTTCTGTCTGTCTCTCTCTCTCTCTCTGTGCATGCGTGTGTATGTATGCATACCTACTTCATACACGATTTTCATTATACCATTACATCAAATTAAATCGTGTAGTCCCTGCAAGCAGAAAATTTGTCTCGGCTGTCTATGAGCTACAAGACTGTAAGAACTGATATAAAGTTGTGAAGAATAGAACCAATACACACAGAAAAAAAGTCAAACATACATGCTGCTGAAGAAAGCAGGGTATGTACTTGCAGCACTGCATTATGGGTAATCTGGTAAGTACTATGTAGGTTGCACTCAGGTAAAGTGCATTCTTATTAAATTATGCACTACACAAAATGGCGTATGATTTACAGAGAAAACAGAGAAAAATAATCTTCCTTTCTGAGGAAGATATCCCTAATTCAGTGTCTTTTCCTGCAAATAAGACTGAGAGTTCCTGTGCCACATGACACTGTAGAATCAGTAATAATGGCAGGATAGAGATAATGACAGAGTGAAAGAGAATGAAGGTGCTTATTAGAGGGAGAGTCAGATGGCAGTTTACTACTCAATCATCTGTTCCTTTTGCGCTTGCAACAATACAGCTATTTCTGGGAAGCTTTTTGCACATATAAAGCACACACACACACACACACACACACACACACACATTTGAAGGTGAAGGTGAGAGTGTCAAGTGTGGATAAGACTATTCAGAAAAGCTGTGAACATTAGGGGAAGATGAGAAGTATCAGGTCAATGTCGGTGTGTTAGGTGAGCCTTAGGTAGATTGTTAGGTAGCATGGACTTCATAGTGACATGAACCATGGACAGCTTCTTCCACATTGTCCTTTCCATCCACTTGCTCCCAGCTAAACTGGGAAATACAGTTGCAGCAGTGGTGGTTCAGTGGTTAAGGCTCTGGGTTACTGATCAGAAGGTTGGGGGTTCAAGCTCCAGCACTGCCTCTATGTGCATACCCTCTCTGCTCCAGGGGTGCTGTATCATGGCTGACCCTAACAAGTTCCTAACAAGCTGGGATATGCAAAGGAAAGAATTTCATTGTGTTGTAACATGTATATATGACAAAATAAAGGTTTCTTCTAGAATTGGTGGCTCAGTGGTTAAAGTTATTATTTGGAAGGCTGTGAGTTCAAATCCCAGCCTGTTGGGTCCTTGAGAAGCCTTCAACTGCTCAGTTGTATCCTGTTGTATAAGACATAGCTTGGCACCAGCAAAGGGACAACACTAGTCCCTGGACCTGGAAGGAGGAAGGTCAGGCGAAGTCTTTCGGATTGGTGTTGCTGCAATAGCACCTTGAAATCAGAGTACCGTGTTCCTACTGCTGTTCCACCACATGAATCTCAGAACACTAAGACAGGGCAAAAGCAATACACAGTGTCACACAGGAAGTCCAGGAGTCACATTTAACATGTATAAAGCAAGTTACAATTCTGCTTCGGGCGGCACGGTGGTGTGGTGCCTGGGTTAGAACTGTAGCAAGAAGGTCCTGGGTTCGATCCCCGGGTCAGCCAGGGTGCCTTTCTGTGTGGAGTTTGCATGTTCTCCCCGTGACTGCGTGGGTTTCCTCCCACAGTCCAAAGACATGCAGATTAGGTCAACTGGCTACTCCAAATTGCCCATAGGTGTGAATGCGAG
>JAQQZR010000012.1:6122098-6141422 GCA_030068235.1 Notoglanidium macrostoma
TGTGTGAGTGTGTGTGTGTGTGTGTGTGTGTGTGTGTGTGTGTGTGTGTGTGTGTGTGTGTGTGTGTGTGTGTGTATCCTGTTGGTTTGAGTGTTTCAGTACCATTTGCAATTTTTAAACCCAAAAGCTTCCAACCAACAGCAGTTGTGTAGTCAGAAATCGACACTAATTGAACGTTAAAGGACAATTACTTTAAGATGCACTGTTAAGGAATAAAATAATGTCAATCGACATGGTGGGTGTATATATATATATAAGGTTGGGGTGGTATGTGTCTTCCTCGACCTCGGGTCCTCTACCAGATTCCTGGGAGTTTGAGGGTTCTGCGTGGTATCTTGGCTTGGCTTAGAACTGCAAATTTCTGGACAGAGACCTCAGTTGTTGTACCTGGGACCTTTCAGTATATGCTGTTCCAGCTTGTATCTTGCACCCAGCTACTATGTGCTGGACAGTCTCAAGGGCGTCTTTGCACAGACTGCACCTTGGGTCCTGTCTACTGTGGTAAACCATTGCCTCTATAGATCTGGTGCTTAGGGCCTATTCTTGTGCTGCCATGATTAGAGCCTTTGTGCTGTCCTTCAGGTCTGCATTTTCTAGCCACTGGTAGGATTTCCTGAAGTCAGCCACTTCCTATATCTCCCGGTGGTACATCTCATGGAGAAGCTTGGTCTTCCACAATGATTTGTCATCCTTCTGTCCTCTGCTGCCTCAGGCACTCTTTCATCAGTTCATCCTGGAGACCATCTTCTTGATGTATTCACGGATGTTCCTTGTTTCATTCTGGATAGTGGATCTGACACTCACTAATCCTCACCCCTCTTCTTCCTGTTGTTCGTAGAGTCTCAGGGAAGTGCACTTTGAACGGAATCTTCCGTGCATCGTGGGGAGTTTCTGTGTCTTAACATCAGTGACATCTATTTCCTCCCGTGGCCAGTTCACTATTCCAGCTGGGTATCTGATAGTTGGTAGGGCATACATGTTGATGGCTTGGATTTTATCCTACCATTTAGCTGGCTTCTGAGCACCTGTCTGACCCTTTGGAGATATTTGGCTGTGGCTGATCTCCTCGTAACCTCATCCTGATTCCCACTGGCCTGTAGGATACCAAGGTACTTGTAGCTGTCCTGTATATCTGCTATATTGCCCTCTGGTACGCCACGCCCTCAGTCCTGATCATCTTCCCTCTCTTGGCCACCATGTGTCCACACTTATTCAGCCAGAATGACATCTCGATGTCCTCGCTGTAGAGGTGGTGAGGTGGATCAGTGAGTTGATGTCTCGCTCGCTCTTTATATACGTGTGTATTACAGTTTTTTAACCTTGTTCATGATCTACGTTCATGCTCCTGTCATGTTTTTTGTGTTTCTCTGAGTACCACTATTAAAACACATTCCGCATATGCATCTGCCTGTGTCTCACTATACATGACACTTCCTGACTTTAAGAAAAGCTTCTCATGAAGCTGATTGCGAAGATGCAATGAGCTTCATCAGGAATACTGTTAAGATTTCAAACAAAATGATCAACTCAAAATTCTTCTCCACCAATCCTCCCCTCATCCTTACTATCTGCTTCTGTTTTGCTCTCCGTCTATTTCTCTCTCTCTCTCTCTGCTACTTTACAGAAATGATGTAATGAATAATCAGTGAGTTCATTTCAGAGAAATAAGAAAAAGGTTGCATTCTCTGCAGTCGTTTATTATAGAGGAAAAATAAAAGACTTCCTCCAGATTGTCACTATGGAAACAGCAGGGGCCAGAGGCCAAGTGGGGTCACAGCTGTATACAAGTTTTATCGTGTTACGGTTAAAATTAAAACAGATCGACATGAAGAGAGAAACGGAGAGAGTATGTGTGTGTGTATGTGTGAGTGAGAGTGAGAGAGCAAGAGAGAGTAGGGAAGGGCCAGAGTATTTGGAATAAACAAATATGAACTATTTGGGATGTAACAGAATACAAATACATTATCCAGATTGAAGAGATGATGTGTTCTACAGATAATGTGTTCTACAAATGCAGATATCAGCTGGAGGTGCATTATTCTTTTTCTTTCTCCAGTGTTTTCCACTGTTTATAGAGGAAGGGCTCTCATTTAATTGGAAAAGAATTGCCTTCTGAGTCTGTTTAATTTCATATTAAGTACCTGAGGTCCTGCAGAAGCACTTACACGTGGTGCCAAAGAACACTTCTGAACAGTGGAGATCAAAGGAACTGGACAACATTGCTTCATGACGTTGCCAGTCACGGTACTAAGGTGCTCAGCAAGTGTAGTGTCTATTGGGATCTAGAGCTATATCCGGTTTTCTCTAAAGCTGTTTGTGTGATTTAATGTGCATAATCAGCAAAGGTTCCCCACTAGAGGTGTTAATATGCCATTACGAAGGAGGTGGATTGTCACACGCTAACTCGCCCTATGGAATTACCACCATTCCTTCAGTTCCACTGATGTGTGACTTCTAATATCCCCCCTGCAGAGACTTTACTATGTAAATCTCACAGGGACGGAGGACATCAAAATACATGTATAATATATATTAACATATTGTAGGTTGCCTGACTTGAAGATTTACTAGTAATAAAAAAAAAACAGTCAAATAGTTGTATTTTACTTAGTTAGGACAAAAACTGATTTGGGACACTGCTATTTTTAAATATTGTATTAGTTCAGTATCAAACTGCACTTCACTTTGTGGCCATGCAGGCTACACATTACATTTCCAGCTCTAATGCTTTTTAAGGGTGCACTGTTAACAATGATAATCAATAAATCAGTGCAAATAATGTGCACAATATATCATGTCATTTACATTAAAATAAAAACCATACTAAAATAGAAGTATGTGCTAATAGAATTAAGTGTTGATTTTATGCGCAGCAGCAGATTTCATGAGCATCTCTCCTTACAGTTCTGCGACCAGCCTTGCTTGGGTGGAAGATGCTATGTCTTCAGCAGTGTCTATGATGCTTTCCCAGGCTAATAATGACCTGGAACGTAAACCAGCATGTTCAACCCCAGTCGCAGCAGCCTCCAAAAACAAGTCTCAATCAACTTTCATCAGCTCGGATACGCTACTCAGCTCCCAACTAGCCAAGTAGATACAGAATGTAATATTTTGCACAGCGCTGGTCATGATGGAATTTACTCTGCCCAAGGATTTTATTTTCATTTCGTTTAGCTTTAAAAGACAACAGGCATGTGAGAGAATGAGGGATTGGTCAGAATTCTTTGAGGAGTGTGCGGGAGTGGGGAAAATAAATTGTCCAGCACACAGCTCTGCACTTCATACATAGTAATATGTACAGTGGTGCTGGAAAGTTTGTACACCCTTAAGAATTTTCTACTTTTGACCTAATATGACCTAAAACATCATGGGATATTCACACAAGCCCTAAAAGTAGATAAAGAGCACCCAACTAAACAAATGACACAAAAATATCATGAACAGTGGCACAAGAAAGGCCAAACCAAAATACAAGATAATTACATATAGCCTGGGGTTTTTTCACCATCTGCCTTGCGGCCTATGATGTCTTAGTTAACTATTTGACTAATAGCATGACTACATGTGCCACAGATCTGACTAGCTGAGTGGGATTGGATAGCGATGGTCTAACTGAGCATGTGAGTGGGAAGAAGGCATGGGTGGGCAGGATGCTGATAAATGAAGAAAAATCAGCTATAATGTACTGCATGTAGATATAGAAATGATTTCTTGCACAAAATGACAGTGCTTGCATTTTTTTGTGTGTGTCGGTGCTCGAGTTAAGAGCTTATGTGTCAGCAGTATGATTACTGTAGTGATACAATGAACAAAAAGGGCTGATTTAACATGCCTGGGTTTGTGCATGTGGGTATATGTGTGTGCCAACACTTGATTTGCGTGTTGTAAGGGTCAGAAGTATGATTATTGCAGTGGTATAATGAACAGAAAAAAATAGAATAAATGTGGGTGGGCGTGTGTGTGTAGATGCTAGATGAGGAGTTAATAGTTTCATTTAAAACCTTCTCCACGTCGTTCTATCTGTCATCATCAATTACTCATCATGGTCTCTCTCCCTTGCTCTCTCTCTCTCTCTCTCTCTCTCTTAGAGGACGTTATCAGATTGGGGACAGATTGTGGAGCCCTGTATTGGCAGACGATCTTAAGTTGGTTAATTGCAAATGGAACACCAAGCAATGATATTACTTACATTTCCATATCTCTGGCTCACATTAACACAAGATTAAGGTTAAGGTTATGTCCTTAACCCAGCTGTTCTGCAGCTCTACACTATATCTTGAACATCTGGCAATGAACACTCTCATCGTATGTGGCTGCTCTGCACCAACTAAAAGCACTATACAAATAACAACAATGCGAAGGAAATTGAATATGTACCCGTCGATCACCCTGTAGTTACGGCAACAGCAGAATGGGTTGTAATTATGGGAAAGATTGGCTGAGGCAGTGCTGTGATCTAACCACAGGTGTAACATCCAAAAAAGATCAGATCAGAGTCAAGCTGTGATAAGCTAGCTGCGCGGTGTAAAAATATCTCGCCATGTCCTTCAGAATGTTTGTTTGTGTGTGAGTTTGAAGTGACAAGGTAAGCAGCTGGTGAAAGTTAATCCATCACTACACAGTCACCAGTGTAATATGTCTGTCCTCCATACCGAGGACCAGAGGATATCCGTATACACACACTGTGAGCCATGGCCATCCCTTAACCTGAAGCAGCTCTTGTCACCAAAACAGCAACTGATGCTGAATCTACACTGCATGACTGCAGCCCTCAATTTCCCTGTCACGGTCTAATTTCGGGCATCTGCAATAACTCCAAGGCTTGGTGACAAATCCTTGTTTCACCCTGCGATGTGATTTTCTCAGTCTCCAAGTTGTCGTGGATGCTCCAATATTTTTAGGCATGTTTGAAATTGTGAGCAACGAATCAAGTAGTGCGATTGCCTTACGACAAGTTAGCAAGAACAGCATTGAGAACAGCCAATATAGAATCTGAGAGGAAATTAAATTTACCTGCTGTCTGCGCAGCAGATCTCTGAATCCAGATTTGGACATCTGTCCACAGATGTAAGCACAAAAATATTGCTTACTATATTTTTTAGTATTTCATACCCAAAGGGTTGCTAGGAAAAAAATAAAAGCAAACACAATATGATTCATGGCGATAAAGAATATACAAATGTCTTTGCACAATTCGTCCAGTTCTCTTTTCAGAACAGACACTGCTCGTGTCTCCCCAACCAATGCTTCCTCCATGTTGTTCTCTTTTATTCTTTTGGTTTCCATATAAAATACAGCAGATAGACAGCTTTTGTTTTTATTTTTGTGAGAAATTGGGATTTGGGGATCAGGCGTGCTTCATGCCTCATCTGCAATCGCTTGTGTTATGTGGACACTGTTATGTCCACAGAACAACAGATTGCAAGCAATAAAAGTCATGGAGTATGAGTACTACAGCCATTCTGAGATTTTGAAAGTCATGTAATGTCCACTTTGCATACCGCATATTTGTGTGATGCATGACTGGGCCTTATCTTTCACAGCTGGAGTCCAGTAATTAGGTTGACTCCTTATTTTTGGCAGTACGGAAATGATATGATAAAAACACCACTTAGCAAAGAGAATGGTGGATATAAAAAAGAACATTTCAACCAATCAAATTATTTGTTTTCACAAAGTGTGGACTCTAGCCTAGCAGAGAGCCACCAATCCCTCAGACTGGACCTCTCGGCTCACAGCATCCGGAGGATCAGGATCAGATTCAGCCATCCAGAAATCTCTAAACCTAACAATTTTGGGTAGCATTTGACATTAAAGTTTCTTTAACTGGCATTATTTAAGACATGAGTTAACACGAACAACCCATGTACTTTAGCATTAATGCACCCAATTAGCAACATCAGCAAAGTAACTAACCCTTGTATTAATTGATGCATTTATAATAAACCAAATTAGCCAAATTTTCAACATTTGTATTAACCAGTGTTCACATCAGCAGTGAGTACGATTAATCCCATAATGAAAACATGAACCAGCACCTTAATGAACATGTTTGTGGTTGTTAACTGGCAAAATTCAGAACCGAGGCTGAATATATATAATAGATAAATCTAGAGATCAGATTTCAGTAAGTTATCAACATTTAAGAACACATTTACTTTATTAGTTTGCTAACCTTGCTTATGGCTCTATTTTGGGCAACAGACAACCACATGGCCCTTTAGCTCATTCACAGACCACACTCTTTTTCCAGTGAATAGGAAAGGAACACAAACGCCTAAAGGTACAGGACATTGCATTTCTAAAGCACAGGTTTAAGTGGCCTCTTCAGGATCCTCTCCCCGAGGGCAGAACCAACCAGTGCTCCAGGCTAGAAGAGGAAAACTGTGAAAGCCTCAAAAAATGGCAATTACCTCTTCTGCACCACCACCAGTGAAGCACCTTGCACAACTCCTCAATCAAACTGACAACAAATGCATGTGGGCTGAAACTCCCCTGGCTGGAGTTCACTGACTGTGCTAACTCATGGATAAAAATGGCACTCGTCAAAAAGTTAGGAAATATCAAGCTTAAAAAAATGACTTCTTTGATGTTGCAGGCTATACTGTCGTGTATTTCCCCCTCACGCCATGTGCTACCTGCTGTAGCTGTCAGCACGCCTTGCACGTTACACATGTGTTTTGTTTTGGCTCTTGTCTTGCCAGTATTTATCTTCTTATTGTGGCATGATCACTTTCACCTATTTCACTTTAATCTGGCTTTTTTAAATGTCATGTTTTCTTTGTTCTTTGTGAAGTATATGCTCTGTGTTCCTCAGCAGTCATTACCGAGTCATGTTTCACATTATTCTGTTTCACAAACTTATTTGTTGTTTTCTGGTTCTACGTCTATAGTCTTCGCCTAGTTTGTTGTTGCTGATCGCCTGACCATAACCTGTTCACTGTTTCAGTTTTGCCTGAGGATGTATATTTGTCTGCCAGCTCTTTAAATAAAGCTCTTAACCTGCACCTGCATCCTCCTTCCTTACATGACAAATACAAACACCCTCTCATGGAAAATCCAGATCTCCACTGCACTCAACCCACAAAGCCTCCTCATAGCCATGACCTTTCACTTAAATTTAACTAAAATTGAGTTGTAGCTTTGTTATGTATATGTGTGTTGTGTTCACGCTTCACCTTAAACCTGTATCATATCATACAGACATATGCGTAACCCATTCTCTCTGGTGTAAATAATGATATGTCACACAGGCACACCCATAATGATGCAAATCCTGAACTGTTTTCTCAGTATAAACATCAAATGACATTTTTCTTCATGAACTTTTTTTTTTGTCATGAATGTCATGAAACTGCGTTTGTTTTCCTTTGGATCCCCAGGCACTAAACTCTCTCTCTCGCTCTCTCTATAATCTCTCTCTCTTTGCTCCCTCTCTCTTTCTCTCTCACACACATATTCAAACAAAATGTGATTTAGGAATAATTGGTGTTAATGTCAAGAAGCTTTGATGTAATAATAATGAAACAGCCGTTCTCTCAGTTCCCTGGTGAACAAAAAACACCCCTCCTTCATTTAGAGCGACATGCTGGGTGATAGCGAGCGAGAGAGAGTGAGAGAGAAGGAGAGAGAGAGAGAGGGATGTGTCATCATGCTCCACCTTTTACGGCACTAACAGCGCTGCCCTCTTTCTGTGCAGCATAATTACTATTTCACATTTCATTACAGAATAAAACAAATAAAATGGCTGTGTCCATGGAGCTAGGATTGAAAAATGTTTCAGCTAAAGGATGTAATGGGATTTTAAGGGACATGTTCACCATTAACGGGAAACAAGCCCTCGTAACAAGAACACAGACAGGGTGAAGGACGTCACGCAAACCAAAGCGCCTTAGAAGAGCGCATTAGCTTACATTCAGCTTGGAAACTTGTCAGGGTTGAATTTTGAGGAAGGATCATATAACTGAGGAGATGTTAGGAGCTTCAGAGTTTCAGAGAGAGAGAAAGAGGGAGAGAAATAGAGAGCGGGAGATGCAGCTTATAAGCCACGTCAACAACCTGTAGACGGACCAAACACTGACAACTGACAAAGATCGGACAATTTTGCTCTTGTGAGGACGTTTGGATGGTAATTTTTTTTTAAAACAAAATAAGAGAATAAAAGAGCCACAAAGTTTCCTTTTAATTACTGAGTTTAAGCTTAGGCTTAGGTTTAGGTGCAGGCATAGTATTAATTAGCTGCATTATTATGTTTATAGAATGTCTTCACAAATATAGTAAAACAAGTAAAACAACCAACAAATGTTGGTCCTGGGTAAGGATTAGGGCTCTCATAGTTAGGATTAGGGTTATGCCTATAGAAACTAATAGGAGGTCCCCACAAAGACATAAAAACAATCATGTCTGGTGTGTGTGTGTGTGTGTGTGTGTGTGTGCGCGTGTCCATATAACTCTATTGTGTCCACAAAACAAAAAAAAATGCTCTGGCTTCTTCTACGCCCAGTTACTGTGACAATTTCAAGATCATTACACCAAGTCAGCAGCAATTAACACAAAGTTGTTAATTGCTATAATCATTAGATGCCTCTGTTGGGGATACGTCAGCTGGCATGTACAAAATAAGACAGACCTGTGTCCTTATGGTTTAGCAAAAGCCCTGCCTGATATGGACATATACACAAACCTGCCCACATTAAGTACCTTTATAAGTTCAGTGCTGTATAATGACACATCCAAGTGATAATAGAAAAGCAAATATCACATACAAGCATCAACACACATTTCAGATCAATTCATCGAAATACTCATAAATCAAATCCTGATGACTGAAGCAGAAAAAATAAATTGAACTCTTATTGTATTATATTATCCAATAATATCTGACTTCACTACTACAGTTCTGCGGCTGCAGTGAACTCCCGCAGGAGAAAATCTCCATTAGAGGAAATTAAAGTTGCAGAAACCAGAGTGCCTCACTCGGGGGTGATGAAATCTCAAACAGTCGCAAATGAAAATTAGAGGTCAGTCTAATAAAACAGGATGAAAGATGTGTGGGTGGATTTTTTTGGCTAATTAATGGTAAAATGCTATCTTTAACCGGCTTTAGGAGAAAGAGAGGTGAGCAGTGATGTGTCTCTGGAGTTATAGAGGACACGGTCCTTGCACTGTGATTGGTCACCTCATACCACACACCAACGCACACCAACACACACCTACCCGTCTGACTCAACACTGAGAGTTAAATGTGCATGAGTGGTCCCTTTTAGCATTGGCAATTGACCTAATCTATAATTGCATAACATCTGCACTTTTACATGCGATGCATAATTATAAGAAATACATTTGCAATGAGATCTGGACATAATGTTGTTGTTTTTTTCCTTTTTTCCTTTTTTTTAAAAAGAGACATGAAAGCTTGTGTGCCTTTTTGTTGCATCCCACATGATCCCACTGCATACCTTCAATCAGATACTCTTTAAAAAAATAAAATAAAGATCATATCTGTATTAGTATCTGCTTAGCACACATTACCTCTAATACTCTTTAACTATTAAGTGAAACCTTAAGAGACAGTATATCAGAATTAAAGACAAAAGAACAGGAGCAGGTTAGCAGAGGATGAAGAGAATGGAAGTGGAAACGATTCAGAGAAAGAAAGCATCTGTGTGTGGATAATCAGCTCTGACAGGTAGCTTTAGCTCTCAGAGCTTCATCAGTAATTGCTGATGGAGTGAAAAAGACTTAGAGTCCTGTGGAAGGATCTGGGATGTCCAGACGGCTCTACGGGAGAGAGCCGAAGAGTCACTCCTGATTATCAGCGCTGGCAAAGACTCCATCGTTATCTATCATGAGATCGCTTCCTCTGCTGCTTCATATTCTTCAGCAGCCATAACAAGACGGCGAGGAAAGAGCATCACTCCAGCTCATCTCACATCATTGTAATAGGCATGTAAAAGGAGGTGATCTTATGAGGGCAATGTAATGAGTTGTTTTTCAGAGCAGGAGGAGAAACTCGGTTGTGCTTTTCAGGATAAAGTGGTGCAATATGCCCTCCCTACCCTCTCACACAGTAAAGTAGGTTTGCAACACTTTTTTTATGTAAAAAAGTAAGCTCTTCCTCAATTCCCAGCTTGTTCACCAGTTTTGCTGGAGAGGAGAGGGGATTCTTGTCCGTGTGATGGGCCACACTGGGAATTACTGCTGGAAAACAGTCTTTTGTCTTAAGTTTCATCATGTATTTTTGCTTCTCCTAGTCATTCATCTCTAATCAGGACAGTGTCTGCAGCACACAGGCACAATCAAACCACTTCTGCACCAGTATTTAACTGATAAAGAAAGTCATTCTGGCCTAAAAGCATGCTGTTTGTTTTGCCTCAGCACTTCAGTGCTATCTGAGTGCCGACCTGGCTCAAACAACACATGGCTTTGACCTAGCAATGGCTTTAGTGACACTTTCATGGCTCTCAAACTAAACTCTAGAATTTCATGAACGTAGACAGGGGTCCGTGATTTGTTTTTTTCAGTGATATAATTCTGATAATCGTAATCAGGTACTGTCAGAGATGTTACAGCCCAAATTTAGTGACTATATTTATATGCCTATTTGACTAATCACTAATCCAAACCTTAAAACAAGCATAAACAGAACAATTATAAGCAAATGTCAACTTGGAACTAACGTGAACTTTAGAAAAATGAGAAGATCTAAATGAAAATTAGACAAATAGAGATGAGTGGAGATTAAAATGAAATTAATGGAGCTAACCAAAGATGGGTGGAGAAGAATTGAGATCAGTGAAGTGGAAACAGAGGATGTGTGAAGTGGAGATGAGTAGATACAAATGGAGACAGGTTGAAATGAAGGGAGATGAGTGGAGATAAGTAGAAATGAATGGATATGAGATATGATGACAAATGGAGATGAATGAGCTGAGTTGAGATGAATGGAGATGAAAAGAGACGAGAGTAAATGAATGGAGATGATTGGAAATGAGTGTAGATGAGTAGAGATGAATGGAGATGAGTAGAAGTTAATGGACATGAGTATAAATATATAAACGAAGACTATAAATGAAGAAGAATGAATGAAGATTAGTGGAGTGGAGATGAGTGGAGATTGATAAAGATGATCGAAGATGAAGTGTCAGCATGTGGAGTGAAGATTAGTAGAGTTAAACAAAGGTGAGTGGAGAGAAATGGAGATGAGTAGAGATTAAAGGAGATGAGTGGAAATGAACAGAAATTTTGCTAAATGTACTGTTAACAATATCCTGCAAAACTTTCCCTCGGAAATAGAAGAGGTTGCTGTGTTTCATTAACTCTGAGGTTTTCCGATCCATTGGTTAATTCTGCTCCAAGAGAGCTGGAAGTCTCCTGATAGTATACTTGTGTACACTTTAATTTATTATTATTTGTAATTACCTTTACATTTACATTTATGGCATTTGGCAGATGCCCTAATCCAGAGTGACTTACAGAAGACTTACAAAAGTGTGAAACAATAAATACAGCCTGATACTGATTAACTAGGTCACAGACTAAGAGTAGCATCAGCTTAAAAACACTGTTGTGAAGGTAGTAATTATTGTCATAATTATATGTTAGAAACTTAGTGTAATAAGTGTAATAATTTGGTTGACTGACTCATACACTCAGTTAGAAGATTGTGCTTGACCTTTCTGCTTTTGGCAGGTTATTTATTTGTCTTTAAGTGGTATTAAAAATAATTAAAATGGCCTAGCAATTGAATTACTCAATCACACTCTCTGCCTTGTGCTCTAAGGAGACTAATGAACTTTTCTGGGTATTGAGGCAAGACTAATTGGCAATCTAAGCAAGTTGGAATAACCTGGTTCTTGCAAGTTGTCTATTGTTGAAGAAAATTGGTTCTTCCACTTGCGAGTCGATGATAAACAGAATGTTTTCACCCCCAAATAATACACACACCCACACATATATAAACACTGGAGATTAAATAGATGAAAGTGTGTACATTATATAGTATTACACAACCACCATGGAAAGGAAGATAACATGAACTTAGTCATGTTGAAGGTTGATTCTTATTGTTAAGTCAGTTAATCGATAACTAAGAAGTTCAACTTCTAAAGTAAATACAGTCATTCCTTCATCTTTGGTGGACAATTTGTCCTTTTCAGGGTCATGGTAGATCCAGAGCCCATCCTAGGAACAATGGGCACAATTTGGAAATATTGTGCACGTTGGACGGGATGGCATCACAGAGCACCAAGCAAACACACATTCACATAGTTATTAACACACAGGGGTCATTGTGTAGCCAATTCACTTGCAAGGAGGAATCCTGCACAGGAATAATAATAATTAGGGGATTATTTTAATTTGAGCCATATTTTCTAATGGTTGGCTACTGTCAGGATTTACTAAAGACAAGTACTGGAAAGTTAGTGGTTTCCCTTTCTGACCGCAAAATTTGGAGGGGAGTGTCAGGAATCTAACCCTCGCTGCAAGTACGGCGTGCATTGTGGACTCTGCCGCACGCACCGCCCTTGCAGTTTCTTCGTCGCACTTAGAGCGGAAGAACAAACTTCCACATTAGGACGTCGAACTACTATGGATCACAGTTCCCATGAGCACTTGCTCCGGGGCTCATCATGTGATCTGTTATAATCCAAGGACAATCAGCCGGTGTTTTAAAAGGACTCTCAGTTGCGTTTCGCATTCGCGAAGCATTAGTTTAAACTTCCGTGACGCTATTGCCAAGCCTTGATACCCGTGCTTGATTTCTCGTGTGTTGGACTCTGCTCTGTTTTTTTTTAATATTGTTCTGGATTACTTTTGATGTACTGTTTGCCGATCGACCGACCTAGCTTGTGTTTTTGGATATTCTCTGCCTGCCGATTCTGTACCTCTGCCTGTATGTGTGTGTGTGCGTGTTTGAATAAACATGATGAGTTTCACTAAGCCGTGTCCTCACCTGCGCACGTGTTCCGCCAAACCCGCGAAACCTGACAGGGGGGATTTAAATGAATCATGGAAGGTAATTTAGTAAATTTGCTGTAGTCAACTTACAGCTAATTGCACTATTATCGAATGCCGAAAAAATGTTGAGAGACTGAAAGACACACTGTGAGCAAATGTACAGGTGTCTGCCAGGAAACACAGAATAGATTTGTCTTTGCTCAGATTAATATTTTTTCTTTAAATATAATTTATGTGCTTGTAAAAGCCCCACTACATGCTCAGGAATGAGGCACATAAAAAGACAATGTATGGTAGAAGGGAGAGAATTTTCTCCACTCACATAAATTTATTTGGAATGCCAGAGGAAGATGTTATCAGAACATATCGATTGCAAAGGCACTTTATTCTGTACCTGGCTGCGACCCTACACTAATTTGCGCTGCTCTTGGTAGATTGCATTGGTCATTATTAAAATGAAATGACTGCGTCTGTGTTCATTAATTTGCACATTGTTAGCAGATCGCCCCCATCATGCTAATCTGCCTTGCTTAGTAAATCTGTCTGTTACTCTTTCATTTCCATTCAAAAGTGAAATGAGACTACTACAGTACTTGAAACATCAATTATGATGCTTTTTCTGAAATAAAATAAAATAAAAATTATAAGCATGCCAGTTTTATTTCTCAAAAATCATTAAGCTGCCTCTGTCTAGTAACTTAATGCTTTGAATATTATCACAGGAGGACCCAAAGGTTTGAAAGGACTCTTAGGCATTTCTCATTTTTAATGGGTTCTGGAAATAGTCCTGCTAAAGAAGGTCTGCTGTAGCTTTCCATGTACAATTTTTTGTCCTCAAAAACTCAAAAGAAAGAAGTGTACACAGTATTTTCACAAGTATTAAAGCATGCAATATTATACAGTATATTGGACCTAAAGGAAGGCAGCATAACAGCACCATGTTGTGCCATTTTTCACTAAAACACTGTGATACATGTCCAATAAGGAATATATGTAGAACATATATGTATATATGTATAAAGAAATTGTCCATTCAAACATACTGTTCAACATAATAACTTTAATCAGTTGTTCCCTCAGTTACAATCTTCATTTTATCTATTGTGAAGTTAATAAGCCAAAAGAAAAAGTTCATGTTACTGAGAAACCAGAAAGGCTTTATCATGACAGAAAATTTAAAGTTATAGCTTTTTCCACTGTTACAAACACCTGACACTAGATACTAGATACACACCAAAAACTTCACCTTATCAGCAATTAAACACATTTTTCAACCAATTAATGTAGATCATCTGCTATAAAATCTCTGCATGGGATAACTTATTGGAATGAGCTCATTAAATTAAACCTGTGAATTACCTTACAGCCAGAACTACTGTCAGAGCTGCTGTTATAGAAAATGGATCAGCACCTTCTGACTAATCAGACTCAAAAATTTAACAGATTATTAATAGATTATTAATAGATAATAAACCAATAGGAGTGACACTGAACCATAATGTAACCTTGCATCAGGTAGCCTTGTTAGCAACATATGTCAGGTTGTGTGCTATTTGAGTGAGCCTGAGTTAATAACCTGTCAGTCAGTAAGACACACACACACACACACACACACACACACACACACACACACACACACACACACACATACAGTGTTCATGCTGTTCATGTTAATCATATCTTGCTTTCTTATATAAAGCAATGCAACATGAGATTCCACCTGCATAATGATAAAAACAGTAGCAACGTGGCAGGTGTTGGGGTCAGAGGTCACATAAGGAATTGTACTGTTTCTCTCTAGGCTGTCTCTCTGTGGATTAATTAGATCAGAGTATACAGCCATGGATGGCAGTATGATCCATGCACCTGGCTTGTAAATGGCCCACACACATCTGGCTGAACAGTAACCTGTTGGTTTTCTAGCACTTTCTCTCTCACCTTATTCATTTTTTTTTTTTTCCCAGAAAAATTCAATGAGAACATAAGTGCGTATTTTAAGATGGAGACCGTGTTGCACTAAAGAGCCTGTGGTTCTCTTTCATACATGTTGCTTTTGTGCCAAACAAAACATTTGTTGCCTTGACTTTGGTCATAATTCGTTTACAAGACTCTTTGAGCATATTATGAATGTCGGTATGTAATGACATTCACCAGTACGGAACACTTAGCTTTTAGAAGTACTTGGATATCAGCATCTGGCTGAAGACAACAAAAAGGTGTATTGGAAAGATGGCTTTACAACTCCAAGGCAAAACTTAACAACAGAGGCATACAGATCATCAGAAATCTGGATGGAGATCTTGATCCCTAATCAACAAGGCGGAGGCAATAGACTCAAAACCAGACTCAAAGGAAACCTCTTCTGGATTAGCGGGTTTATAATCTTTTAAGAACTGTAGTGTAACTTAAGTGTTACTGCACTGGCACTGATCACTGGAGGAGGTATTAGGCTCTCTGCTACATTGTACTCTGACTCATACATTTACTCCCCATCTCTCTCTCTGAAGTAAGGAGGCCAAGTGTTCTAATCATACCTATTCAAAGGAACCTGAGGTGCAATTGGGTTTCCTGAACCCCAGGGATGAAATGTCAGCACTTTTCCCACTCAGCACAGAGTGTCCCAATTACTGCTGAGTGGGGCTACTGTCACCATGACAACACAGCTCAAATTTGAAGGAACGTTGCAGAACAGACAGCTGCCAAAACTACCTCTAAACTCACGAGTAATGCATTCATTCAGGACCTGCAAGAGTCCTAAAGTTTCAGCCTGGTACCAAGAGTTGTTAGCAATTAAAACAAATGCAGTGAAATGGTAATAGATCATGAGCTGTTGAGACAGTTCTTGGATTTCTTGTGTTAGGGAACGAGTTCTTGAGTTGTAGAGTCACATCTTGAGTTTTGGAGATAGGTCTTAAGTTATAGAGTGAAGTCTTGAATTTCAAGTTAGTTTTTGAGTTTTGGATTCAATTCATTTGGTTATGGAATCAGTTCTTGATTTACAGAGCCAGGCTTTGAAGTGTAAAGTCAGACTTTTGAGTTTTTGAGTCAATCCTTGAGTTCTGCATTCATTTCTTCAGTTCTAGGGTCAGTTTTTGAGTTCTTGAGCTTTGAAGTCAGTTCTTTAGTTTTGGAGCCAGTTCTTGATATCTGAAGTTTGCTGCATTAGTCAACGCTGTCTTACAGATTTATTACTAAGTCACAATGAACAATCTCTAAGCAGATGTAAGCTCTCATCTTTACTATCTAAGTATAGTATAGGTATAAGTAGGTATAAGTATAGGTTAGGTATAAGTATACGTAAGTATATTTAATTTTCACTCTGCCTTCTGCATTTAACAGCTGATAAGCAGAGACACACTGATACACATTGCTTCACAGACACATACACACAAAGATTCATTTTATATAAGACAGAGAGTGTTCATTTCATAGAAGACTAAAGCACTATGTGTGTAATATATTCAGAGTAACTCACCATCATCAGTCCTCCATTTAGCCTGCGCTGGGTGTGTTTTGGATCCTGGTTCCCCATGTCTCCTGGGCCTGTTCTCTGGCTCTGTGGAACAAACAGAGCCATTAGATCCACTGCTGATCATGTGGCATGACCTTGGCTAGTTTGGTCATTTCTACAGTGTTGGTTCAGTTGTCATCTCATTGTGCACTCACTTTGTTAAAACTAAGCTGTGATTCCTTAATGACAGAGTTTCTACTTCCATGTGTAGCACTTCCTGGTTGTTGACCCTCACCTCTATTACTGTGGATGATTATAAATACACCTATGATGACCCTGTCTCCCTGTTTCCCACACTACAGACTTCAACAGTGGTATTTGTCCTAATAAAAAAGTGTTAATGTGTTAAGACACAGCCACCGATTTTCCTGCTTTAATATTGCCACATTGCTCTTTTTTTTTACTCTGCCCTAATCCCTGTCTTGCTCTATCCTCACCTGCCTTTTTGTTGTCACTCGGTCGTGCTGTGCTGAGCGGTGAATGTCCACAACCAAACAAATAGAACAAACCCTAAACCAATTTCCCCAATATTAGTTCATTCAATCTGATCTTGCCTGAAGCGTCCGTTGTGTGTATGTGTGTGCATGTGTGGGTGTGTGCGTGTGCGTGTGCGTGAAAATACAAAGCAGCACTACTAGTAAAAGAGACCATCCAAAGCAATCCTCATTTACTTTATATAGCGCCTCTCTCTCTCTCTCTCTCTCTCTCTCTCGCTCTCTCTCGCTCTCGCTCCTGGATTGATTTTGTGGTTAATCTCAGGTGCGAGCTTGCACATCGCTTGTTTTTCAAGAGTCTCTTGCAAATTGATAGGACTGCACAAAGAAAATCAATTTACCAATACACACAAACACACGCACACACGCACAAACACACACACTGATTCTGTTTGTCCTTTGTTGTACTGCAGACAACCTACCTACCTTATAGGTACAGTTTTCTGTTTCCCATGTGTGTGTTTATATATCATATCATACCCTTATTGAAGCCTGTGCGTCTACTCCCTGTTGTAATTGGAAAGAAATGAACACTCATTGAACAACAGGCTTTTAACACATTTTTGCACACTGCCCCAGATGCTCAGCTTCAAGGTGTGTGAATGGAGTGCGAGCGGGTGTGTTTATCAAAGAAAAAAGTAACATTTTCATGTTTAGTGGACAAAGAGCTTTTCGTTTGTCCTGCCTGAATGCACATCATCTGCTAATGATGAATGATGATTTCATCTCGCAAAAGGAACAAACTCTGGGTTTAAATGACACTGAGACTGGAAAAAATAAAATTAAATGATTATATTTATTATCGAGTTCTAGGTATTATTGAACGCTTTGACTGGCACCTTAAATTAAATGGGTTCAATCTAAGCCTCAATAACTCAAATAATTAGTTCTATAAATAAAGTTTTCAATTTAATGATAATTTTAATGAAAATGTGTTCCAGCAAAGAAAATTCAGAGATTAAAATGTCTATGAGACTGATTGTAATTAACCAAATTATTATTGTACCTCAGTATTATTGAACTTCAAATAATGTGCCTAATATTTGAATAGTTGGATTATGTTCATAAAATAAATCTTCAGATTTTTTTCACGAATGGTCTCTGGATAAGGCTTTAAGACAACCTGCTCTATGATAAAATGGTCAAAGCATGTCAGTGAAATAAATCTAGCTTCTCTTGCAATTTTGGTGACAAAGTAATCACGCCTAAACCTTAGGCTGTAATCCCACTAGACTACATATTTTCCCACTAGGAAATAATGCTGCCAGGGGTGCATTTTTTATACAGATTTGCTCCATAATTAACAGATCTGCACCATAACTTTCATGGAAACTGAAATTTATCACACTTAACATGCTTTATAACTGTTCACATTCCCACTGGCCCTCCATGCTCTAACTTGCAACTTTGCACTTTGTAACTGATTGGCTGAGTGAGAAAAATACCCTTAATACCATTCAGGGCTTTTGTGATACGTTTCACAAAGAAAATACTGGAGACAGCTTTTTTACATCTATCGCATTCTGACCTCGTCTCATGGGGTTAGAGGTAAAGAATATGTTGGCAATTTTAAAGAAGGCTACTGTAAAAGTAACTCTAATTTATGCGCAGAATTATGGGAGAGAAGAATGCAGGAACACAACTTTGTTCTGTACGTTAATCCACTTTCATGTTCTACATAAACAGATTAAAATTTTAAAAACAGAAGTTTTCTGTGATCAAACATTCATTTATTGTTAGTGCTTTGTAACAATCAAAGGTAAAGCCGTACGTCTAAAGTTTTCTGAATCAACAGGACAGTGAACTCTGCCCAAAATAAACCAAATGACAAGCTGCATTTTTTTTTTGGTATATTTAAGTTCAAGAGGGAGAAGAAAAGACAGGCTGGTATAGGAATGACTATTTATAGTTGTATTAACATGACTGATGTTGCTGATGGATGAGGAATGAAACATGGACGTGTTATAGGAATATAATAAACTTTGACAAGATCACCAACATCAACTGAAAAATAAAAAGAGAACACCTTGTTTATCAGTGTGTCCTTTAACCTACAGCTTTCAACACCAAACACTTTTATTTCCACAGACATTTCATCATCAAATCTTTCGCACAACAAATGACAGCATCGGAACTGCATGTGAGTGTTTAAGCATGTCACCAGAGTTACACCATACAGCTTTAATAAAGCTTTCAGTCACACCTAAACATGGTCCAGCCCAGCATGTCCTTCACAGATCCCTGTTTCTCACAGATCACTGATTCTCACAGATCACTGTTTCTCACAGATCACTGATTCTCACAGATCCCTGTTTCTCACAGATCACTGATTCTCACAGATCACTGTTTCTCACAGATC
>JAQQZR010000012.1:6141522-6159211 GCA_030068235.1 Notoglanidium macrostoma
CACACACACACACACACACACACACACACACACACACACACACACACACACACACACACACACACACATGTTGGTTTCACTATCTTTGTCAGGACCTTCCATTGACATAATGATTAATGCAGCTAATTGATGTCATCCCTGCATGTAATTCTAACCCTAACCTTATCCTAACCCTAACCTTATCCTAACCCTAACCTTATCCTAACCCTAACCTTATCCTAACCCTAACCTTAACCTCAGTAATGAAAAGGAAACTTTTTGGCTCTTTTTTTGTTTTGTTTAAAAAACAAAAACAAACAAAAACCCTGTGAGGACCATCCAATTGTAAGAACCATCCAAAATTGTCAGATCTTGCTGTCCTTGTGAGGACATTTGGTCCTCATAAGGGTATATAAACATGCACATGCTCACACACTCACACACACAAAATTTAGTCATGACAGATCATCTGCAGAAACAATAGAAAACTAGGAAGCTAATAAACACCCACACACATGCATGCAGGTTCTGTACCACTGAATGTATTTCCTTCCACTTTCTTAGTTTCGGAGTATGTTTCCAAGGAAACAGACTTCTTCCAGAATCAACCAGCATACTGATCAACCGCACATACACTCAAACCCACACACACAATCAACCAAACATACACACAATAATCCACCCACACACAGCTTTCACTGTGTTGGTAATGAGATGTATTTTGCGTTGCTCAGATCTTTCGGTCAAATATTTTCTTTTCATATTGCACATTTTTATATTGACGTTGACCATTTGTAGTGTGTATGTGTGTGTGTGTTTGTTTGTCACTTGGTGCCCTGCCAAAGGACAGGACAGGACTGGCTACCATAGCCAAACAAACATTAGCATTCATCTGGAGCTAATAAAGAGATTTACAAGGGATAAGCAGACAAACAAGCATATACACATTCACTCACAATCGGAGGGAATTCCATCACAAGCTGTCAGGAGTTACACAAAGTTCTGACCCAGTTCTAGCAGACACACAGTTCCACAAGACATGCCTGTTGTCTTTATTGCTAATTCCACCACCACCCCCTTCTATCATTAACAGTGGTCATATCCCATGTTTGCTTGTGTGCTAGCTTCTTGCTCTGAGATGACATGGCTGATTAAACTCCTTTTGGCCCTTCTCTCTCCCTGTAGTTCAGAGTGCAGCCTAATGGCCCTACACTGAGAGGAACGTACTTGCTGCACTCAGCTTCAATATCCCTGTGTGATGGATGTGTCTTTGGGCTTTAGGAAATTGCCCTGAAAATCCACATCCCAAGAGACAACAGAGAGCGACAGAGTGTGGAGAGTAAGACGGACAGCGAGAATGAGAGTGAGCGAGAGAGAGAGAGAGAGAGAGAGAGAGAGACGGGGGTTCCCAAGAAAGCTTGCATACTATATCAAAATATGTCTCTGAAACCAAAGCTGAATTGTACGTTTACAGATTAAACATCTTACACAGTTTGAATTAAAAAAAACAAAAAAACAAAACCCTAATGGTCTTACTTCAACTCTCCCAGGCTGTTATGCCGCCCAAGCGGAACTAAACACAACATCGATATCAGGGAGCATCTGTAGGCTACGCTTGCTAAGTTAGCTTTTACTTGGTCAGTCACTTCCAATCACTAGGATGCGCAGAAAAACACGAAGGTTCAAGCCGGAGTACACTCCTTCAGTAAAAGCTCGTTAAGATAGACAAGTGGCATCTGCTTTGCGACTAGTGAGAGTAAAGACTGTATTCATCAATGCTATGGTAACTCAAATAGCCACTCTTTATAGCAGTGCTGAGCAGAAAACATGAGCAGATTTTACTTTAATTTTCAAGATTTGAAAAGCATTACCTGGTCTTTAAGCTTCAGTGTCTTGTGTATTATGAGGTGCTTCACCACAGTAAAGAGGGCTTTTTGCATTACTGTCAGCTCCAACCAGTTATACAGTTAAGCACAGACCTAGGCTAAAGACATTCGAACCGAATTTTTCACAACTCTATTCATTTTGTTACCATTTATTTCCTGTGTTGTCAACGAATGTATGTATTTTATTTCCATCAGAGCTCATTTCAAAACAATCGATAAAATAGAGATTTATTTGTTTTCAGTTCAGTCCATAAATTTTGATACGGGATTCAGGTCAGAGCTTTGTGATGCAGCGTCTGTGTTGTACAGTTGTTTGCAGAGATGCTCGTGGTACCTTCTATTGTTTGGAAATTGCTTTAAGGAAAGACCAGGCTCGTGGAGGTCCACATTTTTTATGAGGTCTTTACATGGTTGCTTGGATTCTCTCATGGCATCAAGGGCAAAAATGCACTGGCTCTAAAGCTACACCCTTAAATACAGCCGCAGGAAAACTCTCAATTATGACAAAATCCAATCAGAATTCACTGCATCTGGAATCTTCCAGAATGTTGAAACTTGGGGTGTGTAAACTTTTGCCCCACTGGAGTTCGGATATAGTGAATTAAAGAGGGGGTCATCAATTCTGGGGAAAGTTTTGAACTCAACTCAGAAGCTCCGCCCACCAGATTCATGGACACACACTGCCACGGCAACCACACTAACGACAACACCCCCACTCCCTCCGTCCCCTTGTCCTGTGATTGGCTGAAATACACCCCTGTTTTTGATTGGCTTGGATAGTGTTGTGTGTTTCTTTCTTTTTTTCCCAGTTTACAGAGCCAAAGCTGTGACAAGCACCAGATTTTTTTTTTCAGCACACACACAGAACAGACAGCTAGCGGAATGTGAGGACATTTTTGTTGAATTTGACAAAGAGTGTACTGGATAAGAATCGATGACTATACCTTTAAAATGACCTCTGATGTGAATAAAATAGTTGCCTTTACTGACTAGCTAAAATAAATGTATAGCAGGAAGTGTGGTGTTGTGAAAAACTGAAATTGAATGTCTTTGGCCTAGGTGTACATAAACCTTTGGCATTTGCTTTAACATGAACGTCAACTGGAAATGGCTTTGCGGATGTTCCACAGCAGTGAACATAACTATAAACGCTACAAGCTATGAGAAGACATTCTTAAATAATACAGAAACCTAGTTTATGGCAGATTTCTGTGGTTTAAGAGAAATTAAATATGATGAGGCATTCTGTTTAAGGAAAATAATAAACTTCCGGGTGGTTATGCCCCACCGTTCCTCTAGAATAACAGCAAGCCAGGTGTGTTATTCCTTATGTACTATATCTGTTCGGGCCCCCACTTAATGATTTCTTTAAATGTTTGCATATCTGTTTAATTTGTATATTTTCTATGTATCTTTTTCAGCTTTTCTTCCAAGCCCTATTGTGAAGTCCATTTTTGCTAGACAAAAGATTTAAAATGCGGTAAAGGAGTAAGTCTAATAGGATTGTCTTGCTTCAATATGAACAAAGGTTTAAAGTTTTGTACAAGTAGAGTCCAGTGCAGTGTGATGGCAGCAGGAGCCCTGAGAGCAGGTTCGAGCACCAGACTCATGAAAACAGTGGAAAGGGGGTGGGTTTGAGCAACAGAAAGCCACAGGAAGAGAAAAAAAGTGACTGGTTTCTCAGTGAAACACAAAACAATAGATCTTACATACAGACTTACAGTTCTACAATCATACACACACACACACACACACACACACAAACATACGCAATGCTAAAAGAATAAAGCATGGCTTGTACAGCGTGTAAGATTAGGGGGTTGGGGGTGTCGTGCAGTCCTATACTCTGCTTTGGACAATGTAGTCGTATCTGTTCAGTAGCTGATAAGAGAGTCAAGGGAACACTCTCTGACCTTTTCAGTCTTCTCCTCTGGCACACACTCTCTTTGTCCCCCTCGATCACTTTGCCTCAGTCAGTGAGAACAGACTGAAGATCCCCAAGGGTGACTCGAGGTCAGATTCCTCCACTGTTAGAAGGATTCATATGGGATTTCATGTTTGAAGAAAGCATGTTCCCTCCAGGAAACAGAAGGCTGATACGGCTCTGTAGCACTGCTGCTCTGTCACTCAGTTGTGCTGAATGGTGCCAAATTTTCAAGATTTTCCATAAATCCACTATAATTACACTGCTTATGGTGCTCTATACTGTACGTTTAAACGTACGCTGAATGATATGTTCTGCAGATTCACACAAAGTACGAGCAAGAGTTAAGTTTCAGATTTATGCTTCCATTTGTCATAATTGAATTTTTAGAGCAAAAGCTCTTTTCTCTTCAACACAGACTCACTCGATGACGTTTGCCCTCCAGCTCAGAACCGACCCCTGGGCTGTCTCCCACACAGACATGAAAGTACCCCAAGCCCTGACTACTCTCACTATTGCTGCAGCAAGCACACTAGCACAACTCTTCCCTTTCCCTTTTCCCAATTCCACACTCATATAAATTTAAATTCCTTTCCAGGCTCAAGTGTCTACTAACCTACGTCACCTACAACGACCTACACCGTTGTCACAATGCTCAAATTATGAGATAACTATATTACATGCTCCCAGTTTATCCTATCAAAGAAACTGCTGTGCCATCAATGCACTCCTATTATTTCTTGCTAAGGTTTGGACATTCCTCAAACATTCTAACGAGATTTAATGAGCAAAGCCATAATGAAGTGCACAGCTTGCTAATGCAAAGATTTGTAGCGGCATGTTGTTACATTCCATGCAACCTACACCAGGCACCATGCAGTGCTGAAGGTACGCTTTAGTAAGTCAAGTAATCCCAGAGGGTTTGAGGCAGAAATGAAAAGTCAGAATACATTTCAATACAATTCTACGTGGGGAAAAATCACACAAAGAACCCTGATGTCCACCATATACAGTACGTAAGGACGAAAAACAAGATGGAGCACGCTGCTATAGGAACTTAATCAACACTGCAGCGGTGTGATACATGTTGCGGCGGTCTGTTACAGCACATCCTGTGTTAACAGTGTTCTATTCCTCTTTTACCAATGATAACATTTTTTTTTATTTATGAAAGAATCTTGCACATATTTTCCCATTTTCTCCCCAAATTAGTTTTAATGATTCCTACTAACTATCTTACCTTTCCCTATCACATGACTACTAACAACCCAGGCGGTTGAAGGCTAACATGTAGGCATGTCATGGCATTTCGTGTGATGATAAATCCCAGTACAAATTCATGATGATTTAAACAGAGGAAATAAAAAATGAGCTAACATTTTTTCATTTTTGATAAAAGGAATATTTTAGTTGATTGGTTATTATATTTTCCTTCGACTTTTACAAACGTTTGTAAATAGTTATTGTTGGTCGCTAAGAAAATGAAACAAAAGTATTTTTTAAATGTAACAAAAGGAAACTTCAAGTTGATAACGAATAGGAAAATAAAGGTTGCATTTTTTTGGTAATAAAATTTTCTTTCTTTATTCTTTCTTTCTTTATTTTATAGCCAGCCTTCTTCTCTTTTCATCTTTTCAAACTGCTGTGCATGACGTGTCACAGTGCAGCATAAGACACTCTGTGGAAAGTGCTGTCCGCACTCTTTCATTGCATCTTACATGATCTCACCAACGCTCACAATTGCCTAGAATAGCGAGCAAAAGCATAAGTCTGCTCTCTTGACTCCTGGCCAAGGACGGCTGTGGCATCATGAAAGTCATACGTCTTATCTGTGTATACTTATTGGACCACAGAAGTGCGTCCTGACAAAGCTAACATGCATGTAGTGACACTCGCCAAGCATGAAATACACATACAGCTGGAAACATGCGTTGAACAATCAGGGTAAAGTCGGAAAGACTGAAATCGAAGACATTTTGACTCACTTCTACGCCAAAAACTAAAATTCTACATGAATAATATTAACAATAAGTGAGAGCTAAATCTTCCATCAACTGAGGCTACTCTCCATTTTGATTAATCAAAAGGTGTTATAATGTTGATCAGAAGTTGTTATAACAATGTTACACTTGCTATAAATGTTATCATGAATTAATGCGTTCTGTGGATGTTCCACAACATTAAATGTAGTTATAAGAAGCTGAAAAGTATGCGTCATTCTTTAATAAAATAAAAGATGTTAGCATTGGCGTATACTCTACTACAAAAGGGAAAAAATGTGCAGTTAAAAGAAAAATCGAGGTGGTACGTGTAACTTTGCTTTGTGTCATGCCAAGTCACGCCACACTGCCATTGATTTTATTCCTATAACAGCACGACTCCTTTATCTTTTGTTTTGTTTTTGTTTTATTAATGTTACAGCTATACTTTATTATTTGTCCCGGCTGCAATACGTTACACATGTACACTACTTCACCCATAATGTTTTATTTGAGCTACACTTATTTAAGCTACATTGTGCTCCATTTTCACTCTCATATCTGTAAGCAGACAGCAAATAAAAATGGCATCAGTGCTGCAAAAACAGGAGGGTGGAGTGCCGAAGCTGTGTTTGTTATTCAGGGCAGCTGGTGTGAGATCTGAGTGTGAGAGTGTGAAAGTTCTAAGCTCCTCACTTATTGTACAGTTTGGCTTTATTTGATCCCCATTATCAAGAGAGATGTACCTTTCTATTCACCTGTCTACCTGCGTGTCAGTGTCTCTTAGCCTTCCTTTCTCTTTAACCCTCACTATATATCCCTCTAGACTTCTCAATAAAGTATTCCTTTTTTCTTTCTGACACACACACACACACACACACACACATACACTCATTAACTTTCCAAAGTGTAGTAAACCTCATGATTGCTGTGTTCATCAAATTACCGTGGCTAATTCAATTAGGATTTCTCCATAATTACAATTACATCGTGGTTCTGATCTATTACAGAATGTGTGTGTGTGTGTGTGTGTTTGTCTTCACATAAAAAAGCAGGTTTTAATAGCTTCCTGTCTTGTAAAAAGAAGTGTAGGTGTAATTATATAAAGGAATATAAATACATACGTTCTCACAGATATAATGCAGAAGACATTCAAAACAAAGACATCTTTATCCCCTCCAATCTCTCTGCTGTTATTGATTGGCAGGATTTGCAGCAGAGATTGAGATCGATAACATATAAAATGGAGATTCCCCTGTGTGATTGGAGGATTTTCTATAAGATTAATCTGGACGACCGAAAGAGGGAAAACGAGTGAAGGAAGACTTATCAGGGTGAGGAAGCAAGAATTCACACAGAGACACACAGACACAATTCTCATACCTTTGTCTTGTGCTTTGCTTGGGCCCCAGGTCCTGAAGTAATCATCCTATAGAAAGATAAAATGAGTCCTGCATCAGCAGTGAGAAGAAAAATCTTTGATCATTTATTATCTATAATGATTGGCCGTTAAGGGTGGCGTTACTAAACAACAATAAAGTTATGAGTTACAAAGGTTAAATTGCCTTTAGCATAATCACATTTGTAAGCCCTTTGTGAGAAAGAGCTTGGATTGGGCAGAGAAACCTACTATAGAGCATCCTGGTTAATTTCTACCCATGCAAAAGTAAACCAAGATACACTGGTTGGAACTGAGTACCTACTGTGCACACACAGACACACACACACAAGTAAAGCCAAACCTCAACGGCACATTAATCCCAGCCAGGGAATTTCTTAAAGCTCTGTATTTCGACCTAAATGACAGAAGTGTTTTGAGCCATCGGCATTATGAGCACTTAAAGCAAATATTCATTAACTGCTTTTCACCCTGGTAGTCATGTATGCATCAGAGCAAGAGCAAGAAGTTATTTCATTTAAAGGATTGTTGGGTTGTGGGAGTATTGGAACAACTTTCCTCCACTGAAGCTACGCTATGTGGACAAGAGTTTGTGGACACCTGACCATAACGCTCATCTGTGCTTGTTGAACATCCCATTCCAGATTCAGTTCCCCTTTTGCTGTTATAATAACCTTCAATCCTCTGTGAAGGTTTCCACTAAATGTTGGCTGTGAAGATCTGTATTCATTCAGCCACATGTGCTTTAGTGAGTTAGGTGAGGAGTTCTGTCAGTCGGTGTTCCAGTTCATTCCAAAGGTGTTCAGTGGGGCTGAGGTCAAGGCTCTGTGCGGGACACTCGAGTTCTTCCACAGCAATCTGAAACTATGGAGTCTTCATGGAGATTGCTTTGTGCCCAGGGGCATGGTCAGGGTTGGGTCTACTAGTCCCAGTGAAGGGAAGTTGTAATTCTACAGCATACAATGACATCCTAAACAACTGTATGCTTCCAACTTTGATTGGAGAAGGACAACATACTGGTGTCATGGTCAGATATCCACAAACTTTTGGTTATACAGTGTATGAAGGTTATGATATTATCAAATAATGAAAGTCTGTTTAACTCAAAATACAGCATGACTTAATTCATATATAGCATGACCACACATAGTATAACAGAATGCTGTACCAAACTGCACTGAGGAAAAAAAAAATCTGGTTCTCTAAGATGGCTGCCCAGTTCCTTGCCATGGCACTGCTTCCCAAATTTTGAAAGTGGAATGGCAGAGGAGAGCTGGAGGTCATGTGGATGACTTATTTCACTGAGTTAAATTCCAGTTAAAGAAATTATATTACCACTTGTTTGGGATAAGTGGAAAATTGTGATGTTTTTTCTTTTTTTTTGATAAAACATTTCTATAAAGAAAACATGGCGATGGCAACTTCGAACACAATCGAACATCAATGAATGCTAGGTAACTAGGCAAATAAGTAATTATAGAAGAAATAGATATAGAGTGTATCAATGTGTGAGAGATTTTATAGAAGTGTGACAGCAGATAAAAGCAAGGAGAGAGTCAGAGTGAGAGAGAGACTTAGAGACAGACAAAAGAAATAGAGTGAGAGTGATAGAGAACAGTATAAGTGGGCGAAGTCATGTTGAGTCTGAATCAAGGTTGCGTCTTCGCAAGATAAACTAGGCCATGGCTGACCACAGGCTTAGAGCTGAGAGTGACACTGAATTGTGAGTAAAAATAGGACATCATTGAACTCTGAAAATTGCAAATCATTTCCAACCAAACAGCCCTTCGGGCCTCTGGCCATGTAAATGCCCTTCCATCTCTCTCTCTCTCTCTCTCTTAAAAAGTTTCTGTGACCAATCAAAATTTCTTTCAGTATGTTTCAGAAATATTGAGTTACAGTGATTCACCCCTTAACCTTTTCCATATTTTGTAATCTACAACTTGGAACAGAACTGGAATTAAATTGGAGTCGATTTACACAATATAAGGTGGAAAATTACTGCGACAGACATTTGTTGCATTAATATTCACCTCTTGGGTCAATATATGGTAGAAACACATTTTTCTGCAATTACAAGTCTGCAAATAATTTTGTAAACTATACATATTTTTCCTACTTCCATATTATCAGCTATTTTGTACTGATTCATGGTATACACTCCCAAAAACTCCATTTCAATTCAAACCCTACAAAACATGGAAACATTCAAGAGGAGTGAAAATTTATGTAAAGCATCGGATATTGTTTAGTGACATCATGAATATACGTCCAGATACTGAAGCAAATCACATATTAAAAGCCATTTCACAGGTTTTAGAAGTAGTCTATAAGGATATTGTTTAGTTTAAATTGAAATAAGTGGATTTTTTATTGGCGCACTTGACAACTACAGCTTTACTGAAGATAAGTTTGTATTTGCATTTTTATTATTTCTGTAATGTTCTACATGTTCAAGGTCAAACGTAGTGCATCAGCAACACCATATTTTGAGGTTTGCCAACTTTTCGATTTGGTCAATTTTGTGTGCGCATATGTAATGATAATATAAATAAATATATAAATAAATAAATAAACAATTGGCTACAGTGAAACAATATGCTATAAGAAAATAGCCAAATTCTGATAGTAACATACTGTTTCCCATTAAAACTATTATCCTGTAAAAAAAACAATGCATTCTGGGCAATATTTATGGGCAGCTTGTTGTTTCCCATACAATACTGCAGTATACTGTGCATAGCATTGCATTCTGGGGGTTCTGCTAGAATCAATGGCAGAGAGGACTTGCGATATACAGAATGCTACGGTATTTCTGAGTGGACGCACTGGACACAGTTGTGAAGCCAACTCTGGACTTTATTTCCGAGGATTATCCATCTGAATCCTGCACTTCATGAGCAAATCATACAGCAGGTGAAATACATTTTATCTGTCTGGTATTTTATCTGTTTTCTAGCTCACAGCTTACAGCACTCTCACATGGTCCTCTTAACAGTTCTCTGTACTGCCACGCTGTGACTGGAAAGTACAGCAGTAATGTTAACCTTTTTCTAATTATTTTTAGTTCAAATAAGTAGCCATATTGGTTTTTGTTTCTTCAGCTGATTTCCAGCTTTCCACCACAAATCTGTTTCATATTTTTCAGTTTGCGTGAAAGTGGAAGTTTTTCTCCTTATAGATTATTATGTTTGTGGGATTGAGGTTCTTTTTCGCCCCCAACTGCATTTTGTATTGAAAGGTTTATAAAAAAAGTTGATTAGTGTTATCACATTCAACAAAAAACGAATAGATAACTGTTCTGTTAGGCATACCTGAAATTTCCTTCTGCAATAGAAAAACCATCATTTCTATCAACAAAGTACGTGTTTCAGTGAGTGTTGCCTTTTAAAATAAATGTTGGGTTACATAACTGATCATCTATTTTCTAAGTCTCTGCTTTTCCATGGAACATTTTTATTGGTGCATTTTAGTTATCTAAATTATTCTGTATGTATGTGTTGTATAGAATGTCATATTAAATTGCTAATCAAGGTTACAGTAAAGTAATTCAAAGTGATTGGCTGTCATCAATACTGCCAGTATCTATTTACAAAAATGACTACATGGTACTGTATTTGGGATTATTGTGAAATTCCTTTGTTAACGTTAAAATAAAAAGAAACACATTTTATACTGGCTACCATGTTGCCACTAGTGTAATGTAAATTCCATAAAATATAGCACTATATCATGTTTTAGTATACTTTATTATAAAAGTAACATCAAGACAATACAGCAATGTACTGTACGTGTATTCTTACAGTAACCTACAGTAAAGTAGATTACAGTAGGAGAACTGCCAGTATTTTACTGATAATCTACATTACATTTTTTTCAGTGTAAGCATTGTTTAAAGAAAAACAATAAAATGTTAGATTACACTAATATCTGGAAGTGGATGTTTTATGTAAAAGTGTTCACTGTATATATACACAGTTTTTCTGTCTCTCTTTCTCTTTCTCTATCTCTCACTCTCACACACACACACACATGCAATACAAAAACACACACATTTGGCATAAAAGATGATAGAAGACCTCCAAAAACTGCTTGCTAAGGTTTGTTCTCACCAACGCTTAACTGTTCTAAATTAATAATACCACAGCTCTGTGTTTTATTCCCACAGGCCACAGTGAAAACTGGAAGGTGCACTATTCATTATTCATTATTATAATGATGGAACAACAATGGCAGCTTTAAAAGTAGCACTGAGCAGTAAATCACAGCTTTGTGGGGTTTTTTTGCTCTGGTTCCTGGATTTACTCTAAAGAGAGAAGATGCACAACTAGTCATTTCTGTCTACATTAGAGTCAACATTAAAAGTGTTGGTCCAAAATAGCAGCCATTATTCCTATCACAAAATACGTTTTTGTGCATCATGAATAATAGGAGGAACTACTGGAACAACCAGAAAAAAGCCTTAGTCCATATTTTTCTTACAAGCTAGCGATCAGTTTCCCCTCTTAGCAAACACTCAGCAAGAAAAAAGAGGATATGAAGCCTCTAATATGCACTGTATAGAAAAAATGCACACAATAATTAGCACTTGTTATTTTCAGTGTGCTAGATAAATGGCAGGGCCAGGCAAAATATTGTTGCAGATCACAGACCACAGGAGGCGCAATTGCTGTGAATATACATGTACATTCTCCCCATGTCTGTGTGGGTTTCCTCAGGGTTCTCTAGTTTCCTCCCTTGTCTAGACTAAATTGCCCCTAGTGTCAACAAATGTTTATGTGCACCAGCATGCCATCCAGAATGCATTCTCCTCACGTTAACATTATCAGATATTGATAGTCTTTTCTGACAGACTTCAGTGGTATGACATTCAATAAATCACAATGGCTTGTTAGAGTTTCTATAAATATTTTGTGAGATATTCACCAATTTGTATAAGATATGTGTTTAAATGAGGAAGTGGGAGAGAGGTAGAGAGAATGCCAGTGCATGAAACAGTGAGAGAATGAAAAAAGAAGCTTGAGAGAGTGTAAGTAAGAGTGGGAGAGGTTGTGAGGTACAGATGAGAGAAAAAGGGAGGAGGAAACAAAAAAAAGGAATCAGGTAAGACATCACAAGGCAAAATGAAATACACAGGAGACTTATTAATTAAATTACTTATAAATAACTTACCTCAACCTCCTTTGCAGGCAAGCAGAGAGAGAGAGAGAGAGAGAGAGAGAGAGAGAGAGAGAGAGAGAGAGAGAGAGAGAAAGAGAGAGAGAGAGTGAGAGAGAGAAGCTCCTGTTATTGGTTGCTGGCAAAATAGCAGATTGAAAACTAAATATTTTTTCCCTTTATTGCTAACACATAGCTTATCTAATTTTTTTCTTACATCATATAGAGTAGGGTCCAAAGGTCTGAGATCAGTAGTGAAAACACTTCTGTTTAGCATATTTACATGAATTTCACGTGCTCCAGCGGAAGGGATAAGTTTCATGGAAATTTGGGCTTTTGTACAAATTAGTCAACATGCTCAATATCACAAATTTCTCTACATTTAAGATTTAGTATTCAAGATGTTGCACATTTCCTTTGTTTTACAGTTTTAAAATGTTTAAATCTTCTGTTTATTTCAGTTTTAAATAAATAAATAAAAATCCCAGATTTTTTATGTGGTCTCAGACTTTTGGACCTTTCTGTAATAAAGATTCCTTATAGATGACATACAAGCTGTAGAATTCTATTTTGCAGTGGCCGGCTGTGACACCCTCGCTCTCACTCACACACACACACACACACACACACCCACAAACCACACATACATAGTGTTTAGTAACCTCAAGTGACTCATATATGCCATTAATATGAACACACCAGTCCCCCAAAATGTTGTGCATGCACCCATCAACTTCTTTAATATTGTGTAGCAGATTAATTCCAGTACTGCTGGAATCGATTCTACAAATATTAAGAAAATATAAGTTATATTAAGTAATTTCCTCATGCTTCCACTGAATATCACTGGTGGTGCCTTCCATTGTTGTTTTGAAAATGACAATGATATGCATGTTCATGTGCATTGGGGAAAAGACATGTGAATTCAGATCTGATCATTCTCATTCATTTCACATAACAACTTGCTCAGGTCTGATTTTATAAGATTTGTGTCCACATAAGATGGGTTTCCATTGCAGGTTTGTGCAAAATAGAAGCATTTTTTTTTAAAGTTGACAAAAAAATTGTATTGTGTGTCTCAATTATAGTTGGCTTTCCTCCTGTCATGACAATAATTCCAATTAAACATGGTGATGGATCTCCAAGACCTGATAAGTGTTGGCACAGTGATTCAATTACATCCGCTGTCTCTTCATGTCATGTCATATTACTTAAGTGCAAAAAACGTGTTTCCTTTATAGAATCGAAATATCGAAAAATTGCTTTATCGAATCACCTGAAATAACACCTCATGTGAGCGTGTAACCTTTTTCCTGTCATGGAAACCTGTCACAAGCCTGTGTAACATCTGTGTAACATCTACATGGCATCAAGGCAGAAAATCAGTTTTGTGTCACTTTAACCTGTGTGACACAAACCCCTCTAATCCTTTAGCTGAAGGTGAGTCTCCCTCCCACTCTAACCCTATTGTGTGAGCCAACAGGTAGCCAGAGAGGGAAACTTTGGGAGGGAGCAAAAGGAGGATGACCGGCTGAAGCACTGCTGGAGCCAGCCAGGCGCTGCGAGTAGACAAACAGAGAGCGGTAGCCTCGGCCCCTCCCTGCCACCTACTTCTTCGTCAAGAATAGCCTGCTATATTACCACTGCCAGAGGCAGGGTGAACCCTGCGTTCTCCTCATGGTGCCTCAGACCAAAAATCAGACAATCATGCACCTGTCCCACACCCACCCACTGGGAGGCCACCTGGGAGCACACGATACCCTAAAGAAGATCCGTGACCGCTTTCACTGGCCTGGGATGGTGCCGTGCTTTTGCTGGTAGTGTCCAAAGTGCCAGAAAACCTCCCCCTATAAGCCTGCACCTGTGCTGCTTATTCTGCTCCTGATCATCAGGGTCCCCTTCGAGCAGGTGTGCATGGACCAGGTAAGACCTTGAATTGCATGCTTCACAAACTCCTCCCATACATGCTCTTCATTGTCTGCAAAACACCTCAAGCCTCATGGGGTTCACCCCGTTCAAGCTCCTGTTCAGGCAGTGACCTACGGGTCTGCTGGATGTTGCGAAGGATGTCTGGGAAACCCAACCATCCCTGCTGCGCTCCACTGTCGAGCATGTTAAAGATATGCAGGATCGGATCATAAGGGTGGGTCCCATAGTGAGAGAGTACATGGTGGCAGCCCAACGTGCACAGCAGCAGGTGTACAACCGCAGGGCATTACCACAGGAATTCGAGGTGGGTGAGAAAGTCCTGCTCTTCGTGCTCAGCACTGCCTGTAAATTCTTCATGTGCTGGCTTGGTTAATACCTCATTACCCTGCTTAAAAAAATGGTCATAGCCGGCCCCTGCGCTCCTTGCTGGTGTGGCTTGTGTTTCAGGTGGAGACGATCAAGAAGGGTCCCGACCTCTCCGCGAGCCAGCAGCAGGACCTCACTGAGCTGGAATCACAGTTCCGGAATCGTGTTCTCAAAGTAGCCCGGGCAGACCAACGTAATCCAGCACCATATCAAAACACACTCTACCTCGATCACGTTGTCATACACTCGTCCACCTGGGAAGACCACCTTCACAGAGTCCTTGAAGAGCTAAGCCAAGCTAGGCTCACAGCAAATCCGAAAAAATGCCACCTGGGGCTGACTGAGGCACAGTACCTGGCTGGGATACACCATCCGCAGGGGCCTTCTGAAGCCACAGGACAAGAAGGTGCAGGCATTGTGACAGAATTCACAACTTACATGCAAAAAACAGGTATATGCCTTTTTGTGGCTTAACTTCCTCTCAGATCTCATCAGGAATGGTGAATCGGAGTCTGTGGTCTGGACCCACGAAGCAGAGGCAGCTTCCTGGTTCAAACGTACACCTCCGAGAACAGCATAGGTGCGGTGCTAGATCAAGGCGTCGATGGAGAGGAGCATTCGATCATATACTATATCAGCTGCAAGCTCACCCCAGCCAAGCAGCACTATGCTGCCACGGAGAGGGAAGACCTGGCGATCAAATGGGCCATGGAGGAGTTGCATTACTACCTGACAGGACAATGGTTCACCTTAGTCACTGATGACGCACCCTTCCAGTGGTGAGCCCAGAACAGAGATGGTAACAGCAATTAACCTGCTGGTTTTTGTTGTTACAGGGATTGTCTTACAGTGTGCTGCACTGGCTCTGGGTGAAGCACGCCAACACGGATGCTGTCTCCCACCTCTATTCTGATGGCGTGGAGATTAGGTGGGGGTCACTGTGACATCTGCAGCTATGCAGTCCAGTCTAGGACCAGCAAGCACCCCACCTCATTGGAGAAGCGCCACCAGGAAGAGGGGCAAAGGCTGGGGAAACCCCTCTCGGCCGTCAGTGGAGGGCAGGGCCCAGGAACAGGACAGGAGCATAAAGGCAGGGCTGCTAAACCCGGCACAGCTGGAGGGAAATTATCATCTACCCTCCAGCAGGAGCCACTGGTAGAAAAATGGGAGGTGGCATGGAAGCAAGGTTGAGTAACATCAGGACAAGAATGCTAACATACAGTTATGTCTGTCTTTTTCTCTCCTTACAACATCCAGATTCCCTGTGAGCGCAAGCCCGGAGACGGACTGCCTCGGAGGAACTGAGCTCCACACTGTGACCCCGTCCTCACCACACCTACCCTGGCTAGGGATTCTGCGAGGCTCACCCAGCGCACAGAGCATGCCTGCACTTCCCCTTCATTTTCTGGACTAATTCCCTGCATGTACAGAGCACTACCCACGTTGTTGAACTGCACTTTTCCACTGTTATAAATAAAAATCACCTTTCCATCTGGACTTTGTGTGTCGCCTCCCATCTCTGAGCTCACACCTGGTAATGTGAATGTAGCTTAATGAATGCAGTGAGAATCACACACACACACATACACACAAAGTTCCTGGCATTAGCCACTCTTGACTTAATACTAACAGAGCAACTTAATGTTGCTCATCAGCTGAGAATGTGGTGATGTTCAGGGCTGGCTCGTTGATCACATGCAGACTTTGCTGGAATTGCCAGGGTCGTTCGATTTCCTATGAAGTTCTGTGAGCTTTTAACAAATTCACATTTGTGCACTTCGATTTCCTACAAAGTGTGACACATTTGATAAGATCCCATTATCAACGCTGACATTACGAACCATTAAACTGTGATTATCCACACTCTCCATCTCTTTCTCACACACACACGTTCTCCTTCTCCTTTCAGCTGTTTCTCTCAACTCAATACACCATCACAGTGAACAATGATTGGATTTTCTGCTTACTCCTCTTTCCAATAAGATAAAAAAAATCCTCTTTCTCACTCTCTGAAAATGTCTGTCGTGTTTCCAACATCCATTAGCACTTACAGGTGTAGAACAAACATGTTCATCTTTATGAGGAGGGACAGAAAGCAGATCATTTCTAATGTGGGACTGATTATTATTATAAAGAAACACATCACTGATGTTTTTGATTGTTGCATTCACTCTTTATAAGCTCATTTTTCTCGTCATAGTCACAGCAGACTGATAACAAGGTGCTACTCATCTCACGTGATGTTGTGCCACAGCAATAAAACATGAAGCACCATAAAAAATTTACTATCCTTGATCTCTGGACCTGATCTCTTCTACTCTAGATTTGTACCTGCTGTAATCATAAAGACAGTTCTCAATCCAGCACTCACTTTAGAATATACAGCTGCAGAAAAGGAATGATTTATAATCTCGCTATCCGGTTTCACCTTGGAGACAACTGCTTCCATGTTGTATCTGTTCCTTTGAAGGTTTCTTCATCTCATCAGTTTTTCTAGGCCACTGTTACTCTGACTTATAAATCTATATTCAGATTTCTATAACGCTAATACATGATGATGTCTATTGTTAAAAGTGCTATACAAATAAAATAAAATTGAACTGGATGCATACAGAAGATGGATATTAGGCATTGATATTCAGCTTTTCAGTCACACTGCATGAGCCATACATTAAGCCTATTCTGCCAAGCTATTGTCTGACAGGAGATCTAATGGCAAGAAATAATGATTTTTTTTATCCTAGGCAGGTTCACAGTGGAAACAAAGCCTATCCTGGAAACACAGGATGTGAGGCAGAAATACACATGGGATAGGGTGCTAATACTTGAACAGACATACTCACATACACACACTCATTCACACCAAAGGGCAATTTAGAGTAGCCAATTCATCATGTTTTTAGACAATGGGAGGAAGCTGGAGAACCTGGAGGACAATCTGGTATCACAATGCCCCAAGGAGATCAAGCGAAACTCCTCACAGACAGTAGCCTCAGTAATTTTCAATAAGTAAATCTGAAGACTTTTTAAATCTCCAACAGACACAAAGTTTGCATCTGGAAAATATTTC
>JAQQZR010000012.1:6190068-6204585 GCA_030068235.1 Notoglanidium macrostoma
GCCATGTTTGCACATGTTTGCACACATGCACTTTATGTTGTCTTCTGTTGCACACGTGCACCTTTTGTACTTCTGTGCTGTCTTATATGTAGCACCTTGGTCCTGTAGAAACATTGTCTCGTTTCACTATACACTGTACCACATGTATATGCTGAAATTGAACTTGAACTTGAAATTGAGCACATGAAACTAAAATAATAATAGGGTGTGTCCTATTCATATCTGTGTTTCTATCTGTTTAGAGCACATTTTATTTTCATTCCGGATTATGTATTCATATTCTGTTATATCCCGATCCATAGATTTATAGACAATTAGGGACAGACAGCTTGCTTGCACTTCCTCAACAGCTGTCATCAGGACACTTGAATGCGCATATAATCCTTAGATAGGTGCTGGTGTCTGATTTACAACATAACAGTGGTTTAGTTGCAGCAACAAAGTGCTACTGGTCTGGTTTACAAAAAAGCAAAAAAAAACCTATTGCAACCATTGACCATTTCAGTTGATTTCAAAGAAATAAACTGCTAACAAAAATCTTCAGAGAGGCTGCACACTCGTAATAATAGGCATAATGTTTCTGTTATATTATGTAGAATCATTGATGGTCAACATTGACCATCCGTGGTGGTATTTTGTGCTAAAATTTGACTTCAGATAGTTAAATACATTCTCAAAGCCAGAAGCCCAACTTTGCAGGCATTATGTGCAGGAGAACGAGACACTCTGAGTAGTGTGTGTGTTTTGCAAACTGTCAAAATCAAGGGCAGGGGTTATAACACAGGCAAACAGAGCAAAACACATCCCTAATTAGCAATCAAGGGAACAGGCACAGGGTCAAAAGCAGGGCTCAACATAAAAGTACAGAAAATCAAGCCTGGAATTTTATATAAAAGGGAAGGAACAAAGGAAACACAGGATGTAAATATACAAATGAATACAGACACTAGACCACGTGAATACAAAGACAAAAACTAATAACCGGACGAGGGAGGAGACAAGACTCTAGAAACTTAAAAACAAAAGCACATGGAGCTGTTGCCATGGAAGCCATAATGTGAAGCATGGGGGGTGAGATTGTGACTCGGCAGTTTTTATTTTTAGGTAGTGAATTAGGAAGCTCCCACGGATGATTATGTAATATGCTCAAACCAGGGGAACTTTGCTAGTTTACTGATACCTCATCAGCGGAAAAGTTGTATTAGAGGAAAGAACAATACTGCTCAGTTCTGTTTATGTGAGATAGCTGATGTCCTCAAGTGTCTAGCAAGAAGCCTCTTCCACCAGTAACACAGGGAGTGTTGCCAACTTAGCAACATTATTTTTTTGTTAGACTTGTGTACATTTTAGAAAGCACAAGTTCAGTCAATTCACAATTCTGACTGAGATGAATGAAATTATGATCACATTTGTTTCCAGCGATCAACCACTGGTCACAACTGTTCCCAGCGATCAATCATTTCCCAAGTGTCCGCAGAAAATCTTTTTCATTTAGCACATTTTAATATACGAATGATGACAATTTTTACTGAATATGCACATTAGTCTATGACATCATCTCGTAACTTCTAGTGATTTGTTAAGCATGGATTAGCTGATTGTCCCTATAATAAGCATATAGTTAATTGTATTGACAACATTTAGCATGGCGCTCCGAACAAATGGCGCTCTGGTATACTTAGCAATGCGCTCAGTCTTCTTAGCTTTCTGTAATGCTTCTATGACTACAAACATCACATTTACACAAGTACACACTCACACAAACATGCACGGTCAATTCCATTTGACCCACAAATGACACAGTGATGACAAGGTCATTCAAAGATAGTTCATGAACTTACCTAAAATTGAGGAGGAAGGAATCCCAGATAGAAGCATGAAAAAAGTTCATAAGAGAAAGAAAGAAAGAAGAAAAATAAACTCATTAGTACTTCATGAGATCATCATCACATGTCTTCTTCCTCTGCTGACATCATCTTTGTGTGAAAGTGATGACATAAGGCTTGTGAAAGAAAGTTGGAGAACTATATTGTGGTACTTTATTAAACCATATAGCTTGAAGGGCTTCAGCTCTTTACTGCACACCAAATCTTCAATCCTTTTACTCTGATTATGAAAGGTGTTTTGATGCTACTTATACTAATGGATAAATTTAGGATTGAAGTAGGTGGAATTGCTCCTACATCATCATAAATATTCAACTTCTTGCCAAAGCATACAAATCCACTCATATAGCAGTGAACCTGGGGCAAGACAGAAATACACAAACCTATTTGAGCTTATTTATTGGTTGACTATGAAAAAAATGCTAATTGTATATTAGATAACTGGCTAACCCACTTACTGCAGGCTATCTGTCTCCAACACAATCTGAAGGATGATTGTAACAACATAATTCTGTATTTAACCAAACCAGCCTTTGCTTATATCAATGAACAAGTCATAGGTTATTAGAATCTGGGGTGGCACAGTGATGTCACCTCACAGGAAGAAGGTACTGGGATCGAACCTGCTGGCCAACCGGGGTCTTTCTGTGCAGAGTTTGCATGTTCTCCCCGAGCCTGTGTGGGTTTCCTCCAAGAACTCCGGTTTCCTCCCATGGTCCAAAGACATGCAAATTGGGTCAACTGGCTACTCTAAATTGCCCGTAATTGTGAATGTGAATGGCTGTTTGTCTCTGTGTTAGTCCTGCGATAGATTGGAGACCTGCCCAGGGTGTACCCCGTCTATTGCCTGAAGTCAGCTGGGATTGGCTCCAGCTTCCCCATGACCCTGACAAATATGAGATATAGATAATGGATGGATAGATTCCATCTAATCTATTTTAGCTGTGGGAGGAAACCGATATACCTGGAAGAAATCCACACAGGCATGGAGAGGTTTGAGCCCAGAACTTTCTTGCTTTGAGGTGACAATGCTAACATCTATCTATCTATCTATCTATCTATCTATCTATCTATCTATCTACAGTATGTCTATTTATCTGTGTATTTATCTAAAAGATGGTGAATGAGACACAATTGTGAATCTTGTGCTATAAACATTTTACCCCTGGGAAGTTCTGCACACGTCTGAATACAGATAACTTTCTCCACTTATCCATTTACATATCCTTTAAATCTAAGTAGCTGTTGAGCCACCAACTCTGACTACAGCCCAGAGAGCAGAGAGAACAATTAGCACATCACACATAGCACAAGCTGATTAAATAAGAGGTCATTCAGTTTCTTCTGATCGATAATAAAGAGGAAGAAAGTCTCCTCTCTGGCTCCCTCTTCCTGTCTATGTGTGTGTCAAGGACAAGACTAAATAAGAGAATCCATTCCTGTGCTCACTCTTTTCATTTTCATTGCACACACACACACACAGACACACACACACACACACATCTCATTATGTTAGCCTTGAACACTGTGAAGCAAATCTTTCACAATACCAATTACCGCTGGATTTAAGAGATATGACTGTGACAATTATGTAGCTACACACACACACATTCATACTGCAAAAGTAAGGTGCACTCTAAAAAACATACTTTGCATGATAAAATATTGTGTTCATACCAGTATAATATTGTAAATATATTGTATAGTTCACTACAGCAATCCTTGTAAAGTTTCAGGAAAATATTCGCAGTTCATTATACCGTGCATATAACTGTAACATAGATGTGATTGGATCATAATTACACAGTAAAACATAAAATATAACTCATTTTAATGCAAAAGTAGGCATCAAAAGCAACAAAAGAACATCATCAAATAATCCATATGGCTTGGATTTTTAGATGTATTTATTTATTTTCATTTTATAGTAGTCAGGACTCTTTGAATACTCTTTTATTTTAGCCGATTTGTCTTGTGTAACTTTACTTTTAATTTTAACAAAGTGTTACTGTACAGCAGAATTATCTAATATTTCTTCTTATTAAAACCAAATTAAAATGATTACTTAAATTAAAACATTTATGCCAAGATTTTGTAAGGATTTTTGACTTTTTCAAATGAATGTAAAATGTAGGCTCAGCGTTGAAGGGGTTACAATGCAGTAATTCATATGTGGTTGTGTGAAAATATTAAAAAAATATAAATATAAATATATAAAATGATTTTTTTGTGCAAACAGTCCTTTAAACAATAAAAAATTCCAAAACATTAGATGTACCATGAAGTCCATCACTAACAAGTAGAGAAAATGGGGCACCAGAGTGACATTACCAAGAACAGGATGCCCCTCCAAAACTGATGAAAGGGCAAGACAACAATTATTACAGAGACTGCTAGGAAACATATGGCAACATTATGCAGCTGCAGGAAAATATGGCATGTACCACCTACTGCCTCCATGTGGAAACAATCTCTTGTATTATTCATGTGTCTGGGCTAAGAGGAAGTGCACTTTCTTTTCCAAGCCCAAAAAAAAATCCACCTAAATTTGGCAAATCACCATGGGTTATTGGTAGACCATTAAAAGGTAGATAATTTGGGGCATAATTCTTAGAGATATGTTTGATGCAAAAACAAGCCAGCTTATCACCCATTGAACACCATACCCATGGTGAAGCATGGTGGTGGCAGCATCACACCATGTGACTGCTTTTCTTTAGCTGAGACTGGGGCTCTGTTCAATACAGAGGGAATCATGGATAGCTCCAAATACCAATCTCCTTTGGCACAAAACCTGCAGACCTCTGTTAGCTGAAGATGAAGAAAACTTTTCACCTTCCAGCATAATGATCCAAAACACAAATCAAAGTCAACAAAGGAATGGCTGCAGACGAAGAAGATCAACATTTTGGAATGGCTCAGTCAGAGCCCAGATCTAAATCCTATCGAAAACCTGTGAAAGGCACAAGAGATCCCCTTGCAATTTAATAGATCTGGTGCATTTTTACAAGGAAGAGTGGCATAAAAATGCCAAATGAATGTGTGCTAAGTAAACAGACTCTTACGCAAAAGACTGGGTGCTGTACAACAACCAAAAGGTGCTTAAACACAGTATTAGTTAAGGAGTGTGCACATTTATTGCAACCAGATTTTTTTTTTTTTGCTAAAATCATTCTAGTTGTATTTCCACTTGATGTTTTTTGGGTGTTATATCACATCAAAGGCAGAAAATGATCTGACATGATTTATTTTGGTTTAATTTTTCGATACACCACAAAAACCTCCTTTTTTAACAAAGGTTTGTAGACTTTTTATATCCACTGTGTCTTAATAACCTTGCTTGTGCTACCTCCCTAAAAATCTATGCATTCGTTTGTTTTTGTTTATTCTCTTTGCTGCATTTTGCACATCAGCCTCCAAACACCAACTCTGCTCATATTCCCTTATCATTTCCCTGTTGACTTGCAGAGCACTAAAATGGGCCAATGCAATTTGGACTAAAAGGGGTGAATTAACTAGCAATTATAAACTTTTTACTATACTCTATTGTAATGGTTTTTTATCTCCTTTAGGAAAAGTAAAGCGAGAGGTGATTTATTTTTTATTCTACATCATGGTTTGCATTCAGGTTCCAATTACCTGTTAGATTTTCTTGCCAATATTGGCTGGAATGTTGTTGTGCTGTTGGTGACTTACAAAAGTGCAGATTTAGATGTGGAATTTGCCACAATGAAGTGGTTAAATTGCGGACACCCTAACCAACCATGCTATCTGACTGAATAATCTCCTCCAGGAACACAGTAAGTCAGCCATCCTGCCCAGATATCTCAGACCTGGGTTTCATTGTTGAGGGAGATGCCTCTGAGACATTGGAGCAGTTCTCCTGTTTTACCTTTTTGGTTGCTTAATCATTCTCTGGTCCTGATATATATTTTTTTTACTCCATTGACAATTACTTTTTCCTGCTGTTTCAGTTCTTGTTTCAGAGAATTCTGTTTTAACATGCAGCCATGTCCACAAGTTAATCACAGCCTGACAGCTTTCTCTAGCTTTCAAATAATCCCCCCTCACAGCTTTTTTACGTTCACTCCATATACTTTAATCAGCTGTTATTGCACATTTCACCCCCCTTTATTACTGTTTCTAAAGTGGAAAAATGTACAGAAAGTCTGGAAACAAAGTAAGTCCTAAGCTGTTATGTGAAAATTATTAGTTTTGTAGACCACATTAAAGTTGCAGAGGTTTGACTTCAGCGCTTGTTTTGGTAGACTAACCAGTGAGTCAGCACATTTTAATGTGATTTTCTGGAGGTGTAACAAATACAGACTATAACGGTTTCCCAATTAAGTCCTAGGAGATGTTTTGCATCTATAATTCACTGGTCTGTGAACAGTAGGTACAAATTAAAGCTATTGCGACATTGTTGCATCAAAGAAAGTGTTCCCATGCTTCAGGATCCTCCCTCACTAGAAGGCCAGTTATGAGTCTGGTCTATTGTAAAACCTAAATATGACTGGTTTCATCTGAGGGTCTTTGTGAGTGGTGAAACATCTCCAAAATTCGAACACTGACTAGATTTGGGGTGGCTGTGATTTTTAAACCAGGGTTCATTTAGGATTTCAGCTAAAACCCTATACTCAAGAAACCTAGCAGTAATATGCAAAATCTCCCTATGAAGCATATATTTAGCAACTTTTTTTAATCCATATCGATTTTACAAAGGCTTACCCTAATGCTACAAAACAGCAGGAACTGCAGGAACCATGAGACACAATGTAGACAGGACCTAAAAGTAATATTCTCCCTCTCTCTAAAACCAGGCTTATGTAACATGTGGGTGCAGGAGTTTGACGTAGGCTACATGGGTGGAAGCTGAACATAAGTAGAAGTTTATAAGTAGAAGTCTGAAAATCGAAAACAAATGTCATGGCTGGGGTCAAGACAAATTAGAATTCATATTTAAAAACAAAACAAAACAGACAGACAGTTCGAAAAACAGGCAGTTGGATATGCTAGGACCTTAGAACAAGGGTAAAGCTTCGAAAAATGCAATTCTTACACAGATAATACTTTACAAATACAGGGTCTGAAACTACGCCCTAATGACTATGTAGGGAACTATTTTCATGATCTAAATTGCTCGGATAGGTAGTGAATCAATTACGTACCCTAGTAACCACGGGAATTGGTGGCTTGATTAGTGCAGATTTTAATGAGATTGGAGAACGACAGCCATCTAAAATGGTAACATCTCTTCAGATGTGAGCAGAGTAATTATTTTGTGATGTTTTATAGGCACATGTTTAGAGTTTACAGTTTCTTTGGTGCTTTCCTGTGCTTTGGTTTGATTTGGGTTAAATAATTGAATAGAACATGAGTGAGCTAAAGTTGTGATGGTTTTTGTGCAAACCTGCGTAATGTAGTGTGCAAAATTACTTACTTAATCACTAAACCTATTCCCTATAGTAGTGATTTGAATTGTTATTGTAGTGCTTTCTAGTGTAGGTAGGGATAGATTAATCATTTGTGGCCCCCTGGGCAGAAAGCTAAGCAAGGCTTTCTTAGGTGAAAAGCAACAAAGAAGCCAGTCGTCTTAATTAAGACTGCCTTCTGTGTATCACAGACTACTCAAATTTACCCATAATGGATGTGTAATGCATTGGTGGAGACCCTCTTACTTAAGACTTCTTTGTTGTTTTTCACCTAAGAAACTCAAAGAGCAAATCATCAAATTTCAGTCATTTAACAAGCTTTGATTCAACAGCCAGTAGTGACAGAATCTTTTGGCTCATTTTAGTCAACCATTAGGGTGAATCAGTATTCTCTGGCTTTTCTCTCCTTTGCTTTATTTTTCCAAAAACGTGCAGCTTACAGATATTTGTTTATTTAATGTTTCTCGCACCACTGCCCTCCCACTGGCTAAAAATTCAGACCCATGCGCCAATAATATTTCCAAATTTATTTCAGTTTATGTGACCTTCCATTCTCCAGCGTGTGTTTTGAGTATTGTGTTTTGTGTACATAATGGTCTAATCATTCACTTCAAATCAATGCTCTTCAAGTACCCCCTAGAGGCCAGGGCCACTGGGCACATATCTAGCTGGACCAGTCAATTATCGACCCCTGATTGTAGGCGGTAGTATTCAGAAAGGCATTTTCAAACCATTTCAAACATTAATGGTTTAAACAGAATAGAATACTTAGGTGTACATATTAGGATATGAAAAATGTTTGGAAAGTGGACAAATTAGTATTAGAATGCAAATTATCAAAAGTAATCAGAGACCAGGTCAGGGTGAACATGAACGAGTACTAGATGTATAAAAAAAAAAAAAAAACAGGCAGTAATACGCAAAATATATGCCCTTACATTAACACACATGATACCGTTTTCCACATGAGTCACAATAAACACTGCAGCTGATGAAATACTTTACCCAATTCAGCTAAAGAACACAGGATCTATGAGCAGGGTATTATTAACGCTTAAGTAATGCTCATTAAGTAACACTCACAGTCTGTAAATTTTGGAGCTTGCTAACTGGAAATATAGCTGCAGCTTAGCAATGAATTGGAAAGCACTTCAGTTTATGCTTCCACATTCTACCAAAAAGACATTCAGCAGCTTAAAAATGTTATTTTCTCTCAGCAAAAACTGTTGAGGCATATGGACATGTTCTTATTTTGGGCTCATGCACAACGGATTTTTAGGTTCAAATCCACTTTCCATACTGCCTACATTCTCCCTGTGTTGCTTTGCCTGCCTGCATGCCTCTCATTGTACATCACTGGAGGTCGAGTGACACTATATGAGTGACAATAAGCAACTGGATAAAAATCTCTTTAAAGTGTATATAATTAAAAAAATAATAAAAACATAGATTCAGGACCAATTCGGATGGGACAGAAAAGTTTGACCATATAAGAAAGTGTTGGGTCAAAGGGGATTGAATCAGTGTGGACGTGACAAGCCTGTCCCACTAAGGATAGCTCAGGAAGAGACAGGACAGCTGTCTGGGCAGCTTATGAAATGGTGCATTATTTATAGCACTTTTGTAGATTCATGTTCCATTTCTTTCTCTCTCCTGACCTCATGCTCTTATTTTCATTCTCTTTTGTCAAAACAAAGCCACTCTTTCTGGGTAAAAAAAAAAAAAAAAAACTGTAATCCACGGCTAGCTGAGCAAATTGAAACAGAAAAATCAATCCCTTCCGCTAAACTGCAACTTACAAATGTAGATAAACATTTCCACTAGCGACAGAAGGACCTGTCATGGTCACTGACTAATGTGTCCTGAATGTTTGTGTGTGTGTGTGTGTGAGAGTGTGTGTATGTGCGTGTATGTACCCGTACTTATGAGAGTGGGGATGAATATAAGGTTTGGAGTTGACTTGGGAGTGTAATGAAATTAGGTGTGTAACACAACTATCTATATCAGTATTTGTATCAGTATCAGTATTTACTGTTTAATATAGTGGTTTAAATCTAATAAAATGCTGTAAAACCACATAACCCGGATCAGACAGTTATAATGAATGAATGAATGAACGGATGAATGAATGCTGCAATCTCAAATCTGTTCTCAACCAGTTGCCCTGTGAACCTTCCTGGAAAGCTCTGGTATCTGTATCTCTTATATGACTGATTCGTATTCAGTTACCTCTCAGTTTTTATGGTACAGCAGGGATGTTCCAATACCATTTTCTGGTGCTGTCACCAGAATACCAATTCTGCTGCTCTTATGTTCTTGTAGTGAACCATCATTATAAGCACATAGATTTACATTAGTTCACTGATACCCAGTATGACTAACACCCAGATAGTAGGGCTAGTTATGCTCTACTGGAGTCCTGGCTATAGATGAGTACAGCATTACTGACATTCAAACTCACCTTCCACCTCTCAGGACCTGTAACACATGATTGTATATTTCTGTATCTGAGAAGTTGGTGTTACATTCTTTGGCACATTGTGCTCTAAAGGTTTTGGTCATCATTTTCTATGAATTTCATGATTTCTGTAATTGCCTTTCTGTTCTCATAAGCAGGTTTTTCACATCCTCTAAATATATATTTAAGTCAGTATATTTAAATGTCTTTATAACCTTTCACATGCTGTGATCCTGGAAAGTTGATTCACTTTAGTGAAGTCTTCGAAAATAGTATTTCCAGGTAAGATATCTTTTTTGGAGATTAAATGTCATCTTTAATAACAAAGCATAATAATTCTACAGCATATACATTCCTGCTGCTTCAGCCCACATATCACTGTTAGCATTGGGGATTAGCTTGCATAAACACGTGTATTGGAACAAAGTGGAAGCTGAATCTTTCACACCATGATGCAAGAAAGCACCAACCTTAATACAGCGTGTGATGATAATTAACAGAAAAAAACAAAAAGTAACTTTTTTTTTGTCTCCTCCCTTCAAAACAGTATTAGTCTTAATGAGGACTTTGGGGACAAAACCACAGATTGAGCTCTGCTCCGGTCATCAAAATTAATGATGATGTTACCTTGTCCGTTGTTATTCAGGGCAGCAAGTAAGTACAGCAATTTTCCCCAGACTACCCAACAGAGAAGTCACATCAAAAGTGTCACACTGACATCTTAATCCAACACGACTTCACACACGAGCAGAACGAGCGATGCTTGATTAGTCAAATCCCTCCAAATCCTGTTAAATCCTATGAAACTCTTTATCAGTCCTTCTCGAACATCATCTGGAAACATGTAACAGTTCAGGAGATGAGCAGCAAACTTCTGCCACTAAGTACTTACTTGGTGTCTGCAGGTCAAGTATTTAATATTAGCACATGGCACATTTTACCATGTCATTTTATCATGTTTGGAAATTTCATAAATGTCCAGGTTGTAATGCTGGTGTATTGAGAATAACTGATGTTGGCAAAATCTTACTCTAAATTCTTGCAGGATGATGAAACTACAAATTGTAAAGTTTTATGATGCACACAGTTGATGCTGTACAAAGAATTGTGTTTCAGTGTTTAGACTGGACAGCTATACACATACTGGAACAGTAACATTGCACAAAGCTACTAGCGATCTAATTTAAATAGCTAGGTTACATTTTCCAGTACCAAAGTGGTGTTGCTTCTTTTTCAGTCACGCAGGATGTAAATCATTCATAAAAATTTTACTAACTGAGCATTGAAGTGATACTGTAAACAGCAAGCGATTTTCCTTTTCTTAATAGACACAATATAAAATTTTATTCCATCATGTTGTATAGCTGCATCATCTGTTAGTTGGAAACAATACAAAATGAGTTAATAAGGTTAATAGGTAATAATGAGACCAAGCAAAAGACAAAATGCAAGTTCTTTTGATTAGCTATTATTTCTCATTAACACAGGAGGCGATGTCAATGAAGCTATTGGCTCTTTATTGCCTCCAGCACCAGTTCAGCACCATGGACAGCGACCTCAGTCTATGGCTGTAATTCCATTCCATAAAAACCTATGGAAACTTGAGCAAAAAAGTACAAATTGATTTAATATCACCAACTGTGCTTTTCATAAGAGCAAAAGTCTCTGATTTAAGGTGTTTTCCATCTTGTATACCTTAACAGACTCAAACCCATGAACACACATATTTTATGTTTATATCTTATTTTAAATCTTTTTTCAATGTATCTCTTTATCTTAAATATTCTTTTTTATTTTATTTTCTTTTATTTCCAGTTTTACTCTTTTTCTGAGGTCTATTTAAAATCCAAACTAGCCATACCTTTTTAAGAACACATAACATACATGGAAACCTACTTTTTTTTTCCTTCCCCTACTTTCTTTGTGATTATCTATAAATTGCCCACTATCATGACTACTAACTATGCACACAATTTATCCAATCAGAGGCAAATTAGTACTTGTTATTTGGGATTATAGTCAAGTAAATTAGGGCCTATGAGCTTTTATCTTCAGCTCCAGCCAAGAACCATGTGTTTTTTTAAGGGAAATATCATTTGACTGACATTGTGAAGTCTTGCCAGTTCTCCAGTTGTGTAAGTTCTGAGCCTTGTTCATAAATGTGAGCCAGTAATGTTTTTAGACACTTTGCCTATTCATTGTACCACTCTATAGATTATAGATGTTATGGTCTGATTGTGTATTGACCTTTGTCTACTGTCTAATGTCAACTGTTTTGGATTTTTGGATGTGTACTGTCCATGCATAGGGCACCTAAGGCTGAGGCTAAATTGCATACAAGTGCACAAGCTGCCAGGGCAGAGTCAAGTTTAAGAGTGTGCAGCTGGAGGAAGCTGATTACATCAAGCCTCCTTGACTGCCATGAAATTTTAGAAAGAAAAGTCAGAGAAGAAAACACCAGATGTTCACTACATAGTGTACTAATCCCACTCACTCTCTCTTTAAATTGCAGAAGAGGCCTGTCCTCCAACATGACGTAGATCATCTGTCTGAATCATCCAAAAAAGCACAGAACAGCACCCCAAGATATCCACAAGAGCACAGACATTTGCTACTTTTTCTTCTTGCATAGTAATATAAACCCCTACAGGGCTTGTCTGTTGTCAGTGTGTTTGTGAACAAGCTATGCCTGGGGTTTTACAACATCGCAACCTCACAACATCACAGCATGTTCACAGAATCCTATTACCTACATATACTTCTGCTACAATTATGAAATGCAAATTATACATGTAAAGCCTTCTGAGTATGTTTTACGTATGTACGGTGTTTTCTGATCTATATGTTCAATTTGCATACCTTGTTACAAATGTCACTGTTCAATCTACAGTAAGTTCATATAATTAACCAAAATAATCTCGAATTAAATCACATTAATCTAAATCAAAGCCACCAATCACAGAGCAGTAATCATTGTTTGTATACTGCAGTATATTTGTGTGTATCACATTTTTAAATTGCACTGTTTGGAAAGCAAGAGTGTAGTTATACATTGCTATTAGTGTGCACTAAACTTTTGTTTGAAAAAAAAAGTGTGTCGTGTAGGTTTTTGTTGTTGTTGTTGTTGTTGTTTGGAGAATAAAAGTGTAGTTTTGCATTGTTTTTAAATGTGTTAAAATTTTCTTAGGGAAACAAAAGTGTAGTTTTGCATTGTTTTAGTGTAGCTAGTGAGGGTTACATGGCTTTATTGTTGCTTTGTTTACCAATAAATGTCTCTGGGATGACTTGAAGTTCACGGCAGCCAAAGCAGCCAAAGAAAACATGATCATAAACCACTCATAAATAAATAATGTCACTGCAGTAACAAAATCAGAATGATCAGCCACCATGTACTGACATACAGAGTAAGACTATAAAGATACAGTGTCATAGTTTTAGGAATTGAAGGTTATTGTCACATGGAGGTGTCTGTGGGTCTTGCAATTCCCCATGTTATAAAAAAAAAATGACAAATGTGATTATAACTATTATTTGCAATCCGTCAGCATTTAAGATTTATATACAAATATGATAAAAGGGTTTTACTAGTTCTAAAACAATCATTGCTTAAAACTTTCCTAATTACCTATAAACTCTCAAACTCTGGTCAAATTAAAACCACCAGCATGAAGTTATTTCTTTCCAAGCCAATGCGATTAACAATTTTCCAATTTCATAGATGCAATCTGGCAACCCTGGAACTTTTAATTGGTAATGCAATTGAGTGTTTAATGATTTCAAAAAGCAAATCAGACATTTGAAAAAATCAGCAGACTTTATTTAGAAAGAAAAAAAAGGAGATCAAGAATGATACCCAGTGAAAGATGTCAGGGTAAAATTTAATGTTTAATTATGCTATGTCTCACTAATTTACCTACGTGCTTATGCAACATTTCTTCACCTAATAGTTTTTTTTTAATATTTAGATGTACGTGTGTGTGATTCATGTGCTCTAAGAACTTTATTCAACACTCACAACAATAGGCATTTCTAGAATCAGAAAATTTGATCCTATTACCCCAATTCTACTCTACATAGGTTCCTAGTAAAATATCACACACAAGCACTGAATGGCCTTTCCCCACAGTGTTTGAGTGAACTTTTGTTCTACCATGCTTGCTCTACCAGACCTGCCTGATTCATCCTTTCAGTGCTTTCTGCATGTGTGTCTCACTTTCCCACAATATACATTTGTACTTTTCAAAAACAGTTTATGCCCAAGGCTCTTGCTTATCTGCAAATTCTGCCCTGTATACTCTAGTTTGTACCTAAAAGTGCTGCTGTAATCATAAAAACTATCCTGTACTCATCCCAGTATATAGATAGATAACATGCTTTACAGAGTACAATATACTCATATTGAGCCTCCTTTCAATGCAGTACTGTTTGTCTTTATTCTTCTACACCTGTATACTGTAATAAATTATGATCTTACTACATTACTACATTCTTCTTAAGGTTTTTGTTTTCTTGCCATCATCACCTCTGTTGAGGTCTATGAAGGTACTAATGTTGTTTATATCCTCACATCTGCGAAACATTTGATAATAGAACAAAGAATATATTTACTTTATACGTTTATCTTCGGGTGGCACAGTGGTGCAGTGGTTAGCACTGTCGCCTCGCAGCAAGAAGGTCCTGGGTTCGATCCCCGGGTCACCCAGGGTGCCTTTTTGTGTGGAGTTTGCATGTTCTCCCCGTG
>JAQQZR010000012.1:6247138-6258022 GCA_030068235.1 Notoglanidium macrostoma
GTGTGTGTGTGTGTGTGTGTGTGTGTGTGTGTGTGTGTGTGTGTGTGTGTGTGTGTGTGTGTGGGTGTGTGTGTGAGAGAGAGAGAGAGAGAGAGAGAGAGAGAGAGAGAGAGAGAGAGAGAGAAAGAAATTTGCATCTAATACATTCTGAAGTGTGGGCAAATACATTATACACTCATGATTTACATATAAATCACAAATCTATAATCTACACCATGTAGTCAAAATAAATCCAGCTGCCTGTCAGATTAGATGACAATCTCTGGCGCCGAAGGCTTTCTTATGCTCAGCTCACATCCTATTGAAGGACACTCTTTCATTCTCAATCTTTCCACTTTCCATCCTCCACACATTCACAACACACGACCATGACACGTGAAGAGAGAAAAAGACAGAGTGAAAAAAAACAGAAGAACAATTGAAAGAATGTGAAACTGAAATAAAATGCCAGAGATGGTGAGGGAACGGAAAACATATTAAGAGCTCAGTCTGTAAGGTAATAAAGAGCTTCCTAACAAGAAGAATGTGTGTACAGAGCATCGTGTTAATCAGTAGTTGACTGAAATCCCTCATCAAATGCAAATACTGCGTGAATAAGTGCAAACATCAAGACCTTGGGATTATAAGGTTCTATATGACCAGATATTTTATAACCAGATATCTGTATGACCAGAGGTTTTGACCTTCACTGTGTTTAAAGCAAATACATATTTTATATATTTTTATACTTTTAATTAATAATTGGTGTAATAGATTCAGTGGCTTATAAAGAACATACTGAAAAAAAAGTCAATTAGAACCTTATCATTTTTAGGTCTTGACATGTTCACACAAAAAGACATTCAGTAAAATGCAATTTAATTCAATTCTATTCATATACGGCTTTTAACAATAGACATCGTCACAAAGCTGCTTTATAGAAATCTGGTTGTACATTTACTGTAGATTTCCAATGATCAAATTTAATCAGATCATTAATTTTATACAACTGTGTACTATAAAGCAGGCGTCATTCAATGGAGGACTGCAGAATGGACGTGAATCAATTTCAAATTTCATTTCATGACGGTTTTAACAGAACTGTGATGAATTCATGAGAATGAATATTTATCATATTCACAGCATACTTTTTTTTTTTTCAGAACCGTGGGCAGAGAACAATCATATGCATCTACTTCACTCTTCACTCAACCGAGTGAATCATTCGATGTTAACAGTGCATACTAATAATCTGTAGACTGTCAATGACCTGAATCGTCCTGGATTTATTCAGAGCAAACATGTGTAGTAAAATCTTTTTCTGCTAAGCGTCACATTAAATTCACAGTTTTACATTAAAAAACCATTCCTTTTCTAAGAATGATTTTGCTCTACATCGTGGTGTAAATTTATGTCACAAAGCACGCAGAAGAGAGACAAAAAGACATGAAAGAAATACAAAGGCAGCTAGGAAGGATGACAGAATGGCTTGCTTCAAAATAGGAAAAGTAAATGCAGAAAATGTTTCAAAGATGAATGGACGGACCAATACACGTTCACTCTTTCTGCAGCAAGCACTAAACTGCTTTGTCTCATATGTTCTGAAACCTTGGCAATAATCAAAAGTAGCAAGATGAGGCATCATTATGAGACAAAGCACAGATCTTTTGAGCAAAAGCATCCACGGTAGTCTGAATAGCATTATATGGCTATTCAGTGCAGTACATACTGAATTGACAGATGTGACTGTAATTGCCCAATGTATGATATATGTGAGATTTCTGTAAGGACCTGTTAGGTGTTTTCAACATTTTACACACATACAACAGGTGTATGAGTACATACATACTGCATATACTGCAGATCCTGAGAAAGAGCTGGATAGATCTGAAACAGGTGGTGTCAGTCAGATGCATGTTGTTGCTCTGTTGGTACATCATGTCATACCTTAATGAACTCAATTTAGGTCTGTCAGGCAAGAACAATTTAGTTTGTGATTTGATGACAGCCATTCCTTCCAGAGGAAACTGGAAGGGTTCAAGGAATATATCAAAAGAGACACATTTCCCAGAATTACAGGAACAGATTCAGAAATTGACTGCTTCAGTGTTGGACTGCAGCTCCTCCTGCTCATCAAGAATCCATTCCTCATCAGAGATGTCAGAGAGGTTTCAAAAGAGGTGACACAGACCTTCAAGTGAACCCATGCTGGATCTTGACAGTGGAACTGATTGATGCGCAAGCAAATGTTGCACAAAAAGCACATTTTGGATAAACCGACCCTGCTGCTTTCTGACTGCAAACTATGCATGAGACTGTTTTCTCTTAAGAAAAGTACCACTCCATGTGCTCCATACCTTGACCATGTTTGGATCCACTTACAGATGTATGTCAGCTTTCTTGACTATGAACATCGTTAAAACTAAATGTCGTTCCAGACTCACCAGTTGGCACCTACATATGTGAGTGATAATGGCAGTGACTCCATACAAATTCTGTATAGACAGTACATGTAGAGCTCTAATTAGAATGGAGAGTAATGATCAGTGATATTTGTCGAGAGAAGCGGTAGAGTAGTGAAGAAGGTAGAGAAATAAACACATCCAAAACTCTTTTTACATGTTTTGTTAATAACCATAATTGACATGCTTTGGAAATGTACACTTCGTTATTTGATCGGCAAACAATAACTTCATATAGATCTAGCTAATAGGGTTCTAAATCAGACCACATTTTAGAAAAAATCAGGTTTGGACCTTTGTTGGGAGAAAATGCAAGTGATTGGATGTCTTTGGATATTAATTCAATACCCTTTGCTATAATGTTAAACAGTACTAAGTGTGTTGAAAAGATGTTCACTATGAGCCTGTTGTATATGAGTCCTGGAATGAGCACAGGACAGTGTTTATGATTACAGCAGCAGTTCCTAGGTACAAAGTAATGAGCAGGCTGTACGATGGGATTTTTATGTCTTAAACTGAGTATTGTTCAGTGTCAACAACAAAAACTATTGCAGCAACGTTACAGGACCATGTACAAATGTTATATAACACTAGTGGTGGCACTATTTGTATTTATATCTATTCAGTGCTCTGGATATCTCTATGTGTGTTTGTATTTGCACTGTAAGTGAGCTTGGCCTAAACTGGAAGGGTTATTATTATTATTATTATTATTATTATTATTATTATTATGAGCTCTGCCCCTGGAAATATAGAAAAAACACTGAAAAAACACAGCTACATGACTACAGTCCATAACTGGTCCCAACTAGAGAGCTGTGTGAGACTGCTTCTTAATCCCACTCTGTTGGGTGAGAATCCCACTGAGTTGCTATTTAGCTTGTACCCTCCCACAATGTGTAATTTGGTTTTCTAACAAATTCACTTGTGTAATTTGAACCACCACAACCCTGAACAGGCAGTTTCTAAGGATGAATGAATGAATGTAGTATGTTCATGTTAGTGGTCTTTATTTGTCCCACAAGCCTCATGTCTGATCGCTTGCTTGCATCTGCATGAAAAGTTAAAGCATTCTACTCCCATGCTTTTGTTGCAACCAGCAGGATCCCAGTCCCAATGCATACCTCTAACCTCAAACAGATGCCCTGTGAACGTTTCTGCCAAACTTTCAAAAAATATAAACAAATAAAAATTGTGCATTCATATTGTTACCTCCCTAATAAAAAATTATAATTAATAATAAGTAATTGAGTGTACTTTGAGCCAACACTCTTAGAAAATATCACACTAACCTTAGAAACTATTAGCAGCCCTACCCAACTACTACTGAAACACATGCTCATTATAATTTGCAAAATCACACAAATATCCCATCGGAGCTTTGCTCCGCAGGCGCTAATGCTGACGACAGGGAATGTGTGATCTCTACACTTTTGATATCTAAAAAAAATTGAGTGTTGCAAGTAATTGAGTTCAGTGCACCTCAGCAATCAACAGTAAACTAAAGAATGAAGTGCAGGACCAGACGACATGTGCATGATAGACCCTATAAGTGTTATCAACAACATGAGTGATACAGAAATGGCATCAAGATTGTAAGAATAAAATGCACTATTTAGCAGCAGGGTGTGTGCAAATATTGCACTGGAGTGTATAGACTGAAGCCAGTATCAGCAGTAATAAGGTAAATGTGTAACAGGATAAGGAATCAGAGTTAGGGTTGCTGATTTAACCCAGTGATACGAAATAATCTGTCCAGTTCAAACTGAAAGAACCAGGACTGTTCAAACAGAAAGAAACTATTTCACGAGCCTATTTTAAATAAAAACACACAGAATTTTAGTTACAATTTCAAGATTTTTTTTTTAATTTTATTATTATTATTTTTAATCACTTATGTGTAGCATGTGTATAGCAGAGGTTAGCATTGCATCCACTGTGTTGCCCCGAATAAATGGATTGCTCTAGGTCCCTTTGGCCAGCTTAGTAAAGGTCAGGGGGCTTTAACAAGGTCACTGCACTCCTGTAGAAAGTCCACATAGCTTTTGGTCTCATCAGCATAGTGCTGTTTGAGTGCAACTGAATGGCAGCCAACATTTTCTGAGTCGCGCTGTGAAAGAAAAAGGCACACGAGGCAAAGGCGAAATTACAGGCCTGACTGCAAAATAGTGACTGGAGCAAGCTTGTAACCAACAATGTGGATAAGTACACTGACACGGTGACATCTTATATCAGCTTTTGTGAAAACATTTCTATGTCCAACTAAACTGAGAACTAGATGAAATATTGACAAAAACCTAATTTAATGATAAACTAAGATAGTTGGGTTTGTCCAAAAATGAACTACACACAGAGGTGGAGACAGGACTCTGTATAATCAGGCAATTACTACACTGACAAGAGACATTACAGCAGTCTGGAAAAAAGATACTCTAATAAGATGAAAGCTATTAGGAGTGCAAGGACTCATCAGGACATCCTCTCACATAATGGCGGGACCATCAGATGAGCTAACGATGCATATCTGATGAGGAGTACCGACCATCACAACCTGTTGAAACAATAATGGTGTAACATGCATGTGATGCAGACAGTGAGGCAGAAATCAGTGTGTTATTTATTGAGGCCAATCCAAGACTCATTATCATAGTCTTAGCAGGGGTCAAATAACAGACAGGCAGTATCAAACAAGGAATATGTGTAATCATATATGAGAACTTTCCTGGATGGTGAACTTTCCACCTCTCGCCCGACATCAGCTGCGATTGGCTCCAGCTTCCCCATGACCCTGATGGAAGAGTGGTATGGAATGATGGATGGATGGATGGATGGATATACGAGAACATAGGTGATGGTCAAAAACCATGAAATTCCATACAAATAACTAGGAAACACTGAACTAGAAACAAGTAATTCAGTAAGGAATGATAATAAAACATGACAACAAAGTATGAAAACATCGACAAGACTTATTAGACTAAGGATTAGACTGCACATTGCCAAACACACATACATGAGAAATAAGATCAATGACATAAGGATCCAATTCTTAGTTTTTAGCAAAATATTTAATACTAATCTCAGAAAATCTGAGAGATTTTTGAAAAAGGTTTTGTGGTCTAATGAGACTAAATTTGTGCTATTTGGTCCTCAAACTATTATGATTAGTGAGAACCAAATACAGTCCCAGGTAACACCATTCCTATCATCAAGCATGGTGGTGGCAGCATCATGCTCTGGGGTTGCTTTTCAGCAAGATGAACGAAGGCATAGTGGATGGAAAGAAATATAACATATTCTTGAGGAGAACCAGTTCCTGTCAGCCAGAAATCTTTGTCTAGGGTTATGTTACAACACAACATAAAGCCAAAGTACAAGGCAAAAACTACAAAACAGAGGTTGTGATAGTATGTTTGGTAGTACGACTACTGGGATGAATGATACAATGAACGCTGCAAGTGATTTTATTTATTTATTTATTTATTTTGTCCTAGGGACAAATTTAAATTAATGTAAATGTACCGGGCCAATAACATTGGATAATATGTATAATAGTATCTCCTAAAGTTTTTGACACTTCTAAGGCAGAATCCTTCAGACTGACATTAAGTACAGGTACATATCATATCTCCGACAGCGTATAGCTTTAGAGTGACTCACTCAATCTTTCCACCTCTCACTATAATCACAATCATAGATAACTTCATCCTGCTAGCCAAAGTAACTACACAAGCCTGTTATTGTGCTGTGCTGACTAATTACCCCCGTTACAGATTCTGAATAAAAGAAAAGACTCACTCTCTATGCAGAATAATTGCAGTAATTGCACTGGAGTGGATCATGCATTATACTGCCTTTTTGGTGGTGTGTAAGGTGTGAGAGAATGAGAGATGGAAGGATGGATTTGATTTTATATAACAAAAAAGCACAACATGTTATTCTTTTTTCATCAAGTTGAGTGTCATCTCAGTTACCTTTGTACTGTATCTCAGCCCGTGTGAATTACACAATGTGCTTTCTACAACAATTATCACCTGGTTTATTCAGAGCTGGAACTAAATAAACATAAGGCTCGAATGAATAACAAGAGGTGAAATCTTTGAGGTTTAAACCTGTTTAGCCGAGAGATTTGTTCAGATTTATTCGCAGATTTGATTCTTTGAGCAGCATGCCTTTTTGTGATTGGGATTTTTGTTTTTGGTAAGCATACTGGGTTGATAATCATGCAAACATGCAAATGATTAGAGAATTTTAAATACAATTTTCTTACAATGATTTCAATATATGAGCAGTGTTCAAGAGCATATAGCCTTGTCTGAATATTCATCTTTAAATGTTCTGTCATAGTGTTAAACTGTATTATATATTTTTTTACACTCCAGTAAAAACACCTTGCTGTCCATGAAGCACTTTATAATTCAGAGCTCTTGAATTATTAAATCTGATTGGTCAGAAGGTCTGGATCAATCTTCTATAAGAGCAATTCTGTCAGTAGCCCTGGCTTCAAGGTATATTATCGCATTCCATGGTTTCTATAGTAACAGCTTAAACAGGAACTTTATGCTGGACACTCCACATAAAAAGATAAAAACCATATGCAATTCATTATACGGAGAAGTTTTCTGTCAGGAGATGTTTATTTAGCATTTATGGAAGGAGATTCAAGTTATCAGTCACAGGTAAAGCTGTACCTTTAAGATTTATTTATGCTGTATGTTTACCTGTCTTGTGATTTTTAAAGATCTGTAAATTGTCATTTGTAACTGCACATTTTATCATCCTCTGAACTGTACGTGCTGCATCTGTTATACATTATTTCTTTGAGATTTATACCCAGAGTAAAGGCAATTCAATAATGCTAGGATCGCATTTAAAAAGAATGCCTCTGAGGTACAACACAGAAGACTAAAGTTTCAAAATGCCTTCAAACTCTCCAACATTGTGACAGTGACAGATTCGGCACTCAAAGTTGAAAAGATTTTATTTTATTATAATTATTATTTTAGCAGCGCTAGTTTAAGACAGCTCGCAGGTGCTGAGGTTTGGCTTTACAAAAAGTTTTCAATCATAGTTACAATCTAGACTTTTAAATCCAGAATAAAACATATGTATATGGTTCATTTGGCATAATAGTTGTTGGGTTTTTTTATGATTTGTAGTCTTTTTCATTAATTCATTAATTTGTTTAATCTTTAATTCTTCTTCTGTTTTGCACTTTAAAGTTTGGGGTCCATCATGAAAGCTGTCTTAAATAAAGAAAGATATTTTACTGGTTTATTATACTATGTTGTGCATATTTTTAAAGGGATTTATATTTTATTATGTTTTAATTTGTTGTTTATTGTTTTACATACATGGCTTGATGTTTAATTTTACTGTGAAGCACTATGACCTGCATTTTAGGCATGAAAGGTGCTATATAAATAGACAAAAGTATAAAGTTTAATTATTATAGTTGTTATCAGGAGTGAATGAACATTAAGGTATTTATTCTCAACTATATATTATAAAACATGATGTCTTAAAATGCCTAAAAACAATACAGTGTCAGTGAAAATATTCAATTATTTGATTTGGCATCCTCTTTCCTGACTAAAGGCATAGGTGCAGTTAGCTAAACATATCAAATATGATAAAAGTCAATGAGATTAAAATACAGTGCATCCAGAAAGTATTCAAAAAGACTTGGGTCTGTAATTGCTGCCAAAGGTGCATCGCCAAAGTATTGAGCAAAGGCTGTGAATACTTATGTACATGTGCTTTCTCAGTTTTTTTATTTTTAATAAATTTGAAAGTAAACTTTTTTCACATTGTCATTATGGGGTGTTGTGTGTAGAATTCTGAGGAAAAAAATGAATTTAATCCATTTTGGAACAAGGCTGTAACATAACAAAATGTGGGAAAAGTGAATACTTTCCGGATGCACTGTAGGTGAATTCGTTCGATTATTTATCTTGGTCCTGTTTGTGATCGATCTAGAGCCTAGTTTGAGAACTTGGCCAGCCATATAGCTCCTAAGATATGCCTTTTAATATCCAACTATACTGAGAAGGCTTGACACAGGGTTAGGAAAGACACTTCTTGTTTATATAAACTCCGCATTCTGCCTGCTTAGGATGATCAGTGATGTTCACTTGAGGATATCTGCAAGATACCCAACAGCCATGATGGCAGCAGTCAGCAGTCTATAACACAGAAGACTTTGCACTGCTCAACTCCAAGGGATAAAGAGCCAGGAAAGATAGTACAAAAAGTTATTACCAATGACATTTTTCCAAACACATCAAATTAGGAAATTGTTGAGGAGACACTTAAACTGCTTTTTAGTGTACTGTGTTGTTGGTGAGATAATTGCATGCTTAATGGATGTGTAAGGGTCTCAGCAACTGTCACATTTGGTCTTAAACGCACTGTAAAAGCATGCTTGGAAATTGTGAGTAAAAATGCATAAAGAATATGGTGGTCATGTACAGAAATAGTCAGTAGGTAAGGACAAAAATAAGACATGAAACCAAGAGTAACTCTTAATGTGATTGCTACCACCACCACGCTTCACTGTGTGGACTGTGTAAAATGCAAAGCTTCTATGTGAATAGTTTTTGTTTTCTAAAAACCTAATAAGTGATAGTTTGACAAGTTGTAGAGTAAATTGTCTGTCACATGATTTTTTTGTGTGTAACAAAGCAGAAACTTCCATATATTTCTTTCCACCATTTTGTTTTCTCTCCATCTCTCTTTTCTTTTTCCTCTTTCTGTCTCTTCCTTGACCATCTCTCTTTCTCTCTCTCTCTCTCTCTCTCTCTCTGCCTCTCTTTCCCTCTCTTTCCCTCTCTCTCTGTTGCTCTGGCTGTGAGCTGCTTGATAAAAAGCTGCCTGTATGATGACAACTCGTTTCACACACCACTTATTACTGATGAAGCTCTGCTCATACAGAACGATCCCTCTCCTTTACCACCCCATTCTCTCTCTCTCTCTTTCTCTCTCTCTCTCACTCTCTCTCCCTCTCTCTCATGTCCATCAATAAAGCGTGAGCATATGTGTGAGATGACTTGACACCGGACAAGTGAGAAATCTCCTCACGTCTGATCGTCTATCAGAGTCATGGAGAAGAGGTGAGTTTTCTGAAAGCTGATTATCCAGACCGTAAACTCTTCATATTTCATTTCTAATTCACTCACCCCTCCTCTTCAGAGTGAGAAGGAAATTGCACGCGGATGCTGAGTGTGTGTTGATGAAACTCTGGAATTGTGTGCGTCTGGACAGCAGAGGAGGAAATCAGCCCAAGAGCACGTCTCTGCAGACCGAAGCCTCTATCAGCGAGCACATCGCCCTCGCGCCTCCGGCAAGCATGATGGAACAAACAGCCAGCTTTACAGCGAGCACTGTTATTAGATGCTGTGATGTTGGCCTGCATTTCAGAAAGCATTAATAGAGCAGGCGCAAGGGAATAACAGGACAAGTCAGTATTTTTCACTAGACAGGTCTGTATAGTGATGTGGTGGTGTTTACAATTAATACATTGGCAGTGACTAAATTGGGAGAAAATGGTGTTTAAAAAATAAACTGAAAAAAATCACTATTTTTTACAGGGATTGTATGGTGTATGTTATAGAAAGCTAACAGACTGATGCTGTCTGACTGCGATATATGAATATCCACACAATGTGTCTGGGAATGAGATTATATTCTAATCCAGGGTCTATTCCTGCTATTCTCCCTGTGCTCCCAAGATTTCCCATGATCCACTCTGTGAAACAATGCAGACATTTTTGGATTCTTTTCTCCTTCCTTTCAATTTCATTGTTTGCATATTTACAGGACTATCAGTTAAGTTCCTTTTCCTTCAAAGATTGTGGTATGTCACATACCCAAACATATCCAAATGACCTGAGCATTTTGCAGCATCATTATTTCTTAAAAGGTTATATAAATGACCTCCTTCACAGTTCTGACTTTGGTCTTGGTAACATCCTTCTCATTTTCAATCTCTCAGCTTTCTTTTTTTCCATTTTGAATGTCACTGAGGAATCTGCAGTATTGCTTTAGTCTGGTTCATATCTCAGAACACTGACAGACCATATTTTATTATAAGTGACAGGAACAAGTCCTATTACAATTTATCAAGGTGTCCCACAGAGCTCTGTCCCAGGCCCACTTCTATTTATTATCTACATGATTAATACTGGGTCGTTTATTCATTTGTTCAGATTTATGTTTATGATGATGTCACCAAGAGTAATAGCTAATGAATTAAAAGCATTTGTACACTTTCGGGCATGGTGGTGTGGTGGTTAGCACTGTCGCCTCACAGCAAGAAGGTTATAATATGGTAAAATATGGTTATAGTAAAATACTGTTCAATCCCTGGTGCCTTTCTGTGTGGAGTTTGCATGTTCTCCCCATGCATGCGTGGGTTTCCTCCAGGTGCTCCGGTTTCCTCCCA
>JAQQZR010000012.1:6258122-6278340 GCA_030068235.1 Notoglanidium macrostoma
CGGCAAGCATGATGGAACAAACAGCCAGCTTTACAGCGAGCACTGTTATTAGATGCTGTGATGTTGGCCTGCATTTCGAGGTGAATATATCAGCTTATGGAATTCACACAATTCCACAGCGGTGTTTGATTTGACAAAGCTATCTTATTGAAACTCCTTCTACATAAACGTACATAGCAGTATTACACAGACTTACAAAAAGGCAATGCTATAATTTTGCAGCACAGTATTGTATTTAGTAGCTAACAAAAATCTTAAAGGCTAATAGTCTGATTACCTGTTGACACCATTTTATATTAATCAACAAATCCAGTACCCCATGGAGCACAGGAATATTAAACACGTATGATCTCTACGCTCTTGAATATTTGACGGATGGAAACACCCCAATAAAAAAACACCCATTCTCAGTCTTCTTTCCCATTTCTATTGGATTCGTGTTGATATGTGATAAGACAAATTTGATCAACAGCTCAATGCAAACATAAAACCAAAATATGCTGGGAAAATCCAATTTTGGTCTAAAACCTTACTACAAGTCAGTGCTTATTGGAAGGCACTCTAGGCATAGAGCAGCATTTTCCTTGACTTCAAGCACAGCCTGAAAAATCTTGACCCGTTTCTTACAGCTGGTTTTATGAATGCACCATTGTCACTCGACCTCAATACAAATCCTCCTTTTCACCTAAAAGTTAACTATAGAAGGAGGTTCTGAAGATCTGACGGATGTGAAGATGAATAAATGAACAAAGGAATGACACAAAAATATACTTGCTACCAAACTTACAAGGTACAAACATTGCTACTGTATGTGAATCAGACAGTTTAACACATAGGCACGGAATATGATATATTTAACCAAATCACCATGTCTAACGAAACTAATTCAATAACCAGATAATGTTAAATGTATCAGTATGTGGCATCATGAGGGATTAGTTGTGTCTTAGGAAGGGTGTTTAGTCTGCTTCTTCCTTCTGCCTTAGATTTTTGATATACTCCATGCTAAAACAAAAGCCTTATCTATCACAGTAAGCTGCGATGGGTTTAAATGAATAATGGATATGACTGACCGCACCTGACTGCTACGTGAATATCAGTATAGTGTCTGGCAGAAGTAGCACCATATGTGGATAACTGTGCTGGGATTGAGAAATGAGTTCTCTAATGAGAGGCACGATCATTTGTCTACACACTGTGCTATAATGCACATGCACACACAAACACACACACATTATACACTTGTATTCATGTAGCAGACAGACAGGGTCAGTTTCATCCATCATTACAGACCAGACTTTTCATCCATACAAATTGGAGCCCCGGGGTGTGGGGAAGAGACAGAGAGAGAGAGAGAGAGAGAGAGAGAGAGAGAGAGAGAGAGAGCATATATTATTGGAATCAAATAATCACAACATTATTTGTGAGTGAAAAAAATCTAATCTAGTATTTCAAGTGGATATGTCCATGCATACATGTTTGAGAAGGTGAAAGATATTTGTGATCAGTTAGGGCTTGACGATATGACAATATAATATCAGATTTTTAATTCATCCAATCATATGATGACTGCACACACCATTATCAGCATATTTCACTCTATCCAGGTTATTTTCCCCAAACACTGCTTCACTAAACACACAGCATTACCAGGGACATTGGTCATTTTCACATTATTGTGAAGTAGGTGAAGTTGTTCATGTTTTCAATTTTGGCAAAAATTTGGTTAATTTTTAAATACCTTCAACAGAATTGACAAATTTTTATCCTGAAAATTGTTTTAAAGCACTTTAATGCTCACTACCCAACCTGGTTACTCCAGTTTTGACAGAAAAACATGATTTTTTTTATTTTGCTATAAATCCACACTGCTGGGGAAGTTGTTTTTAGGGGTAGCAGGGAAGTCCTGGGGTCAAACTGAGGCTGAGGAGTCCCTCTTTCTTATTACATCATGGAATCCTCATTTTTAAATATTCGAGAAAAAAGATTCCGACAGAGTTTTCCGAGACGCTGCTCATAAACAAACTCGCACTGCTGCTATGTTGACGTACGGATATGATACGGTAAGAAACTTGGTATCAAATTCGAGCTTACTGAACCAGGAATTTGAAAATATGCAGAACTCAAAATGTGACTTAATACCTAATTTGATGTGATTTGTCACATATAGTATAAGTTGTATTTTTTTTCTATATTAATTAATGCTGTTCAATTTTGGAGTTTTCTTTTATGCATGCAAGCATTTTATTTTAGCAAAGCTTTTTCTGTAGATTTTTATATATTACATATATCTGATCTAATTTGGTACACTGCCTTCATTTAACAATCTTTCATTGTTAAATGCTTTTGTAGATGGTGTATTTAAAAATCTGTTTCCTATGATATGTTTTTGCTGCTCTGATAGAGGGAAAGACAGAGAGAGAGAGAAAAGAGGAGATGATGGTGATAATAAAGAGAGTAGAGAGAGTGTCCGAGAAGTGACAATCAGCATACCGAACAGAAGAGATGATTGCCAGATACAGAAATGGTGAAGACTATATCTATGAATAATGCAAGTGAGAGAATGAGAGAGAAAGAGAGAGAGAGAGAATGCACAAAATCATGTTTCTAATCTATTACAGATCACTGAACCTGTATTGAAACTTGTAATCAACGTAATGTCTACAATTAACAATAACAGTACCTCATTAATGTTTTCTGCTTACATTTTTTAATCATTGCTGTTCTTTTAAGGCCATACACTGTTTTTTATATAAAATCATGCAGCTCAATTCAAGTTTATACTACATGCATATTTAAAAGTTTTTTTTTTCCTATATGCTTTAAGTACAGTATACAGCGTCTCTTTCTGCTAAACACGGCTGTGTACGGAATACTAAAAGACTTTGTACATTCCACAGGACAGTCTGTCAATAGCAAACTGCATGCATGAGCGCTACAGGAATGTATTGACTTAGAAATCCAATAATTAATCAGTATGTTAACAGAGCAGTTTGCCCTCTAAAGCCTGCAAGGTGAATCACAACTGCAATGATTTTCTTGAAATTTAGATTTCCTCATCAGTTGCATTTGCACAGGAAAAGGGGCAGGATTGAGTAACTTTGTTAGCTATGACTGGAAGTGGAGATACTTTTCAGTTTGGAAAAAAAAGGAACTGACAATTTGTCTCCAGTTTATGTGAAATTATATGGCTAGGTTCTGAAATTCTTTTCACCAAACTGCTGCTTCAAGAAATGAGATTACATATTGTATGATTCCAGCCCCTGCTGTTTGCTGTACAGGAAGTACTGCATCTACTCCATCACACAGCGCAGTGCAGAGTGTGAAGTACATGTAACGCAGCACAACCTGATTTACACTAACAAGCTTTTCTCTATAATAAAGAAGGAGAATCCAATTAGTGAAGCTGGGGGTTGGGATGCATGGCATGAACAAATAGAGCTTGACACTCCAGCGCAGCATGGTGCAACTGTGGGTAAACTGGCAAAAATAACATGCATATATTTGTATTATAGTCACTGGCAACCAGATTGAAAAATCTTTATGACACTGAAGATCTGTAATTTAGATTAAAGACCTGTACTGTTTTCTGAATTCTAACTAATTGCTACAAAAACTATTTTTCTATCTGATGAAAGATGTATGTCACCTTGACAGTGTTTTTATGAGTCATCCATGTTGCATGGTGAGTTGGTATATTTACTACATTTTCCTGGTGGCACAGCACTCATGGAGAGCAAAATAAGGTAAGATTGTGGTTTTATAATCAACACTGATTAACAGAACATAACACTGCAACATGCAAAAGCGGCACACTTAACATGTCGGGCTTCATAAAATGGTTTATGGTGCGTTTTACTATCCTGTCATTAAACTGGATTATAAACCATTAAGGGTCATGAGTTTTGATGCTGAAGAAAAGTAAGTTTTTTTGACGTTGTGACATTATAACATAGAGATAAGAAAAAACATGCTCAAACACTATTTTGGCTATTCAGTGTGCCATGTAGGTACTACTGTATAAAAACTAGGCAAACATACAGCCTGTCTAACTTATTATAGTGCTATGTGTAGATGAAGATTATCTCAATTGTGGTACAATCCTCATTCTTCTAATTCTTATTCCTTCCACTGAGGTAGAACCATAAACTACTACACAAAAATAGTGTCTATAAAATGCTAAAAAATACAGTTTCACTCATTCTTGGGCACAAAATAGCTGACTGATTATGATAGAAGTCACTTCAGTTTCTGTGGCTTTCATAAAGAGTGAACAAATTGATCATTCTGATTGCTTCTCTGGTAGCCTTGACATCATCTGTACCAAATATAGTCCCAACTTACTCCAATCTGCTAGAAGAAAATGAAATTCCAATAACCAATAATAATTCTTTTTTCATTGTTGACTGTAAACTCACTTCAGAGGCTATAGCTAATTAAGAAGCTAATTATGGAATTAAGCTCACAGGGAGCTTTGAAAAACCTGGACTAATATTCCTTTGATTGATGCTGATTCAAATACAATCACTATAACAGTAAAAACTTTTAGTTTTTAGTATTTTCAACTAATAGAATAACGTAAGTAAAAAAAGGTGTGATGTGGGAATGCAGGAGCTTGACAAGTTTATTAGGGGAACCTCTGATAGAAGAGGGGGGGGGCCTAACAGACCAAAAGAGTGCAGGGTAATCCATACTCAAAAACACAAAAGAACAGGGAATACTTAAAAACTAGAAACACATGATAATCAGGAAAACTAAGGGCTAGAAAACAGCAAGGGTCAAGGCTTATTCTCTCCCCATTCATTCACAGCCACTAACCAATTATGGGCATCTGTGAGTACATGCGTACAAAAGGGGGCAGATAGTGCGTGTGTGTGTGTGTGTGTGTGTGTGTGTGTGTGTGTGTGTTACGCAACCCCCTGGCGTTTCATGTGCAAGCAGTTCCAAATGATACTTTTGGCAGGCTTCACATGCCTCTGAGGAAGCACGTGATTGCCTCGTCGTCCCTGATCGATGTGACGGGGGAGACCTTTCTGATGGGTGGGAATTGGGCATAACCAAATTAGGGGAGAAAATCAGGGAAAAAATAAACACAAAATAAACAAATAAATAAACAGAACGTTTAAAGAGTCTCAATTTCAAGAAAAATCTAAATCCAGTGGCACTAGAATTGAGACAGAAAACAAAAAGACAGAGAGAGAGGAGCAACGTCTCCTACCTGAACAGAAAATTGTTTACATTTGAAGGTTTCATTTTGAAGGCAAACAATTAACCTGAATGACAGGGAACGAATTTCCTTCTCCACACATAGACAGTCAAAAAAACACATGCTGCATAAATATGAAGCCAGTAACAGGAAGACAGAGATAGAGACCCAGAAACAGGGAGGGGACAGAACAAAGCAAAAACATTCCTCCATGCCTGTCTGCTGTATTTAGTAACATGGTAGTTTTTGGAACCTGAATATGCTCCCATATGTTACCACACTATTTCTGTCGATTTAAGAATAGCTCTGTTTGTTTATGTGAAGGAAATAGAAATCAGTGGCAAAAAACCATAGACAAAAGATGTCTTTTTGTTTCAAGTTTTTTTTTTTTTTTTTTTTTTTTTATTGTGCTTTCCCATCTACCCCACCAGAGAGTGTGTAGGTTGAGCTGGGGTCATTTTGGACTGTGTGGTGCAGAGCAAAAAGAAGAGTGAAAGCACTTTATTCTGCTCGCGAAGCTCACTGACATAAAACGGGAAAGAAAGAATCATCAAACACACATATACACATTGTGTGCAGGGGAGCAGATCATGCATGTATTTTTAGCTCTCCTCCATGCCAAGTAGATAAGGACGGATAGGGCATTGGGTCCAGACACGGCCTATTTGGAGAAGACTGTCCCTGCCAGGGACCCATCAATATTCTCTCAGGGAAAAGGGGGCAGAATAGAACAAGGCTTAAAAATGTTAGATTTTGGACAAACCTGCAATTATAGTTTCAGTCATCTACTCTTCAGGATTAACCAGACTGATGGAATAGGGGTCACAGGGGCATTTGCAGGCTGCATTAACCATGATAGATGTGCATGTTTATATGTCCATAAGCATTCAATCCAAATAGAATTTCTCACACGTGCACAATCCTGCATAGGCGGCTTACTCCGCTCCATAAAGATAGACGTGGCGAGTATTTTAGCCGATCTTATTGTGTTTCTTTTAAGCAACAGTTGAAAAGAAACCTTCTCTACCCACAAGTGCTGAAAAGTAGAAGGCGAGCACAGGGTAATTTGTTTTGAAATGCCGTCCTGTACAGAGTCATACCTTTGCCGCCTATTCCGTCCCCCAAAGCAAGAGGACTGTGGATGTCCAAAGTAAGGCACGCCTTTAACTTAAGATGGATGGTAAATGCAGAAAAAATGCAGCAAGGAAGTAATCAGGTTAAATCATTTCCATGGTACAATTTTTTATTTTGACTGGTTTCTGGAAAGGTTTAAACTACCCCTCAGCAACTGATTGAAATTTCAATTGGTTTGGGCCTTTTGATTCTGACTGATTTGTTTATATGAAGCATTTTTATTCGGTTTGGGCTTTTAAACTGATTATAATTGGAATATTAGGCTCCATGTAAACCCAGCCAGTGATCTAAGGCTTTAGAAAAACACTATATAAATTTAACATAATATAAAATAAATGGCCTTGTCAATTTCTATAATTCAATCAGCAACTGTTGATAAACTGTAAAACAAATATACTGCTTTGCAACTTCACAGTTGGGTTTTTTTTTTCTCTCATAATATGAGTCAGACCATACTCAGACAAGTTCAAATGTGGAGCAGAAACCATATTTTAGAACTTGCTCATGTTGACTAATGAATATTAATGAGTGTTTTAGCCTGCTTATGAATATTCATAGACTGTGGGCAGTCAGCAAAAATGGAATGAGGATGGGAGAGACAGAGAATAACAGCTAAAAACCAATTTTTAAAAAAATATATAGATATAGTTAAAAAACACTTGAGCTCACTCAGAAGTAATAGAATAATAATACCATGCCACGTCCCATAGAGGGTCTGACCTCCAACAGCAACCACACAGAAACACAGATACACTAGTTCATCTCCAATCACTTTTCAAGGTGATGGACTGGCCTGGGGTCTGCAGTTAAGTCGATAATGCCAAACTGTCCTACATACGTACACACTCACAACACACAACATATATACACACATGGTAGTGCCACATCCGATAACCAAGGCAATTAAAAAAACCTTTATACTGTGGAAAATACAGTGATCACAATTAGAGAGCAATTTATAAATATTTTTTCTCAAACGCTGGTAACCTTCATCACTCAAACTTTGAAGGAATATTAGCTGTGAGTGAGCCCTGTTCTACTAGCATGTTTTTCAAGATAACAAAAGCCATTCAACAAAATCCTTTATCTTGTGGAAAATACAGCGATCAAAATTAGAGAATATTAACCACTCTAGCAGGAAAGAAGCTTACAAAAGGAATTTTTGATGATTACCGCTTTCAAGAAATGTATAGGAAGTATAGAGGCTCTTGCTTTGAATGACTTCAGCACAGGACATCACCAATTTCTCACAGTGCTCTGGTTTGATCTTGTTCCACTCTTTTTTACTAGTCTATAGAATCCGGTAACTGTAGGATGTTTCTTAGCCATAACGTTATCGCCAATGATCTTTCAGACATTCTCGATCGTGTTCAGATCAGGACTCCGAGCTGGACATTTTGTTATTTCAATGTTCTCAGCTTCAAGGGAGTTCTTTACCCCTTCTGCAGTTTGATAAGTGGCATTGTCTTGCACAAATATTGCAGGCTAATCAGGAGATGCATGCAGGGAAGGAACTATGCATTGCCGAAGGAGGTTCTGATAGACATTAGTGTTCACCATGCCATATAAGAGGCCCAACTCCTGCTGCAGAAAAAATTCCCCAAACCATGGCGTTTCCTCCTCCAAACTTAACCGACTTCTTTACACACTCTGGATTCAGTTTTTCCCCAGTTTGATTCTGAACATAATGTCTAACCCAACCAAATTAAACTTTCCCTCATCACTAAAGTGAACTTTGGACCAGTTCTCCTCTGTCCACACAACATGCTCCTCAGCAAATGTTAGTCTAGCCTTTCGATTCTTTCTGCTGACGAGATGCTTGGTTAATGTGGAGTAGGCTTTCAGGAGTCCAAACTCTCTCAGGCAGTGAGACACTGATGAGACAGGACCTTGCCCCATCCAGCACTGAATTGGTGAGCAATTCCAGCTGCAGTGCTGAATTAATTCCCCAGCAAGAGTCTCTGTATCATCCTGTTCTCTTGTGCATTTGTCTTAAGTGGATGACCAGCATTTTTTGGGGGGACATGAATCAATTAGTGTCATTGTAAAGATTAAATATTCTAGAAATCATGCTCTTGGAACAACCAACTTCACTTGCAATGGCTGAAAGAGTCATCCCTTCAGCCTTCATCTAAACAACCTGCTGTTGCAGGGTTTCAGTCACCCTGGAGCAGCTTGGCATCTTGCAAAATGACTATTTTGCAATATAGTGCACTATAATGCTGCCCGATAAATAGGGTTTGTTAGATAATAAAGGAAATTAGCACCAGGTGTCAGATTAGGACCAATAACTGTGAAGTATCCTAAAGTGTTTTCTAATTGTGATCACAGCTCCTTTTCAAATTTCTCATTAAGTTTTTTTATGTTGTGACATGGAATATTTTTAAATTATGAAATGTATTTCAACTTCATCCCTTCAAATTATGTTAGCATGACTTCAAATTGGGATAAGTAGTGACGTTGAAATTTAGGAAAATGTCATTTGTTCTCTAATAATGATCTCTGCCACATATATATATATATATATATATATATATATATATATACACACTTCAAAAACAGAAAGATTATGAGACCACTTCAATTTAATTCAGCATCTCTGGTGGAAGTCCAACACAAGCACACCTCGTTTTACTTACTGATTAGGTGATCACCTGAACCAAACCTTATTTAACAAGAAAAAGTATTAAAAAAAAAAAACACCGCTGTGGTCATCACTATCCTCTTGCAATAGGATCAGCTTGGATGGCAAAACAGTGCTAACAGTGTTTTTTGAGTGAGAAAAAGAAATTAAATTCTGGCTTTACTGGCAGAGGGTTAAAGTGAGCATAAGGTTCCTTCCATCCTCAAATTTCAAAGATGGCAGTTCATAAGAACAAGGTCAAGCAGCAGACATTGGGGACAAAAAATTTACTGACTGGCAGAGAGTGAAAATGACTCTCCACTGACTGGGATGTAGACCAACTCCTTTGAATTTCACTCAACAACCGTAGGATGACATCAAATGAACTACAAAAAGAATGGCAAATGACAGCTGGGGTTAAGTGAATCGCAAAGATGGTTCGAAACAGGCTCGTCCAGGTGGGGTTGAAGTCATGCAAAGCTAGCAAAAAGCCATTCATCAATGAGAAGCAAAGAAGAGCCAGTCTGAGGTTTGCTAAAGACCATAAGGGTCAGACTGTGGCGGACTAGAGAAAGGTCATCTTCACTGATGAGTCCAATTTTCAGCTTTTCCCATCTCCTTGGGACCTGGAGAGGCCTACAAGCCACAGTGTCTCACACCCACTGTGAAATTTGGTGGATCAGTGCTCATCAGGGGGTGCTTCAGCAAGGCTGGAATGGGGCAGAATTTTGTTTGTGAAGGACGCATAAATCAAGCCATGTATAAGGTTATCCTGAAAGAAAACTTGCTTACTTCTGTTCTGACAATATTCCTGAACCCTGAGGATTGGGTTATCCAGCAGGACAATGCTCCATGCCACACAGCCAGGTCAATCAAGGTGTGGATGGAGGACTACAAGATTTTTACAAGTTTTTACCCTGTCATGGCCAGGTCAATGTCTAGACCTGAACCCCATTGAAAACCCCTGGAATGTGATCAAGAGGAAGATGGACACACAAAGCTGAGCTGACTGACTTTTTGCACCAGGACTGCCATAAAGTCGCCCAAGAACAACGTGAAAGACCGGGGGAGAGCATGCCAAGACGTATGAAAGCTGTGATTAAATGTCAGGGTTATTCCAACAAACAGTGACTTCTGAACTCTTCCAGTTCAAACATTAGTATTGTGTTGTTTAAAATTGAATATGGTCTTGATTTTCCTGATTTCTAATAAATGTCTGAAACCACTCCATCGTTTTTGTTTTTTTGACCAGTTGTCATTTTCTGCAGGTAAATGCTCTAAGTGACAATACCTTTATGTTGAATTTGGTGGAAAAGTTGAACGGAAATGTTCATGTTCCTCAAACACATACCTATAAATTGTAAAAACATATACACACACACACACACACACACACACACACACACTATATGGAAAAAAGTATTGGAACGCACCTCTCAGTTATTGAATTCAGGTGTTTCAATCAAACCTGCTGCCACAGGTGTATAAAATTAAGCTCCTAGCCATACAGTCTCCATTTACAAACATTAGTGAAACAAAATGTGTCATTCTGAAGAACTCAGTGACTTCAAGCATGGTACTGTGATAGGATGCCACCTTTGCAATAGAACGGTTCGTGATATTTCATCCTTGGATATTCAACGGTCAACTGTAAGTGGTATTATTGGCAAGTGGAAGCATTTAGGACCAACAGCAAATCAGCCACGAAGCAGAAGACCACAAAGTCACAGAGCGGAGTCAATAACTACGAAGGTCGATGATGCATAAAGGTCGCCAATGTTCTAATGATTCCATAGCTGAAGGGTTCCAAACTCCCACTGGCATTAATGTAAACACAAAAACTGTGCAGCGGGAGCTTCAGGGAATGGGTTTCCACGGCCGAGCTGCTGCATGCAAGCCTCATATCACCAAGTCCAGTGCCAAGCGTCGAATGGAGTGGTGTAAAGCACACGGCCACTGGACTGTGGAGCAGTGGAAACATGTTCTATGGTGTGATGAATCACATTCAGTGGCAGTCAGATGGGTGAGTCTGGGTTTGAATTGTGCCAACTGTAAAGTTTGGTGGAGGAGGGATAATGGTGTGAATCTGTTTTTCAGGGTTTGGGCTAGGCTCCTTACTTCCAGTGAAGGGCAATCTTAATGCTTCAGCATACCAAGCCATTTTAGACAACACTATGCTTCCAACTTTGTGGACACAGTTTGGGGAGGCCCTTTTCTATTCCAGCATGACTGTGCCCCAGTGCACAAAGCAAGGTTTATAAAGACATGGCTGGATGAGTTCGGTGTGGAAGAACTTGACTGGCCCGTACAGAGCCCTGATCTCAACCCCATTGATCACCTTTGGGATGAACTGGAATGGAAATTGTGAGCCAGGCCTTCTCATCCAACATCAGTGCCTGACCTCATACATGCTCTACAGAATGAATGGGCACAAATTCCCAAGAAACACTCCAAAATCTTGTGGAACACCTTCCAAGAAGAGTGGACGCTGTTATGGCTGCAACGGGTGGACCTCAATAACGCCATATTAAAGTCTATGTATTTGAATGCAATGTCATTAAAGTCCCTATTCACGTAATGGTCAGGCGTCCCAATACTGTTGTGCATAGAGTGTGTGTGTGTGTGTGTATCTATAGATAGATAGATAGATAGATGTGTGGATGTGTGTGTGTGCATGTATCCATGCACATACAGTAATATGAGCTACGCTCACACACACACGCACACTCTTACACATTTCACACCCAGGTCTGCAGGTCCCAGCTGAGCCACAGCACCAAATTATTAACTGTCAGCACAAAACAAGCTGCGTATGCATGCCCTTCACCCCACCCCAAACACACGCACATGCATGTACACACACACAATTGCCTTGTGCTCCCCAAGCATCAGCTGCCAATTGTCTGATAAAGTGAAGGATTGATTTCCTCAACACACATACACATTTTATATATAAACTACACAATGTGCCAGTGAACACAAGCCCATTTTTCAACTGCACTGAATGTTCAAAAACAAAAACTAATCTGCACAAGTGACAGGGTGACTCGACTTTAGGTTAGGTTAGGTTGTATCGACTTTATCGATGAAAAGTTACAGAAATGATGATAAATTAAATTTCACGACCACTCTTTGCACAACGACAATTTCAGATATTTTTCTACTGCTAGTTCCACCTCTAAGTACTGTTAGTTCCTGTTGGTGACAGACATGAATAGATACTTATAACTATAATTGTAGCTTTGGGCAATGAACCAGTTTTTTGCTGCAAAGGTCCTAGTCCCAATTCTCCACCTAACACCCAAATAGATCCATATTTCTTTGTTGTCTCTGTCTCGCTCACGTCTAGAGTCAGCAGCTCATCAGCACTGGAAAAGCAGCATTGCAGCTGATTTAAGCAGGTCGGTGTGTGTGTGTGTGTGTGTGTGTGTGTGTGTGTGTGTGTGTGTGTGTGTGTGTGTGTGTGTGTTTGATTTCACAGCTGAGAGAGCACAGTGTTGGGTATTGTCAGAGAAAGCGAAGGAAAGAGACAGATACAGGGGGTGGGGGTGGAGACCTTAGCCAAAAGATGGAGCAATGAGACTCAGTGTACAGAGACAAAACGATTCAGAGAGCTAAATCAAAGAAAGCTCGAGAGAGAAATACACACAGAGAGTGTGAAAGATGCTGACACTACACTACACTAGAGTTTAAGGACCCTTCATGGTGTTCCACTAAGAGGCCTTTTCACTTGAGGCGCGATAAAGCATCAAAACATGGAGCCAAATGTCACAGACCTTTCCTTACTGCTCCTCTGCTCTGACTCTCTCTTTCCTCTGCCTTGCTCAATTTTCTCTCTATGCTGCCAGTAATCTGGCAGACTCTGCGTAATGAGCCACATGCAAGCACAGGAGGCTGAGAGGAACCAACACACACACACACAAGAGAGAGAATGAATAGTGAGAGAATGAAGGGACAAAGGTGAGTCACTAACAACAGCCTGGACACTTAACTTACGCACACACACACACACACACACATATAAATATATGTATATATATACACTTCTATTTCTTCCATTTTGGCCACTTGAATACTGCAGTACTTTTTGTTTTATTTTCAAACAACACACTCATGTTAAAAGAACTCCTGGGTCAGATATACAATGGAAAGTTCAATACATTTCAGGTCATAATTCATTATTTTAATGCCATTCAAAGCTACCGGTTTCCAAGATCTTCTGGTGTTGCCCATAAAATGAATTAAAAAGGCTGACTTATTCACACAGAGCCTCGACTGCAATAAAATTGCTAAATCGAGATTATCAAAACCTCTACATCAATGTTAGCTTTTAACTACCTGCCATTTCAGTAAAAAAAATTTCACTGTACACACATTTAATATGTATCAGTACAGTTACCGCTTGCTGTTAACTTTCACTCAATAAAGAAGCTAATTAAAAAGTCAGCCTTTTGATATTTATTCAGTGGAAGGTGCTGACATTGATTTCTTGCATGAATGTGGTGGTGAGTGCTTAGTCAAAATGGTTCTCTGCTCTCCTCTCAGACCAGTGCACACCTAAAAGCTTTTAAAACTACAGTTAGTTGCAGCTCAGTGATTTTCACAACCATACTTCTATAGGCACGGGTTTCACGCCATGTACTGTTCACAAACTGAAACCTTACACTCCTGACTCTCTGAAGCCCCTGAAGATACTTTCAGACAGAGAAAACAGAATATAGGTTTTGGTACAAAGCATTCCCTTCACTTCAACATGCATACATCACAACAAAAGCAAAAAACAAAACTATTAGCTAGGTTTTATACTGTATATAAAAAAAGCTAGCTATCAGGCTAACTTACTAATTAATGACATCATACATACAAATAATATTATGTAGATTTTCAAAAATGTGGGGTTCAGCAATAGTTGTTATTGCTCAGATGACTTTTTGTACATCGATGGCTTACATTTGTACTTGTTCATAACCTGTATCCGCCGTTACTGTAAACAGAACTCTGCCCTGAAACATGAGTACATTTCACACCATGCATGCTCAACATACCGTATGCAAGGCAATCCAACATGATACTGATAAAAGCCAGTAAGCCAGCAGCACAAAAAAGGCAAGATGCAGAGCTTTCACAGGCTCTGCAGCTAGATACAGGATGTGGATACGGGTCAGGAGCCCTACGTTATATGTATACACTGTGAAGTACAATGTAAAAAAAAAAAAAGTAACATTTAGTTCTAATTAAGCACATTGAAGCCTATTCTTGTATAATTGAGGAAGTTGTAACACATCAGCAGCCTAATTATAAATGAAACAACTAAGAACTAGAAGGGCAATCAGAGAGTTCAGACCTCCACCAAGGATAATATTTGACTCTTCTATGATACACAAATCTGCAAACGCCCAACATTTTATATCTCTGGATATATTTCCAATGGAGTTGTCATATTCCTACATTGGCTGTGTTTTGTCACAATTGAACTTTACTGCCATCTTCTGGATTTTAAGATATATGGCATTGTTTAGCGCTGAGTTTCACCAAGGCCAAATGGCATATCTGGCAACGTTAGAGAAAGTGAAACTAAATTTGTGGATCTGTCCCATGTGTTCAAAAATTTATTGGGTACTTCATTCTACACCCTGCCACAACGTTTCATGGAAATCAGTTTTGTAGGTTTTGCACAATCCTGCATATAGGATTTACACCAAAAACATGACGTCCTTGGCAAAGGTAGTAAAGAAAGTTAAAATAAGTTATACCACTGCACTGCAGAATTCTCAAATCGGATTGGTCAGAAGGTGTTGATTAATTTTCTATAACAGAAGCTCTGACAACTGTGCTGGGTATACAGCAAACCACATGTTTGCATGAAAGTGATCCTTCTAGCACAATTGTATGGCAGACAATTAACATAATTTAAGACTCACAATAAAGAGACCCAAAAAATCATGGTGTTGTAACGAGAAACCATTGATATGGTGAGGTTTTCTATAACAAGGAAAGGGCTCCAAGCTCTGATATGGAGGTGGTATAAAAAAGGGAAAAGTAGGAGTGGTGCAAACCCAAATCCAATTTAATCTGAGACTCTTAGACGTACTGCTAAAGTAGCCCTCAGCTCTTATATAGCCCACAAACAGAGATGCATACATCCCTGCATGGATGCTGTTTTCATTCATTCATTCCTTCATTCATTCATCTCCAGTAATCACTGTATCCTGGTCAAAGCTGCAGTGGATCCAGAGAATCCCAGCAACACTGGGTACAAGGTGGGAGAATACACCAGGTTAGACACCAGACCATTGCAGAGTACATGCACACACACACTCACACACTCATTCACACCTTCATGTAAATCCCCCTTCAGGAAACCAGGTCAGTAATTTTAAAAATCCAGCAAGTGCCTCTCAGTGCAGCTACTTTAGTGAGCTCGTTAGTTTTTTCATTCCTGTACCACTCTCTTGCCTTCAACCTCTCTTGGCTGGCTTTGCAAAGACAAACCTGAGTGTGCGCGTGTGTCCGGGTGCGCGCGTGCGCGTGTGCGTACTCGCACGCGCGCAGACTCGCGAAATGACTTAAAGGGCGCTTTAAAGAAGTTTAACCAGGGACACTCACGTCACGGAATTTGCTCCAGTACTTGTCCTTATCGCTGATCCACTTGTCCGTGTCCCCGTTGTTGTTATTGTTGTTGTTATGATGGTTGTTGTTGTTGATGCCGACCGCCGCCTCCGCGCGCAGCAGGAAAGCGGCGATAGGTAACAGCAGCACGCACAGCATCGCCTGCAGGTGTGAACAGAGGACACGGGCGTCTCAGAGAACAAGGGCAGAGTGGACACACATAGCTTACCAATGAAGAGGACGTGTGCTCCTCAAGCCAATCGTAGTCGCTTGGCTAATTGTAATAAAAGCTCGTGCCCCGTTTATAGCCTAACGCACACAGCAAATCCACAGTTCGCTGAATTAGTGAACCATTTTACTAAGTGCAATTAACGCATGCAGCATTGGATAATCACGCTACAATGTGGAATTAACACGTGCAGCACTGAAATTAATACTGGATTAATTCTGGATTAGAGGAGCACGATTGGTTAATTAAACCTTGTGTAAAAAAGCAATATCTTTCGAACGCCACTAATCAGTATTAGTCTATAAAGATTACAAAAGATCAAAAGTTGCTCCTCTGATATATGATTATGTAATGATATGATGGTGGTAACATGATTATTGTGGTTTAAGGAGAACATGGAGAGCGAAGCAGAGCAGATGGAGCGTAATGAACTGCGCTCGAGCCAATAAGTGTGTCCTTCACAGAAGAATCATGGGAACAGTTAGCTAGAATAATCCTCATAGTAATAATCCTCTCCTCTGACGCTGCCACTTATCATCCCGCTTTTCCCCAAGATTGATTTGTATTTGCTTACCTTGGATGGCCCGCGCTCGGCTATCCGGTGTGGTCAGTGTAGCAAGTTTTGGCAAACGGTGTGCGGAAAAAAAAACCCACGAAACCCGTTGGTGTGAATATCCAAAGGAGCGCAAGTGGAAGTGGACGCGTGCGTAACGAGCAAAGTGCGCAGCTACACTGAGCGCGACTGGGGAAGAAACGGAGGCGCGCGACTGAACGGTAACCGTCTCCGCCCACCTGCTAACACTTCCGCTCTCTGGCTCCTCCCCGTGCAACCCTCTGTCTCCGTCTCGGACTGCATCAGTGCGTTTAAGCATTAGGTAACACAGAAGTAAAATCATACGGTCTTGGAGAGCATAGTTAATAATGGTGCAAGTGGCCGTTTTATGTGTCTCTGGATTTGTAACAATCATGTAAAGATACCTTTGCTAAACTGTGATTTATTACGTTTAATTCTGAAGTCATTCATTCATCTTGAGCACTCGCTTTATCCTGGTCAGGGTCTTGGTGAACTCGGAGCTTATCCCTCCTTGTGCACTATGTGGGAATACACCCTGGCTTGATGGATCCATTTCAGGACATCATGCACACACTTTTACACCTAGGGACAATGTGGAGTTGTCAGCACCATGTTTGTGGAAATGGGAGGAAACTGGAAAACCCAGAGGAGACCTACATGCACAAGGGAAAAACTTGTGAAACAGACTGTGAACTGGGCACAGGATCAAACCAGTCACCATAGAGTCATGGGACTATAAAGCTACCTGCTGCGCCATTGTGCCACCCGCTTTATTTTATTATCATTATTTTCCCCCAGCCTTTTCTGGCTCCATGTCACACCATCCTTTCTCTATTGTTTGTTAAAGTTAAAAAGAAATTACTATACTCAAACAAGAAAGAGCAATCTGCTTGCATTTTGTTCAGTTTCAGACAACTTAGGTCATAAGGAAAAGTGTGCACTCTAAGCCAGCCTCAAACGCTAACCTTTGTAAGATTTAATATCTGTTTAAATTGTTACAATGCAAGTCTAAAATGTTTGGATTGTATCTTGAAGTGCTACGGTCCCAATGGAACAATGGCTCTTTGATAGAGCTGCCTTATTTGTATGAGGTTGCTCCTTTTAATGGAATGAAACACTCAACTGCTCAGGATGCAGCTCGACCATAATGTTCAGTTCTGACACTTTTCTTAGGCAATCTATGAAGCATACATAGTTTAACCAGAAGTGTGGAGCAGCTTCTGTGAAGGAGGAGAAGGAAGACTTGTCAGTGATTTAATTGCAATTGCAATTTACCTTGAAGGCATCTGAGGAAAATTAGAAAACTGCTCTGTTAACAGGCTTTATGTATAAATAAGACTTCCAATAAGCTATTAAAATTTTTATTACAGTAAAAACTTTTTTACAATGAAAAAGTTATTGCAGTTTTATGTTAATTTTATAAGCTGGAACAGTAGAGAAACTGAACTGTGTTGCACTGAACCTTTATGAGCCTGATATATTCAGCTAAGAGTCATGCTCTTATTTCAGTTAGAACAATAGCAAATGTAATGTGGGACAAAGATGACCTGACAATAAGAATTCGAACTTGTTAAACTTTGGTTCTGAATAGCCAGATTCCAGCACATTTGGGGATTTATCTGCTCTAACACATTTAATTTTATTTATCAGATAATTATCAGATTTGCTATGTTTCGGCATCCAGATTTGCAAATTGCACCCCTTAAAGTGAACAAAACATATTTCAAAGTACATTTAAGCATTCGGTAGTGCAGAAGGCACTACACGCTCACCTGATGCAGGTACCAGAACAGATTTCATTCTTTATGAAAAACGAGCCTAACTGTACAGCATGGCAATGCTGCCATCTTCTGGTGGGACAAGACATTGCTTGAATCAGAATTTTTTTTTTTTAAGGAAAGTGTTACAGCCTTTAATTAGGGAGAAAATAAATTATCTTTGTATAGAGAATGTAGACTTGCAGATAAAATAAATCAGTGTAGTGAAACCACTCCTCAGCAATAACATACGTGTAGCCATTCTAGTGAAACAGGAAGTAGAAATAATAATTAAGCTGGTTTTTAGAGGACTAATGGATAAGCAGCATTTAATGAAATTATGTACAATGAAAAAAGTACAATCTTGGAAATACAATGTGAAAAACAAAGCAATAAATCATTACAAACTCTGCAAACAACATAGGATTAATAATTGAAAGCTATACAGCTTTACCCAAACAGCAAAATATGTTTGCTAAAAATATCTTTAAATTCATTTCTGGTATGTCCAAGAAAGTATGAACATTCACCATTATAATTCATGACCCAAATAATAATAATAATAATAATAATACGTAATAAATGTGCACTGTGTAAAAGTGTAAGTGTAACTGTGTAAACACATAAGGGACAGTGGTAGCTCAGTGGTTAAGATGTTGGACTAGTGCTCAGCAGGTCATGAGTTCAAATCCCAGCACTGCCAATAGGCCAATGCTGATGGGCCCTTAAACCTCAGTTGCTCAGTTATTTAAAATGAGATCTATGTAAGTTGCTCTGGATGCGGGTGTCTGCCAAATAATGTAAAATGTAAATCTTGCTGGTGCATTTTTGGAAAACTTGAACATCATCCTTCTCATTCAATAAAAGTTACAGATTTTTTTTTCACCAGTTGCATTTGTGTATGTGTGAATAACAACAACAACAACAACAACAACAACAACAATAATAATAATAATAAAATTATAAAAATTATATAATAATACAATTTAATAAAATTATTATATTATAAAAATAATAATAATAATAATAACTGTATGAAAATGCTTCTCGCCAATGTGTTGATCCTTATCATTGGACTGCTGCTGCTGTCCTCAGGGGATGTCTTTGTTGGCACACTTTGGAGGGCTGAAACCCTGTAACAATCATCACATGGACAGAAAGTAAAACTGTAAAAGTAAATCTTAAAAAATGACTATATAATAAAAATAAATGACTTTTATTGGTTGCTTAAGTGACAAAATCTGAACCAGATGAAAGCAGAATAATTCCACCTGTTGATCCACATCAGTCTTACCTTTAATCCTCCATAGGAAGATTTTAAAATTCTTCAACATATTCCAAGGATTTCATTTTTTTAGTGTACCATTGGCGCCAACCAAATGAGGACACTGCCAGGTATAGCGAAGCCCCAAATTTGTACCTATTACAAAACAAGAGCAGACAAATGTCACATTATAACCATATAATAATGTTCAGTCATAATCCAGTGAGAAAACTGACTGAAATGTATAGACAGGAACATGCATACAAAAATACCTTCCTCAATCTTGACTTAAATGCACTGTATTTAAATCCTTATTGTAAAATGGGAACAATTCATCAGTCATTTGACATGAGGAGTTTTATATGTCTATTTTCATGTGTTCATTTTAATACATTATTGTTTCTATAATAAGAACACCATTAAATGTAACCATAAATGGATAATAATTACTATGTGGTTTTCTTTAATAAATGCTAAAAAAAAATAAATATGTTTGTTAACATTGGCTAATTCTTCTGGCATAAAAGGAAAACAAACATGACAGGGTAAGCTTATCGAAATGTTTATAGAATATATTTTATACAATATTTTTACAAATAAATAATCAGCTTCAATGTAACAAGATCATCAATCCCTTCCATCATCTTTTATTTTTCTATAACAGCAAACCTTTTTATATTTTATTCCTTACGTCAACAATTTCATATTAACATTTATTATTTCTAGACCATGTTGCACATACAGCATTTCAATTCAATTCAATTCAATTTTATTTGTATAGCGCTTTTAACAACAGACATTGTCTCAAAGCAGCTTCACAAA
>JAQQZR010000012.1:6286207-6305929 GCA_030068235.1 Notoglanidium macrostoma
CTCTCTCTCTCTCTCTCTCTCTCTCTCTCTCTCTCTCTCTCTCTCTCTCTCTCTCTCTCTCTCTCTCTCTCTCAGTAATGGGACCAGTATGATTTCGCTGATCATCCCTCCTAAAGATCAGATCTCCAGAGTAGCCAAGATGCTGGCTGACGAGTTTGGCACCGCTTCCAACATCAAAAGCAGAGTCAACAGACTGTCTGTGCTGGGAGCCATCACCTCTGTACAGCAGAGACTCAAACTCTACAACAAAGGTGTGTGTCTTTGTTTTACTTTATTACCACCTTCACTTCCTGCTTGAATACTGAGGAAGCCTGACAGTTTGAGATACCGTACTCGGGGAGGCAGGCTTACAGTTGTGGGCAGACGTTTGCACACGCACATGTCATGGTCATATTGGGCTTTCAGTGATTTCTTTGAATGGTTCTTTTTCTGGGGAAGAATGATTGTACATCATCAGTCTAATAGAAAAAAAAACCAACAAGAATTTGGTGTACAAGTTTGTTTATTTTGGATTTTCTGAAAGCAATGCAGGGTAAATGTACACATAAACCCACTTATAATAATTAATTAGTGGTGAAAGTCCCAAAATGTCTTTTAACTGGCCAAGGCCTCTTATCTTCCTGTTGCTTATGACTGACCACAGCTAGTAGTGGCTGGTAGCTTCTCTGTGCACAACATGAAAAGGGTTTGTTTGACAAGTACAGGTTATAGGAGATGTAGCAACTTTGCCATGGTCTGGAAGAAGATCCAAACTGTCACCCTCAGCTGAGAGGAAATTGGTTCTGATGGCTAGGAACAACCCAGGAACCATCAAGGCACAGGCCTGGAGGCTGCTGGAGCGCTGTCTCCAGTCAAGCGAGTTTTACATCACCATGGACGGAGAGGCTGCCATCCAAGAAAGAAGCCCTTGCTCCAAAATCGATGCCTTCAAGCGCGAGTCAAGTAATCAGCTGAACACATGGACAGAGAACAATTCTTTTGCAGGATTTTTTTTTTGTTTTGTTTTTTGCCCGCAATGACCAGAGGTATGTTTGGAGCAGTAAAGGTGAGGCAATTAACCCAAAGAACCCTGTACCAGCTGCTAAGCGTGGTTAAACAAAGTGGATGGAATAATAAGAAGGGAAGACTACCTCAGAATTCTTCAGCATAACCTCAAACCATCAGTTAGATGTTTGATACTTGGACCCAGTTGGGTGTTTCAACAGGGCAATGAATGACCCTAAACACATCAAAGCTGGTTGTGGAATGGATAAAGCAGGATAACATTAAGCTTTTGGAATGGCCTTCCCAAAGTCCTGCCCTCAGCCCTATTGAAATTATGGACTGTGCTTAAAAGTTTGGTCCATGCCTGGAAGCCAACGAATTTTATTATATTCTACAAATTCTGCCAGAAGCTTGTTTATCACTACCAGAAGCATCTGGTTAAGGTAAAACTTGCTAAGGGACATTTGACCAAATATCAGGTTTGCTGTATGTATATGTTTGACCCCGTGTTGATTTTCAGAAATAAATTTGAACTTACTTACTTTTTACTGCCACAGAAAAAGCAGTTCACAGAAGTAAATGAAACCCCATATTACCATGACATTCATGTCCATGATGTCTGTATGTAGACGTCTGATCTCAATTGCATGTCCAGGTCTCTGTAAAGCTGCTTTGTGACTTTTATTAAAATTGCTGTAGAAATGCAACAAATGCAAGGTTATGTCATTTAAAAACAAACATTATATGCAATGGCTTGGAATATTCACTTATGCACATGACATTTATATTTATAGAGGTGCTACCATCTATGTTAGCACCCATGTTAGTCTTCTATGTGTTTGTTCTTTATTATAATATGGGAGACTCCTGAAAACTCAGTTGCTGTTTTCTCGGGTAAAGCAGTAGTTAGACTAAGCAAGAACAAAGGATAATTTGTCTGGCATGAAAACCAGTTCATTGACTGGGAAAGAATTCAGAATATGAAGAATGTTTTTGCATCAGGTAGTGACTTGGACACATGAATTCATGAGCCTCAGACTTGTAAGCCATTAGAAAACAAAGGTGGGATGAGCTATCTGGAGGATTAAAAATGTTTATTTAAAGCTGTTTATTCAGCAGTGGTCACACCGTAGTTTTGTTTTGATCGGCGCACATCGGGGGGAAAAATAGCCACAGATGTGTATTTCTGTCTGCTGGGTTTTTTTGCAAGTAGTGTTTACATATGTGCCTTTTAAGCCTTTTTTATATTCTTCAGTGCCCCCAAATGGTCTGGTAGTCTACTGTGGCACCATCGTGACTGAAGAAGGCAAAGAGAAGAAAGTCAACATTGACTTTGAGCCTTTCAAACCCATCAATACCTCACTCTATCTCTGTGACAACAAATTTCATACTGAGGTGAGTAATGCAGTCGCGTGAGTTTCCGCTTAATGACACAGCATTCACGTGTGAGAGTGGGTGTGATAATCAGTGTGTGTAACAGTATACACTTTTGGGCATGGGTTTTGAATTGTGCTCTTTCAGCAAAACTCAACCAGTTTGACCCCAAAATTTGTTTGTGCATGTAAATCACATGAATATGATGAGCAAATGATGGTAGGATCAGCAGTACTGCTCTTCTGAAATTTTACTGGCTACTTGTTTTTTGTGATCCATCATTGCTTGTGTTGGAAAATAATCCAGTGTTAATATTCCAGCAAATTGTAGATCAGCTCATAAAGTAAATGTCATTATCTAAATGACTAATTGCAGAATAATTAGAATAATACTGTATAGAAAAGCAGAGGCATATTGAACTCTGAGAGTGTGTAAACAATGCCCCAGCATGAGAAGTAATTTCTTTTCTTTGAATTTAGTTCAATTGAGAATAGTTTTTGTTCCCAAATGGGCAATTCAAGGAAAGCAGGTAAACAAAGTGTATAGAAATTTCATATACACACAAAAGCAATACTAAAATACTGACAATTTGAAAAAGAAATGGGGGGGGAATGTCAACAGTGTCATACAAGATGGCTATTATTTGTCCTGCTTTATTGTTCAATCAGACTACTGACAACATCTGACATCATGGCTGATCAGCCATATAACTGTTTCCCATCCGCATTAAGAAAAAGCTAAACCAAAAATGTTCCCCCACAAAAGCTGCTATATTATCTCACTGCTCACCATGCTGTTATCTACATTATCTGTTTATAAACACTTGCGCTGATGTTCAACCTCTGAAGTCCAACGGCTGTGCTGGGAGTTCACATATCTTGTCCATGTTAGAAACCAACCGAGTAGTTCATTTAATTCAGATAGTTTATTTTAATGCAGATTTTTCTGTAGAAGAAAAAAATTCTCGGGGGTAAAAAAAAAAAAGACTTTGTATTTTCATGATTATTTTGTATTTTTGCGTAAATGAAAGAAAGACCTCCACGTTTGTTTGTTTGTTTGTTTATTTGGAGGGCGGGGGAGGGTGTTTAATTGTGAATTAAAAACCCTGGCCATGAAACCAGAATTAACATTTTCTTCCTTTTTTATTCAACAAACAGTAAATGGGAACTACTTGCAGGTAGGATGCCAGTAAGAAACATCAGACAACATGCCATACGATTGATGTGAGGAACCATTAGAGCCAGACATTTGGATTTGTTCCTTTACTGTGTTTTAAAGTTGAAATGTGGACTTGAGAAAATCTAAATTCAGAAATGTTCTGTGCACGTACATAGAAAGTGAAAAGTTTTCTTGTTGCTTGCTAGTGTGAAGTCTTTTAATTTAAGAGCCGTAGTGTACCTGTGTGTAAGGGACTGTTCGGCTTTTAATAAAGTACACTAGCCATATGCAGGTTTATTTCAATGCCCTTATCTCTGCCTTTTTTTTCCCTTCATGTTTTGGCACTATACAACCATTGTTTGATTTTGACATACGGTCATTTCACTGTTATTTCTCTTTCTCTCTCCCTCCTTCTTTTTATAGGCTCTAACAGCGTTGTTGTCCGACGACAGCAAGTTTGGCTTTATCGTGATTGACGGTAGTGGCGCGCTATTCGGGACCTTACAGGGCAACACCAGAGAAGTGCTGCACAAATTCACAGTGGACCTACCCAAAAAACACGGTACACCACACACTCGTGCAGACACCTATCCAGTAGCTCTGAATTGTAATTAGCCTGAAAGCCGTGTTCTCTTACTACAGTGTCACTTTCATCTGCCCTGTGTTGGAACTTGAATACTTAATCAGTAAAACCGTGTGGTGCAGGAGGATAAAGCTGATTTTATTTCTCTCTCTCTCTCTCTCTCTCTCCTTCTCGTGCGTGCTGTCTGTCAGGTCGTGGAGGACAATCTGCGCTGCGTTTTGCACGATTGAGAATGGAGAAGAGACATAACTACGTTCGTAAGGTGGCTGAGACGGCAGTGCAGCTCTTCGTGTCCAATGATAAAGTCAATGTAGCTGGCTTGGTGCTGGCTGGTTCAGCAGACTTCAAGACCGAACTCAGTCAGTCCGACATGTTTGACCCGGTACGAGTGAAAAAGTTTTCAGTTTGATTCAGTTCTTACCCTTGGGGTGCTGCACGAAAAACTGGAACTTCTGGCACAAGAAAACTGAAAGATTACAGTTGCTTGCTTGTTTTTTAATTAAAGTTCAAAACTGATACCAACTGAACCCAGCAGTACTCGGGTTAGGCTCGGTACTGTCGATTTGTTACACAAAGCATTGCTTGATTTGTAACATATGCTACACGATAAGCACCACTGTTTACCCAACTACTGAAAAAAACACATTTACATAAATGCAGTGATTTTACAGCACAAATGAACTGCAGTATTTAAATTTTTCATCCTCTACCAGGAGCCAGATTCAGAGGCTCAGCACATCCTGATAACATCATCCTTACAATATTACTGTTCTTTTCATTGTATCGTCATAAATATTTTTTTTCCGATTCTTGTTCTTTCAAGCCTCTTTTCTTCAGACACCTCTTTTCCCATGTTCACCTTAACCAACATATTGAACTTAACCAACATGATCGTTTTTTTTTGCCATGACTGACCGTTCCATTCATCTCTTTAGAGTTGGTTAAATATAATATTAATTAGAAAATCTAAAAGTAGAAGTACAATTGTTTCCTGTTTGAACTTATTCTTGTTTTTAAATTGTGGTGTGGAAAAGCACAAGCAAGTATTTCATATTTCTTCAGCTTTAACATGTATTTCAGCTTAGTAAACTGGCCTTGGTTTCAGATCTGTTTTTTTTTTTGTTTTTTTTTCTTCTTCTTTTCGAAGGACAGTAATTACACTAATTCTACCACATTTACTCTGTCTGAATTGGCAGTATTTCTTCTTGGCTTGTATTACTGGCTTGTGTACGGTTTATATTATGGCATTGTAACAAATCTAGGACAGTAACAGTCATGACATTCTCAGTATTTTGTCTTCAGTTTGGGATAGTTTAAAGTGTAAAAAAAAAAAAAAAGTTTTTGATTGCTATATATTATTACACTCTGAATTCACTTATTCAGAGCCCTATGAGGAGGTTGCAGTTTTGATCTAATTAGTGTGCTGGACTATATGTGATCAGACAGTAGGAAGAGACATTCCCTTGCCTGTTTAATATCGCTGCTGCCAGACATGTGGCCTGTAATTCTTTACTCAGTATCCGATCAATAAATCATTTGTGCTGTGTGATGGAGTGTCATCCACGCTGACCTTCTTAAACATCGTCTCGATACTATTTATCTTGATGGACTCTCAGCTGTCCTGTAACTGTCCTTTAATGCCTCCTAGTTTTTCACCACTCTGGCAGTTAATAAAAAGGCCTACTGCCATCAACTCAGCATGATTTTAAAGCAGTCTCTTCCCTTCCTTACATAGTCATAACAAGTCTCAAACCTAAATACTATTTTCCACCTGGTTTTGATTCATATAATTTTAGCTGGTGAAGGTAGCCAAGTGTTTTGGGGTATCATATCTGCCTTAGCTTCATTACTCTCTTCTAAACATGTGACTCATAGAGCTTTATATGTGATTTACAAAGCTGAGGAGGTATTGTGATTTTGGGTTTACAGTAAATGCAGTTGTACATAAACATGAAGCTAATAGCAAATTTTTGCATTTTGGCTATAATTTATCTGCTATTGATTACATGGAAGTATTGTAAGGCCTATCCACAGTCACACTGGGAATGTTTTTAAAAAAAAAATGCTCCACATGCCCAGAGATAACAGCAGTATAACATCTGTCTCTGTTCCCATGCAGCTTTAATCTCTACGTTCTGTGCAGAGCCCTACACGTACCCAAATGTTGAAGCTCCCACACCATCTGTTCTGTCTTTTAGTTGCTATTAATTGCTTTCTTTTTAGTCCCAGTTATACACTTTTTTTTTTTTTTTTTTTTTTTTGTTATTCTATGCTAAAAAAGAGCAAGAGCATATTTCAATAACCACTTTATAGCAATGTTCAGTGTCATGATAATGAGACGTCAAATGTTAGATTAGCGTACACCCTTAGTTACGGCGACTTGGATAGTAAGTGATCTGCAAGTTGACAAATGCAATGGTGATGGCATGGATTAGCATGAAAGTTAAAGCATTGGAACCTGATCTGTTTGCGCAGAGTATACTAAGTGAAAGGTGAGAGATCTCTACAGGCCTAAAAATGAGTGCTTTTCCCTTTAGGTGGACGTGAAAGGCTGTCGGCGTGTAGTCAGTTGGCATTGTAGTGGCGGAAAACCGTCAACGTGTTTAAATTGGAAATGTCAACTTAGATTTTCATTACAAATATCTTGGACACCATTAAATAAAAAAAGCACAAAAGGGAGAAATATTGATATGCAATATCCATTTATTTAACAAGAATGATGTCTAGGTGTTGCCTGTGCTAGAAACCGGCCTGGTAGCTGCTCTCCGTTTCAACCTTAAGAGCGTATGCAAAGGGTAGGCTTTGTAGTGACGCATAGGAACGTGACTGATTTGTGTGCCTTTGTTTGATTGCAGAGGTTACAGGCAAAGGTGCTGAAGCTGGTGGACATCTCTTACGGAGGAGAGAATGGTTTCAACCAGGCTATCGAGCTATCGGCCGAGGTCCTCTCCAACGTCAAATTCATCCAGGAGAAAAAACTAATAGGTGCATAAAGTGATGAATCAAAAACCCAAGTTTTGTATTATACCACTACCATAATTTTGTATTAACAATAATGAGTTCATTTTGTCAAATGCTTGTAGCCCCTGTGTGAGTGCTCTCTATCTTTCAGGTCGCTATTTTGACGAGATCAGCCAGGACACGGGGAAGTACTGTTTCGGTGTGGAGGACACGCTGAAGGCCCTGGAGATGGGAGCAGTGGAGATCCTCATTGTTTACGAGAACCTGGACACCATGAGATACATCCTACGAGTACATGGGGCTGAGGGCAATGGAGCAGAAAACGGTACACACACACACACACACACCCCTACACCATGATTATCCTGTGGGGACAACAAATAGAAAACAGCAGAGGTGCACACAAACACTGGGTCCCCACACACAAACAGTTTCGTTACTCCACAGGCCCGTACTCATTAGATACACATGCTATGAGTATACACAAGCTTGACTACACACTGGGATATGATGCATGTTTATAGTGAGTAGAAAGAAGTCAAGGGCAGTGGATCAAGCTCTTTTTGAGCAGTATCAGCCAGCTGTCAGGTGTGTGTAGTGTTCTGCATGCATTCCTGACCCTGGCCTTTTTGTCTCAGCCTTGGACAGGATAATATGGATCCTTACAGTAGTTCTGTGCTGGTAAATTCTTTGGTCAGACTAGGATAAGCTGAGCTAGCTATCTGGGTCTTGTGTTCGGAGTGGAGTTAAATGGTTCACCACTCTTGGATGGCTGATCCTGATTATAGCTATTTGGGTCAAATGTGTTGGCAAAATTCACCTTTGTGCATTTTAAAACAAAGATTTTCTCTGTACTTTTACCAAAACTGATTACAGGAGTGGTATTATGTGTTTGCGATCTGATGAAATTGGTTAAAAGATGTTGAGCTCCTCATAGTCCAGCATGCAAATTGTTATTGTACTATTTCATGATTTTAAAAATTTTGTTGAAGTGGAGAAAATCCACCATTATCAAAGTTTATTGCATCTTATTTAAATATGTAGAAGTATAAAACCAGGTTGGATAATTTTGCTCTTGATTTGTTTCAGATGAGAAGACCATTTATTTGACACCTGAGCAAGAGAAGGACAAGTCCCACTTCACAGACAAGGAGGTGTGTGCGTGCACGTGTGCGTGCGCATTTATGTACTTGTACTTGTTACACATTGAGAACCCAAAAACATGTTTAACCATCAGAGTAAAAAAAATTTTCAAAATGACATTTTAACTGGTCCTCACTTCTTCAAAGGGCTGTTTGAGGGTTATGACATGGTTTCAGTTTTTTTTAGGGTTAGGCTAAGGGTTGGGGTTAGTTATTTAGTTGTGATGGCTAGGGGATGCATTATGTCAGTGAGTGTCCTCCCAAGGATACAAGTACAAGTGTATGCGTCTGTGTCCACATTGTGCATTTATTCATGAGTCCAATGGATTTGTGTAAAAGGTCATGTTTTGTTTCAGGACTTGCACCTGTTTATACAAATACCTGTCAAATAAGTGTCTGTCTTTTTAGAAGAGCAAATGCAAACAGTGCCATTTAAATCATATATTTTGAACTACAGTCTGTTCTTGTTTTCAAATGAAATTGTGTCTTCATTAATTTGGGAATTCTTCAGACGGGGCAGGAGCACGAGCTGATTGAGTGTATGCCACTGCTGGAGTGGTTCGCTAATAACTACAAGAAGTTTGGAGCCACGTTGGAGATCGTCACAGACAAAAGTCAAGAGGGTTCGCAGTTTGTGAAGGGATTTGGAGGAATTGGAGGTGAGTACACGCACCCATGCATTTAGGCTGTTCATACCAATTTATTTATATAAACTTGTATATATTATATTTTAGGCTGTTCATGTTGGTTAATTGTATTTACAGTTCATTTGACGCGTGTCAAGTTGAAGGTCAAGGATGCTTGCTGAAGGTCCTAATAGTAGCCCTTTGACAGTGATTGGCTCTGAAGTTTGCACATTTCTAGTGAGAAACACGGCCTTATCTGATGAGTAGACAAATGAAAAGTTATTCGACTACCCATTACTACTAACCATTGTAGGCACCGTTATTTGAATGGTATGGAAAGGAATGGTCACTATTCAGGTATTCATTATGCCTTACATCTTTGTGGTAGCAGTTTAAACGTTTGCGAATGTTACCCAGTGCCAGAGTGCTTCCTGTTACACTCCACCCACCCCAAGTGAATGTAACCAAGTATCTGTTTGGATATTCAAATATTTAAATTAGGCAGAAGGCACATCTCTACTTCTGTTGTTGTTCAGATGTTCCGGCCGGACTATTTCAGTTTTAAAACGAGGGAATGCTGATGTGTGACGTGACTCAATAAATGTATAGTTGTTTTGGTTAAATCTCTGATTCCTTCCTTGTGGGTTTCGGAAAACCTAAGCAATAAAAGCTGCACTGAACTGAATGCATTTCAAACTCTTGTTAATCCTGAATAATTGAAAAGTATGACCACTGTATGCAAGTTTTCTCTGTCACTCACAGAGTCTCTGTGTTTCTCTCAGGTATCTTGCGGTACAGAGTGGATTTCCAGGGGATGGAATACCAGGGAGAAGACGACGAGTTTTTCGATTTGGATGACTACTAGGTAGTCTGGGACTGAAACGAGAAGTGATCTGAAAAGAATGATATGGAGAAAAAAATCTGGAAAGAAATATCTTTCTTTTGCAGCAAGCGAGTGTGTGGACCCTAATTAACCACAAACACACACAAAACACACACACAGGCAGTTTCCGAAGCTGAAGAGGAATTAACTGTCTGTCAATCAAATGAAGGACAGCACCCTTCATGAATAACAAATCTGTTCCTGCCTTAGAGCGCTCTGATTGGATAAGACTTTGCCTCATTTTGTTTATTCTTTCCCTTTTGAATTCAAGAAGTGACAGCACGTGCCCATGATGCAACTCTGCTCAGTCCAACGAAGAACCATCTCTGGACTCGCTCTTCTTATAAAGAAATATATATATATTTTTCTTTATATCCCTCTCCCTCCCTTGTATTTTTTTTTTTTTTTGTTCAATCAACCCAGCGTTACCTCTGTGGGTCCTTTTTGCATTTCCCCAATATTTTTTTTTCCTTTTTTTTTCTTTTTCTTTTTTTTTTTTTTAAACCTGGCAATTGCTGCTGCTGTGTTTTATGACAGTGTGGGATTTTTTTTACCTGGGTTTCTGTAGCGAAAGGGGGGGGACAAAAAAAGTATTAAATTTGAACTGCTTAAAATCCAATATCAACACATGTGACCTGTTTTTTGTTTTTGTTTTGTTTTTTGTTTTTTTGTTTGTTTGTTTTTCTCCTTGGAGAGAGAAGGATGATGGAATTGGTTATCAACATATAAAACTACTTTGTCAATCTTTGTAAGGCTTTTACAGTGCTTTTCTCTTTTCTTCTTAGTCAAGATGGAGAAATTGTTTGCTTTTGCGAATTTGTACTCCAGTCACGCTGAAAGGCAGATTTGCTCTGAAATCACTCACCATCAAGAGCCTAAAAAGGGGCACTGAAGACTTTAATGAATGAAAGATCAGGATTCATTTTTGTTTGGGATCAGATTGTGTATTACCCTGAAGTTGTATTTAGCCAAAGCTGATATTGCCAATGACCAATATTACACACAGGACTTTTCTTGTCCGAACTTAATAAAATAAACAGAATCCCTCTGTAGCGATTTGTGGCATTCAGTAGGGTTTCCCAGAACACAGTATATGTGCTTGACCATAAGCAAGCTGAACTTGCAACAGATTTTTATCCCTGTGCTTGCTCCTGTGGCAAGGTCAGCTCTTCAAAAACCTGTACTGTGCAGTTGTATTGCGTGAGCTACAAATATCCCAAACTCTCTACCTATAACCATGGTGTCATTCATGATCGCTTGGAATATGTAAAACTGTCATGATTGTGCGCTATTTCAGTTACGCTAACCCTAGGGTCACTTTTTCTAAGAACCTATTATGTGGAGGACTGGTTTTCTTTTCCACACATCATTTGCGTGCTATTTAGCAACTCTTGTCTGTCCTAAAGCTGCTCATGAATGAAAAATGAAGCGCACGACGTTTCCATTTAGCTTGTTTTGTCTTTATTTGAAATCGACCTTGGTGTTTCATGTGTGCAAATGCTTCAGAGTGGAAAGGATTTACAATCTGCTGCCAGTTACAGTTGGGAGGTTGTCTTTATTGCAGTCTTGGTAAAGATCTGTGATTTCCTAGAACAGGTTATGTACACATCCATGAACATAATATGTAGGTATCATGTACACATTCCAATGTGCTCTCACCCGTAACATCCCCCTTTTTTTTTGTTTTTTCTGAGCAATTGGCATGGCTCCCTTATTAGCTGTTCCAAGCTGGCTGGTCATGGAGGCAGCATCTGTTTGCCTCCAGCATCCATTATAGTGGAATGGACTAAACAGGTGTTGCAAAGAAATTTGGTTGATTAGGCCGTCTCCAGATAATGCAGTTTGTGTGCACAAGGTAACAGCCAGTTAGTTATTTGGACTAGCCAGAGATCGAATTTAGTATGATTGTAGATGTTCTAAAGGTAATAAATATGGTTTTGACATGTACTGTATATATTATTTAATTAATAGAGAAAGTTTTTGGCTGTAGACTTGACATTAAGGATTTAAAATCAAAGCAACATCACTTGTGTAATTTGAGTCCAGTTTAGACCTTCTGGGGAGAAAACTGAGAAATTCATCACTTTGCAGGGAAAGTAAGTTATATGTAGTGCAGTGTTGGTGGTTTGCCGGTTAGTGTTCAGGTTCCCTGGTTCCATCTTGAGCTGAGGTTATTGATGGTGTAGAGACAATGAAGACTTCAGGTTTTCTCTATTTTCCTCTCACTTCCTAACTTAATTGCTCTTAATTGCATATAAGTGTGAATGAATGTGTTCACGGTGCCGTGCGATGACCTGGCATCTCATCCAAGGTGTATTCTGCCCTGGAACCAGTGTTCCTGGCTCAGGATCAAAGTGTTACTACGGATGAAAGTATGTAAGTTACAGTTAGAGCAAATGATGGATACATGAATATCAGCTGTCTTGCTGGTTCTGCTCATTCATCCAGTCAGCCAATCATGTGACAGCATAGCAGTGCAGAGAATAATGCAGATACAGGTTAATAGTTTCAGGTAATGTTCACAACAAATATCAGAATGGGGAAAATGTGATGTCTGTGACTTTAACTGTAAATGGTTTTAAACTCTAGAGATTGTTGTGTGTGAAATTCCCAGGAGATCAGCAGTTTCTGAAATACTCAAACCAGTCCATCTGGCACCAACAACCACGTCGTAATTAGTCACTGAGAACACTTTTTTCCCCCTCATTCTGATCTCTGATGTGAACATTAACTGAAGCTGAGTGATGAGAAGAACCCCAGCAACACGCTGAGCCAATCATTAAGCAACATGACGTTGCAAAACCACGCCCCTTCACTTGATTAAGCCAATCGGACGTTCGGTACGTTCGTACCCAGTGACGTCAGCGCGTTTGGTACGTATAGAAGCCACACTCAATAATCAACACGTGAACGAAGGAACACAACTTCATAGAACAAGAAATGTTTTAATTCAATAAAAAAGTACAATATCGGTTTTATGGTTGATTTAACGTTTCAGTGCTTTTATGAGAATGTTTTGTCATCCTTTCCATATCGAAATGTTGTTTAATACATCTACATTATGTGAATAATACATTATGTAAGCAATATGTGCAATTCAAAATGTCCTGCCCATCAATTGCACATGTGGGCTCAAGTAAACAATATGAATTATGTGATCACATGTTATAATATAAAAAAGCATAGAGGTAGTGTTTATATATACATACATACATATATAATATTTATTTATTTATTTATTAATCACACTTCTTTATTACTGCTCTTATTTTTATTTCAGGTTGTACATTATTAAATGGGGTGTAACTATTCAACTATTGGGATCAATGCATCAATTTAAAAGGCTGAATGACAGTAAATTACACTTGATTATAATTAACTAATTAATTTATAGTATTAACGTAGTCTTTATGTAATAATGTAATCTATGTAAACTATGTAATCTTCCATCCCTGCTTGTCCATTAAAGGTCATGTGAAAACAAATCAATCCCAGCTGACCTCAGGCGTGAGGCCGTGTACACCCTGGGCAGGTCACCAGTCTATTGCAGGGCTAACACAGGGATGAACATTCACTAAGCCCAATGGGCAATTTAGAGTAGCCAGTTGACCTAATCTGCATGTCTTTGACCTGTGGGAGGAAACCAGAGCACCCAGAGGAAATCCATGAAGGCACGAGGAGAACATGCAAACTCACGAGACCCTATGCAAAAATCATTCGTGAATTAACCATAGGCCTACCCCAGGTTCTGAACAAAGTCTATCGGGGGCTACTAAATTATATTATTTAGTATCGCAGCAGATTGAATCAAATTCTTATCGTATGTTAGCAGATTCCGTGGTATCGAAAAATATTGAATCAATCTGTATCGTATCGTGATATTGACACTCCTAATATTAAAAATGAAACCTGCAAACTGGTCTCAGGAGAGTTTAATAAATCTTCACACCACTAACAGTCCGTGGAAATCCATCTGATTTATGACCAGACTAGCACTCTGCGGATTGTAATTAGGCAGAAACGCTAAATAGGGACTATTTATTTTGATACACAGCCGTGTAGGTTAGTGTTGTATTGTTCCCGGCTTCACACCTGACTGCTGTTTGGTGACTGGTTTCCATTTTCGCAGGGAGGCGGACGGCACAACAACATGGAACCGGAGATGGAGGACAAAACCCTGGAGCTGATGGTGAGTTTAATCCGATCACAATAATATAGATATGTCCATGAACTCATTTACAGAAATCGGTTCAATCTCAGGGTTTACGTGTTTGTGTGGATGGTAAAGAAACAAAGCACCTTTTTAAGAGGGGGGAGGATTAACGTTAGCTAGCTGGGGGGGCTAGTTTGCTAACTATCGGTAGCTTAAGTGGAATTCAAGGGCCTATAGTCGAAATGGGGGGAAATGTATGCCTTTGTGTATTGTAAACCTATTTGAGGTAACAAAAAAAAAAGATCTATTTATGTATTACGCCAGATGGCTAAACGTCGCAGAATAACTGCGTAGTTGTTCATAGAAAGCAGTCGCGTTCAAAATCACACCTCATAGCGTGCCAGAATAGTGCTCGCGCCGTAGCCATGGCGATTATTAGTGGCTCACTAATTTGGCACTACTGCCTATTTAAAGTTGTATGCGGTTTGGGACGGAGCCAACACCGGTGTTGAGGGAGCGTCCAATCATTGCGGTGGTGTTACTGCGCCATTTGGTCATGTAGTTTAGCCAGACTGGGCTCGGCCATTCATCTTCGGATGTTAACTAGCTGGATGTTTAACCAACACTAGGTGGTTAAACTATTTCCTCGTAGATGTCTTGACTTAAATAAAATTCATTGTTTAGCTTTGTGTTTCATTTTGCAGTGTGTGAGGAAGTGAACTAACAGCAGGGGAATGTTAGAGTATATTAAATTGCAGATAAATGATTAAATGACCTAACTTTGTCAGTAACAGTCCTGTGGGTTTTGAATTCCCAATGCTCGCAGACTTGCCTTATAGCTAGCGCTACATTTACTGTTGTGATGATGTCATTGTTGATGGTGCTGGCATCCTTTTTTAAGGGATTACCCATACTACACTACATTGTGTATGTGTTTTTTGTTTGTTTCTTTGTTTATACACCAGGGATGGGCAATATGAGGGGGAAAAATATGGCATCCCACAAGGCTCTGTTTTAAGCCCTCTGTTATTCTCTTTATATCCTCCAACATGTAATTGACCAACATAACGTTGGTTGATGAAGGCCACATTGAGCAGCAACGGCTACTCAAAATTGAAGATGGTGATGGAAGATGCTTATTTGATGTTGCCCTTAATGTCGGGATCAGACTACAGTGTTTTTGTCTTTCACAATGGTCATCATGTTAAATTAGGGAATGATCGTGCCATAAATTCTTGCTGTATCTTAGTCAGGAGACTGTTTAACCTCGACCAATCATTGTTCACCTCCTTGCGTGTCGTGCGTGGCCAGGAAATTGTCAACCATGGATTTGTTCGTGGAAGAAACGTCAAGGAACGCGTCACAGGAGTTCATTAAAGTAGGCGAGAAAATACAAAAAAAATTCTGCAATGCTATAGACGTTTCATCATGATGAGTAGATAAAATTGCATGACAAACATTGATTACTGGAAAGTCAGATCTTGTTTGACTCTGTGCCTTTTTTATTACAGTCACACAACAACGCTGGTAATTGGCCGTGACAAAATCGGACGGAGTTCGTGTTGTCTGATCCCGGCAGGATCGAAGATTTAAAATGTTCTTTTAATCTAATGTAAATGTAATGAATATTGTGTAGCTTTCCTAGTGAAATATGCTTTTCGTTATTTGTAGTCATCCAGGTTGTCGATTGTGTAAATGAGTAAGGAAGAAAACTCTTAGGAGTTGGCGTTATAAACAAAGTGCTGATTCATCTCGATGTTCGAGTTACTGTTACCACGTAAAGTTCCTCTTTATACAGCAGCACTTTGCGAACATTTACGGTTTTTATTTATTAAATAACGACACGCCATTATAAGAGAGAGGAAAAACAACAGTACCTCTAAGGGCTGGGGAATATGACTCAGTTAAAATTTGGCATGTTCGTCAGGTTAATAAGGGAATCTTGTTTGCTTCGTCGTATCACTGTCTCCGAGGGCATCTGCACCAAGCTCTCACTCTAATGTTGTACAGTGCTGATTCACCGTAAAACGAGAGAACCACATCGAGAACCTGTTTACTTCCTGTTTCTTCGTCGACCGTCGGTTTTGCGTGTATCTCTGCTCCACAGTTCAGTGTGAACGCAGCCGATGGTGCATTCGAGCTCTGGGTGGGGTCATGCGTTTGTGTGTGCACTCTGAACGTTAACACTAAATAAGCCCACACTCTTTGCGAATGACCAGAGGAACAAATGGAGCCAATCCCCCTCTCGTAGCCCCGCCCTCTGCATAATACAGGCCTGATGCTTAAATGTCGTGTGTCCGACACTGTCTGCAATTAGGTGGGTGTGTTTGTGTGTATTTGCTCACTGTATGTTGCTCTAATACTGTTTTTTATTTATTTATTTATTTATTTATTTTTTGTTTGTTTGTTTTTTTTCCCCTCCTCCTCCCTCACTTACCCCCACTCTCTCACTTCCTCCTCTTCTCACTTTACCTCTCTTTCTTTCTATTTCTCACTCTTGCTTGCCATTTCTCAATAACTTCATCCAAATTGCACCCATGTTCTGTCTTTCTCTTCCCCTTCACTATTAACTACTCCTTTTTGCTTTTCCCTTTAACACTACTTTCATGGCTCATTTCTTCTCTCTCTCTCTCTCTCTCTGACGCAGTGCTCTTTGCCTCGCTCTCTCTGGCTGGGTTGTTCCTCGGTGGCAGAGAGCCTGTGTGCTCTCAGGTGCCTGCAGAGCCTCCCTACCTCCCGGGCCCACAACCAGGTTCTGCTCTTCTCTTCAATACTCCCTCTATTTATTTCCCCCCCACCTCCTCTCTCTCCCATCTCCTGCTCTTTTCTCCTCTCCGTGTGGTTCCACCCCACCATCCACTCATCGTCTGTGTGTCTGTCGCATTTGCTCACTCACTCCGTAAGGGTCTCTTTGAGTAAATAGAGTCAAGTTTTTGTTTCCTGGACCTTGTGCATGAGCATGTTGGGGATGATGCAGACCGGGTAAAGTCAGCGTTACTCCAAGCCTCCTCGTCCCTCTCTTATTGCAGCACTTGATGCCATGCGTCTGTGAAAGGAACAGAGTAAAAGCAGGGACCAGCAGATGAAGTGCATGATAAAAACCTTGATCAGCGGAAAGTTCGATCTCGTCTGACTCGGCACTTCTTTATCACAGTAACACAACCCGGTCGCCCGTCATAACAATCACTAACCTGGACCAGCAGATTTCATGTTCGTGCGATTCATTTTTTATAGTCGCCTGAAAAACATATTTGTTTCATCAACCAGAGAATAAAATAAGCTCAGCTCTGCTGCGTGATGTACCTGCGGAAGCAGGAGTACGCAGGTGTGTGAAACGCACGTACAAAACATCCCTCGGACATATCGAAGGAAAATAAAGATGAATGTTTTACTTTCGATGTGAAGAGCGAATACAGCAACTTGTAGCCAAAACGTCCGAGGCAAAATCAGTATCACGAGCGAAAAACGCAACGACTTCAGGGTCATTCCCCTCCCCGGAAATACACAAGCGTATGTTTCTATTAGTTAGTCTGTTTTAATACAGTTATCTAGCTGGCACCGTATGCTGTAATATTACATGAGGGACCACGTTTGTCAACCTGGAAATCTAAAAGAAAGAGACTGGGAACGCACATGAACCGGTGGGCTAGCTAATGAATTCCTCATTTGTCCACCCCTGCATGCATTCACACCGCTAGCCCTGACCCTGCTGTGTGACCTATTTTGCATCGTTTTTTTATGTATGTGTTTATGACTTCATGTCTGGAAGCTCATCTTGGTTCCGTCATGCACATTATAGCTAGAGCTAGTTCACCTCAGAAGCTCACTGGTTTGGCTAGCTTAAGCTGGACTGGATGTTCCTGAAGTAAGTCCTCATGTTCGCTTGAAGCTGCATCATTCAGGGTTTGTAGGACAGGAAGAGGATAGAATGTATATGTATTCATTTCCACACCATATCTGCCGTTATATGGGGAATTTAGCAAACATTCTTGAAAGCCGAGTTATTCTTTCGTGAAAATAAGCCTCAAAATGCTGAAATTCGGTTGATATTCAGCCTTTCTGTAAGATTTGTCATATTTTCCTTTTTGGCAGGAGTGATGTTAAAAATGAACAGGAATTCTGGACCGGTCTAAAACAATGAACGCAGTTCCTAACATTCATGTGATGTTTCAAACAATTCACAATTCGATTTGATTCATGATCATGGCTTCCAGGTTCAGTTTTCTTGAAATGTTTATAAAACCACTGCCTCCATTTGCTTCTCTTTTCTTTCAACTTGTAAAAAGATAGCACTGATTTATTTATTGATTTATTTTTATTCTTTTTTTGTTGTTGTTGTTGAATCTGCTCCTATAGCCAGTTGCACAAAAGCTCTTTCCCATTTTAGATCTGTTTTATCTTGAGTTTTTGTGGCGGGCGAGTTACTTCCGCCTGTGGAGACGTCACGTGCGTTCCCTCTATCTTGCATTACTAGACAACACGATTACAGCTAGGACGAGTTAAGAAGTTTGCAGCCTGATAATCGTGGTTTGTTTTTTTTTCTTCTTTTTTTTTTTTTGAATCACCATAAAGTTGTACCACTATTTGTCATCACATAAAAGATCGTTACATGACTATTTTCCAGTGTCCTCTATTCACCCATGATGATTTTTGGTTATATCGGTTAGCTTACCGAAAGCTAAAGTTACTAGTTGGTTTAGTATGAAACCGTCACGGTTCCTTCCTGTTATAACTGAAGTTGATTCATTTCATGTAGCTAAACATGTTTTATTCTTTTGTACACAGCAATTTTCCACCATAAACTTTTTTTTTTTTTTTTTTTTTTTTTTTTTAAATTAAACAAAGACAGCATGTACTTAGTTACCCCTGTTGCAAATTACTGATACTGGAGTCACCCTATAACAATGCTAAATAAATGTCTCCTCACAGAAATCCTCACCATCTCATCTGATACAGAACGTCCACCCTGCGAGTCCCTGTGAACCAGCTGTTAGTACAGAAGTGATGACGTATTAGAGCAAGTGACCTGGGATTTGAAGTACAGCCAGCACTACTGTCAGAGCTACTGGTTATATAAAATATATAAAATGAATTATCGTGCCTTTCTGAATGGCTAATAAACACACACGCACACAGAATCTGTCTCTCGGCCAAAGTCTCCCTCACATCGGTCTTTGCTCACCATTGTGTAACCATTAGAACTTGAACTTGAAATTGAATTTTAATACATTCAGAAGCCTTTTAAATGCCATTCCAATAACATGATTTCATCAGGCTTTTCTCGAGCTGCTCTTATAATCAAATTAAACGATATAAGCACCCTTTACTGATTACATTTCCGGCTAATTGCGATGATTATCCAGAATAAACGGATGATTACAGTCAGGTTTACACAGTATGAGTTAGAGCAGCTGGTCCAGCATGGAGGTGATTAAGGGCACACGTGTAACAGCTCGGTGCTGATGGTGGCTCTGATGTAGGCAGTATGTGTAGGGTGTAGATTACAGGGCGTCCTGCCGACTGCCACCTAATCATCTCCAGCTTCTGTTGTTGTGTTTTATTTATTTTAGAGTTGTGTGGTGTTGCCATTCAGTCTTTGTGGTCGTTGAGCTGTTGCTCGACCTTGCATCCCGCATTTCTTTCTGTGTCGGGGTTTTTTTTTTGTTTGTTTGTTTTTTTTTTTGCGCCTAATTTGGGTTAAAATATGAAATAATATTTTGTCACCAGGAATATAATTTATAAACTCAAACACACGGTAGTGCAGTGGTTAACGCTGTCGCCTCACAGCAAGAAGGTCCTGGGTTCGATCCCCGGGTCACCCAGGGTGCCTTTCTGTGTGGAGTTTGGATGTTCTCCCC
>JAQQZR010000012.1:6307648-6332365 GCA_030068235.1 Notoglanidium macrostoma
ACCTGCCCAGGGTGTACCCCGCCTCTCGCCCGAAGATGCTGGGATTGGCTCCAGCTTCCCCGCGACCCAGACGGATATAGATAATGGATGGATGGATAACCACAATGGGATGTGCTGTAATTGGAAAATAATCAACGAAATGGTTGTGTAATATCACCCTCTAACAGCTCATCCTGAATTGTTTTATTTCTACGTAAATTTAATGGGTAATTTATACATTTACTGTTGTGGAACAAGCTCGTTCCTGTTATCACTTACATTATAGCAGCGATAAACAGTAGTCCCCACAAATTTTTTTTTTTCCGTCTTTCTCTTAAAGGCAAAGGCTCATTTGTGCTTGCTTTACTTACAAAAACTCGATATGTCCAGTTCATTGTAACCGTCACGGCCCACATACTTCCAAGCATCCTTTGTGTTTTTTTTAAAGTAAAAGTCGAAGCAGTGCTGTAACATCATATGGCTTCATGATCTCTGGTGGTGCTGCTCCGTTTCTACCGTGCCTGTAAGGTTTCGGGAAACGTGCACAAATGCGGACTTAATGAAGGCTTCGTCTGTATTCATGTACGTATTTATGAGCCTCGATAAGACAAAATACTCAGCTTGTCCTGTTACTAAGACTTTCCTGTGGTGGAAGATTGTTCCAAAGCACCGACACTGGAGACTCCTTCCATTAATGCTAAATAAACATTTCCAAACGTCACTATGTAAAGTGGAAACAAGTCCACATGTTTTAAATCAGTTTGTGAGACACATCCACCACGCAATTGTGCACGTTGTTAATAACGTGTTGGAACAAATACAACAATTGCAGTGATTCAGAGAATTCATTGTGGTTATAAGCTTATCAGATCAAAAGGAACCAAAATGTCCAAGACTGATTCGTTCATATGCTGTTCATTTTTTTCAATTTCAGCCAAATCCTTCATTTCGTACCCTGTTATTTTATCTCTTTATTATCTAGAATGAATAGTGTGTTGACTCAGACTGAGCCCCGTCATGACGTCCATTTGCTTGTCTCCTCTGTTCAAGTGTATGCATGCATTTGTGGTTTTTCTTTTTCTTTTTTTTCCCCCTCCGCTTTTGTGTGTGTGCTGTTGTGCCTGTTGGCTTTTCATGCACGCACCTGCCTTTTGCTCACTGAAGCCGTGTGATTGTGCGGCTGTGTACTCGGCAGTTAAAAGATCCTTTTAAAGTGCCGAGTTTCCGAGTACAGTGTGTCTTTGTGTGCAGGCCTAAAGACGTTGAGTTTGGACTGAGCGTCTCTTCTCAGTGGGCAGCTATAATTATATTACGTGCGGCGAGGCTGTGAGCTGTACAGTACACGATGATCTACTCCGTACTCCCACCCAGTGCGGGGGCTGAACGGCTCGTTAAAACCTCTTCAAGCTGAAAACGTCTTCCATTTAGGCACAGGCTGATATCAAATTTGATCACGATTACTACTTAGGATTCTTGCTGACGCTTTGTTACCGATATGACTATTGCATTTAGGGGAGGGTGATGTATATGATTACATATGTTATATTTACATCCTATATCATGATGCTGTAAGGCATTTACACTAGCAATATAGCAATTGTGCATTAGTAAAAAAGCAATTCATGTAGAAAACTCAGGGCGCATCAAATCCGCTACTTGTTACTCAGGAAAGAATGAAGTCGGTTAGCATTTAAATGTGCTATTAATACCAGTGACCTTATTTATTGTAGTTATGGTCATATAATATTGTGCTAAATGACACCACAGTACCTTTTTAATGAAAGTATACCAGTTAAAGTTGTACAGTACCATTTGCAACGTTTGATAAATTTGATGGATGGACAAAACTAATCTTATGCTGATTTGATGTGAACCGTATTTGAATAATTTGTTTGTGTTTGTTGTATTGTGTTAGTTTAAAAGGGGGGGTGGGGAATCGTAATTTAATGCTAACAAGGTTTTGGGTGTTCCGTGACGGTGTCTGTCTGTGTGGGTTTTTCCACCCACATTCATTCATTAATCCATTTATTTATTTTTGTCAAAATATTGTTTCCGTATCGAGAATCCCAATACTACACCAGGAAGTGCATGAATGCACAGAATGCAGCCATAAATTTTTTTTTTTTTTTTTTTTTTTTTTTTTTTTTTTTGGAAATTGTTCCATCTCGCACCCTGAAGGGTTCTTTAGTTTGCCCCGTCTGGGGGGGGACCTTGGGGTGTTTTCACACTTGCGCTTTCCAGTCCAGTTAAATCAGATGCTGGAGGGTCTCCCAAACACACCTGACCGATACGCGGAGTGACCATTCTCACATGGTGTGCAGTACTGCGTTTCGGTTCGCTCTGACTTTTCTCTGTGTGAAAAGAAACCGAACGAAGGAGGAAATGCTCCAAACCCATCGACCCATTTGGACCAGAGCAAATGATCTCTAGGTGTGAAAATGCCCTTCGTCTTCGCCTCAGACTCCTTCATGCTCATGTATCGTCCGATATATATTGTATACGCCTCCTTGAGTATCCTGACCTTTGTAGTCTGCTTGACTCTCAGCACTGAATATCATGATATTACTGATTATCAGCACATCCTTACTCGGGTGTTTCTTCAAGGACGAACACACTAAATCCTTTGCTATGCAATGTTCAATGAGGCACCAAGTACACCAGGCTATTACACTCTCTTGCATGGATCATATTCTTCCAATCTGTCATTTACCTGCATAGGTGTAAATGTTCTGTGCATTATTTATGAATTGCTGTATAATCTTAACGCAAAGGCTGGAGCCAGTAGTTCTGAACAGAATACAGACTACAGGATGCGTGGCTTTCTGCTTCATGTCTCCTTTATTCTGTGACATCAATCATAAACCTGCCTTACGATGTAATGTACATGCTTAGATGGCACCATTTGTACTTGCCTTTTATCAACCCATTCATTTTCCCTCTTGTATGTAGCATTTCTAAGTGCGCACACACACACACGGAGAGAGTTTTGTAATATGCTCCCTCTTGGTCTCGTGGTAATATGCCCTTATTCCTCTTTTTCTGTAGAACCTAACCGTGATGGAGTCACAGAATCTCGCTGACGACCTCTCGCCAAAGAAGACGACCGTTTTTAAGGTTGGTGTATACGGCCCTCGCGGCCTTTGTCTAGTTAGATTTAGCTGTTTTAATATGTGTAGATTTAAAAGATCAAAAAAAAACAGAAGCAGAACAACCAAACTCGCTTTTCCAACTGCTTTAAAATGAGGGTAGTAGAAAGAGCGCTTGTTATCAAAGTTACAATCCTGGTTGTCAAGGGACTTGGCTAAATGTTTTGTTTTTTTTTCATTCTTTTTTTTTTTTTCTTTTCACCACTGATATTATCTCGTCTCTTGCACCAAGTTTGTTGTTGAAGAATCATGACATCTCCGTTGCACCCTAAACTTGCTCAATCAAACTTCCTTAACGTTGGCTTCCTTTTCTAAAAGTTTGTTCACACCCTGACAATGCGATCCAGATTATGGCAGTATCTTAGTGATGTTGATTCAATGATATCATGAATCTCTCCTAAGTACGGTTATTATAGGTAACTGACTGGACCAGTTCGTGTCATCGCTCCTTTATCTTGATGAAATACCTTTTCATTACTCCCTTGTTTATCAGTTGAGAGACCCTGAGGAAATTATGCAGTAAAATGCGTGTTGTAACCAGAGCAACTTGACAGGCTTAAATAAACAGTAATGTTGAACCCAGATCTGTTTTTGAGCTGCTTCCAGGAAGAGCGCTACAGCTGCTATCCTCACTACTGTTTTCTGTTATTGCTATTCTGTTATAGGTTGCATATTTGTATATACCTGTCTTTAATAAATATCACATTTGTTTAAAAATGTCCAGTCTGTACATTCTCATCTTTAAGACGTCTGAACTAGACGTACTGTTCCTGATTAAATTGCCTGCTAATTTTTGCCTCAAAGGATCTAACTTCACTTTGCGAACGTAAGATGAGCCTGCACTGATTTCTAGACTAGAACTGCTTTGCTGAACCCTGTGTGTTGTTCAGCTGGGAAACGGTACTCTCTCTGGCTCGAGGAAACGTCTGTCACGTGCCACCTTTGAGAAGGAGAAGGAGATGTGTATCCAGATGTTCGAGCAGTGGTCAGAGGCTGATCAGGTGGAATTTGTGGAGCATCTCATCTCACGCATGTGCCACTACCAGCATGGCCACATCAACACTTACCTCAAACCCATGCTGCAGAGAGACTTTATAACGGCCCTGCCAGGTACGCGCACACACACACACACACACCCCTCTCTTACGTAAATCTCATAGTACAAAGAGGCTTCTAAAGGTCCCTGCCAAGTACGCACATACACCTACTCCTACTTCATACTACTACAGATGTATTGATCCTGTATATCCTCACATATACTATAATCATCAGGTGTCTACACGAGTTGGTATTTTTTTTTTTTTTTTTTTTTTTTAACTGTGTACATTCAATCAGAAACTTGTAAATGAACCATAAACCTGTCTGTTCTGTTGTGTTTGACTCTTCAGCACGGGGTCTGGAGCACATAGCAGAGAACATCCTGTCGTTCCTGGACGCACGCTCTCTATGCGCGGCTGAGCTGGTGTGCCGCGAGTGGCACCGGGTCATCTCGGACGGCATGCTGTGGAAGAAGCTCATTGAGAGGATGGTGCGCACTGATCCACTGTGGAAAGGCCTGTCTGAAAGACATCAGTGGTGAGCTGAAGAATCTGGATGCATTGTCTGTGGACTGCATTTTCTATGTTGCACACAACCCTCATTGTTCTACCAATTTGCTGTGCTGCAGATTTTATTCCAACACTAATGACGCATCGACACTATTTTCCCAGACGTGTTTTGGTACTCGTCCATACTAATACTAATACTAATATCACAATTAGTAATATAGTGTTAAGAAATCAGGGACATACGTTTTTTATATTTAGCTCTGTTTGTTACGTCTGCTAAGGAGGTTGTTTTCGGTGCGGTTTGTCTGCCTGTAAGTAGGATTGTGCAAAACCTACCAAACCGATTTCCATGAAACTTGGTGGCAGGTGAAGTGTAGACCACAGAAGAACCCATTACATCCGAATCACGGAGTGTCTCCACAAGATTAGCTTCGCTTTTATTAATGTTTCGAGATACAGCATTTGGCCTTGGGGGAAGTCTGTGCTGCATAATGCCAAACACCTTAAAATCCAAGGTCAATAGTGACGAAGCATAGCCAATGTAGAAATACAATGACACCGTACAGACATATAAAGTGGTTGCGGTTGCAGATTTGCATATCCTAGAGTCGGCTGTTGTCCTTGGCGCAGGTCTCCGTTCTCCGAGCGTTTCCATGGTTTTCATGTTTTCACCCAGGCATTTTCATGCACTTAAGCCACTAGTCTCTCAATTCGCATTCTTCCATACTTAAACTTGCTGTTTTTAGAGCATTAGCGCGTTCACATTGACAAGTACGGCAACATGCAGTGCAATACGAGTACCCAGATGGTGTAGTCATAACAGTGATAAGATTGAGTGTGGAACGCTGGATACTTCTCACCTTCAATGATCGCAATCTTGGCTACCTAGTGGAAGGGGAGGGACCACCAGCCTATTTTCAAACTTGTGAAAATGGCGGCCGAGGAAGCTGCAGTGGTTGGAACTGTTGTGAACACCGCACCATGCAACTGTAAGTTATAAATTATGAATATCTACACAATGTTGTCGGATATGTTTATTGCGTTAATTTAGCAGTCAGTGCAGGTGATGCGACAATAGCAGTCAAATGTCGCAATCATTCCCGGCAAGTGCCTAACTTCGATTTGTGACAACACTACCCTGTTGAAATGCACGCATTTAATGCAAGTAAGTACAGTGTGTGTACAACAGTGTACTATATGGAAGTTTAAGCATATTACATATGTGTCTTAAATGGCAAAATCAGTCAGAAAAGTCAAAATCAGTAGTTTTCTGACTGTTAAGTAAGCAGAACCACCATCAAAACTCGAATGTAAATTCTCAGAGCTTATTTCAAGTGTTTTTAAAGCCATTGAACAGCATACTTCTCATTAAATGAAAGGCTATTTATATTCAATCTTTTAAATATTTTCCACAGAGAACAAACTGTCCTTTGTCAGCATACCAGTGGAAATTAATTTCCTGTTTATACATGGTGCATCCCATGACATTTAGATTGACAACAGAAGTGGCCCTATAACAGAACCTTGAGGAACATCACGTTTGGCACTAGCTAAGAAGGTCATTTACCATCCTGAATAAAACAGTCTCTGTGCCCTAATGAGAAACCCTGATCGTTTAGATTCATTTTCGCTAGAAATGGTAATTGCTTCTGTAACAGGTTTGTTGGTTAAAATCAGAAGTACAAATTGATGAATGATTACATTAACTAAAATGAAATAAAAATGCTTATTTTTGACAGCTGTTCAGGATGCATGTATGCGAATCATCTTTTTCTATCAAGAAGCTAAAATGAGTTCTTATTAATTGTCAAATAGGGCAATGGAAAGATCTTATCTTATATGAGCAATGTCCTTTAGAAGAAAAATGCAATGCGTTTATATAAAAGAACTGTTTCTGTTTGTTTGTTTTCCTGCCTGTTTCCAGGGAGAAGTACTTGTTCAAGAACCGCACAAATGAAGTCCCACCCAACTCGTACTATCACTCACTCTACCCTAAAATTATACAGGACATCGAAGTGAGCATTCATTTGTTATGACTGAGCATACAGGTCACCTGTGGCTGTGTATGCTTTCTGATGGCAGTTTCTGGAGTTATAATTATTCGTACTGGGGGTGTAATTATACCAGTCTGGGTCTCTTTGTCCTCTTATTTCTGTTGGGGTGTGTTTAGACGATTGAGGCGAATTGGCGTTGTGGCAGACACAACCTGCAGAGGATCCAGTGCAGATCAGAGAACAGCAAAGGGGTTTACTGCTTACAGTACGATGACGACAAGATCATCAGCGGCCTCCGAGACAACTCCATTAAGGTGCGTGGGCGTGGGGTGATGCATTTGAAGAGGAATAGCTTGTGTTTATATTTGGTGTCATGAAACCCATGATCATGCAATCATCAATGCTAATATAATAAAATATTAGCGTGTTTTCAAATGTACTGCCACTCTGTCTTTGTCAGATCTGGGATAAGCACACTCTGGAGTGTCTGAAGATTCTGACTGGTCACACTGGTTCAGTTTTGTGTCTGCAGTACGATGACCGAGTAATAGTGACCGGTTCCTCAGACTCTACTGTCAGGTATACATATATACATGTGACATTTTGGAAGTAATTATTAGGGAACTTTTTCACCTTTTCATTCTTTGTTTGTTTTTAAAAAAAAAAAAAATTTTCTGTAGTCCTATGTAAAGCTGTCTAAGCTCTATTTCATCTATAAACCATTTGTTATATGTTTACGGCGTAAATCCGAACCGAAACGCCAGTTCTATTATGTTTTTTGATGGAATTTAAAACTCCGTATTATTCCTTTCATGCTTTCTGTGTTCACATCTGCAGCATGTTTCGATTGCTACAAGGAAGTTAAATACTGCGCTCAGTCTTTCCTTCTTTCATTCTGCCTCAGGGTTTGGGATGTGACTTCCGGTGAGGTTCTGAACACTCTGATCCACCACAACGAGGCAGTACTTCACCTGCGTTTCTGTAATGGCCTGATGGTGACGTGCTCTAAAGATCGCTCTATCGCAGTGTGGGACATGGCCTCCGCCACTGACATCAGCCTGCGCCGGGTGCTCGTGGGCCACCGAGCTGCCGTCAACGTCGTCGACTTCGACGACAAATACATCGTCTCAGCCTCGGGAGACAGAACTATAAAAGTAAAACTACAGAAGTGGCTTAATTAGTTAAAAAAGTTGATTTTGGTTTGAGCAAAAAGTGTTGGAATTATATGTTGGTGTGTTGTAATTATTGAAATATTTTACCTTAACTGGTAGCAAAAATATCATTACATGATCTGTTAGGAAGTGGGCCATTTTGTACTAGATTCGCCATGATATTTAGTTTTACTTTGGTACAGACACATTAGGTGATTATTTTTTTTATTGGGATGCAATGTAATGTTTATTTTAAAAGATTTTTTGGCTTTAAATGTATATGAACATGTACTCACTGAGTGTAAGCTGCTAGATAAAGATTTCCATACACTGTATAACACACGCATTAGTGCAGTCCAGATTTTCTGTTAATTGTATTGTTTAAATTAACGGACACATTGGATTGTGTTGTATTTATTTATACTCTGGACATTATTGTGATGTGCTGTCTTTATGTCTCATATGTGTATATATGTTGTGTTTAGGTGTGGAGCACCAGTACCTGTGAATTTGTCCGAACACTAAATGGACACAAGCGAGGTATTGCCTGCCTCCAGTACAGAGACAGACTGGTGGTCAGCGGCTCCTCGGACAACACCATACGGTGTGTGCTTGTGCATGTGTGTGTTTTGAGGGATCTCCTGATTCGGTGTATAGAACATGTTAGGAATTAAGTGGGTGAAATGAACGTACTGTGTGTTTATGAAATATCTTGTATTGAAAATGTATTAAGGAAAGATATGCTCATACACTTGTGTACTTGCCTGTGTGTGTCATGCAGATTATGGGATATCGAATGTGGGGCATGTCTGCGAGTCTTGGAAGGCCATGAGGAACTCGTTCGTTGCATTCGGTTTGACAGCAAGAGGATCGTCAGTGGAGCATACGACGGGTAACGCCGCACACATACGAACACCTTTCAAATATGCTAAAACTTAAGCCATCTGAATCCATAGTACTTTAATTTAGTGACCTGTAGTTTTTTTATACACTAACAAATTCACTCTGCCTCCAAAAAACTAGTCTAATGTGACTAAGTTGCCTTACTTGCTAAACTGTACTTCACCAAGTGGGCTAATCTGGCAGGCAAGGATCTTGTTTGCTGAGAGAATTTGTGAGCTTACTTGGCTAATGATCCTGCAAGTACCATAAGATGATGCATGTATTAGCTTATGCCTGTTATTCTTCTACTGTTTACATGGATGCTTCATGCACAAGGTTATTTCATTGCATCATTTTCTCTCTCTCTTGTGCTCTCTTTCTCTCTCACCAGGAAGATTAAGGTGTGGGATCTACAGGCTGCTTTGGATCCCCGTGCTCCCGCTAGCACTCTCTGTCTGCGCACACTAGTGGTGAATATATTCTACATTAGCTCCAGCACATTCTTACATCTCCTGAGAACACGCTTCAGCGTCCTCATAGGTCATAACTTTAGCATGCTGAACACATGGCATTTGTTGAATCACTATCCCTCACTAGAAACTTCTCTTCAGCTTACGTCAAGATTGAGGCTGAACTAGCAGCAGCTATGTTTCTTGTGCTGAACAAAACAAGACTTCTGTTTGCTTGGCAACCTAAGATGAGAGGTGAACATGCTCCCCAGCAGGAGCCACAGATTAGTCTGTCGGGTTTATTAAAATAAAAAAATTGAAACAAATTAGGTTGTCTAAAATATAGGCCTGGGGTCGAGAAGTGACGAATCACAGCCTGGATGCACACCAGGACACTTGAAAAATACTGTAATAGAACTAATAAACAATAGATTAAACAAAAAGTCTCAGTTGAGCAAATCTGCCCGTCTTAAACATGAATTATTGTAGCAGATCCTCTGTTGTGTTTTACTTCCAGTCACATGCTTTTATGAAGCAACTCTTTAAGGAAAAACTTTATATCTATATACGCATGCATACATACAGTAGATAAAAAAAAAAATTTAAAAAAAAAAGTTTACACGTCCCTGTTAAAATGCCAGGTTTTTGTGATGTAAAACGAATGAGACCACAATAAATAATGTCAAACCACCTTTAATGTGACCCATAACCTGTACAATTCAATTGAACAACAAATAAATCTGTTAAGGGGAAAAAATATATACAATAAAAAAAAAAACATACAAGGAGTTGGTTGCTTAAGTATGCACACCCTTAAACTAATACTTTTGTTGAAGCACCTTTTGATTCAATAACAGCATTCACTCTGCTTGTGTACATACCTGCCATCAATTAAAGAGACTCTGATTAACCCCAAATAAAGTTCAGCTGTCCTAGTAGGATTTTCCTGACATTTACTCAGTTACAGCAAAAGCCATGGTTCGCAGAAAGCTTACACGGCATCAAAGGGTACAAAAAAATTTCCACAGCATTGGATATACCGTGGAACACCGTCATCAAAAGGTGGAGAAAATAAGGGACCACAGTGACGTTGCCAAGAACTGGACGTCCCTCCAAGGTTGATGAAAAGAGGAGACGAAAACTGGTCAGGGAGGCTGCCAAGAGACCTACAGCAACACTAAAGGAGCTGCAGGAATTTCTGCCAAGTACTGATTGTGTACTACATGTGACAATGTCCCGTATTCTCCATATGTCTGGACTATGGGGCAAGGTTGCAAGGGTTTTCTTACGAAGAAAAACATCCATGCCCGGCTAAAAATTTAAAAAAAAAAAGCATGTGGGAAAATGTGTTATGTTCTGATGAGACCAACTTTTTTACCACAATTCCAAAAGGTACGTTTGGTGCAAAAACAACACTTCGCATCACCAAAAGAACACCATACCCACGGTGAAGCATGGTGGTGGCAGTGTCGTGCTTTTGAGATTGCTTTTCTTCAGCTGGAACTGGGGCTTTAGTTAAGGTGGAGGGAATTATGAACAGTTCCAAATATCTTCAGGCGTCTGCTATAAAGCTTTAAATGAAGAGGAATTTCACCCTTCAACACGACAATGACCCCAAGCATCCAATTCAACAAAAGAATGGCTTCACCAGAAGAAAATTAAAAGTTTTGGAATGGCCCCGCCAGAGCCCAGACCTAAATCCAATAGAAAATCTGTGGCGTGACCTGAAGAGGATTGTGCACAAGAGAGACCCTCACAATCTGACAGACTGAAGAGTGGGCAAATATTGCCAAGTCAAGATGTACCATGCTGATAGACAAAGTATTAGTTTAAGGGTGTGTACACTTATACAACCAGCTTTAGTGTACATTTTTTGTTTAATTTATTTTTTTTTGTGTGCATAATCTCTCATACACTTTCCTTTACCTTCTCTGGTCCGATTAGCAAAGTCTGACAAGGCTTGCTAAAAATAATTGATGATAAAAACGAGAAATATGCATTTATGCTCTAGTTCAAATTCCAAACAAGTCTGTTCTGTTCAGAGTTCATAGCACAAAAGTGATGATGTGAAGTGCCAGTGTGAAACAATACCTAACCTCTTCGGATTGAATAAATCATTCATCTGGTCCTTCGAAAGCAAGGAAAATTTAGATCTTCGCAAATTTTAATTGGATTGTCCTAGTCTAGACCAAGAAAGTTACACTCAAGCTGTATTAAAATGAACTGATAACTGAAATGTAGGTGTTCCTCTTGGTTTCATGTTTCCTAACCGTGTTGTTCCCCAAGTCTACCTTCATCTGTATAACATAATGAACCACTACATGCTAACTATCTAAATCATTAGTCTCAGGCATTACTTTGCTTATGCTTGGTGTGCATCTCCCCCCCCTGTTGCCTCACAACAGTCTTCTCACAACCTTAACTGCTTGAAAAGCAAACAAATCAAGTGTTCATTTTCCCACAAACATTTGAATGCACCACTACACCGAGCTCAAATGCCAGGTACCTTTAACAAAAGACAGCTTTTTCCTCAGGAGCCAGCTAAATGCAGCCTGTGTAGGGAGCCACTCAGTTGGTCATCTAAAGGCAGGTGGAACTGCTTGCTTTAATAACCTGAATAACTCCGCATCTTGCCATCATAATTTTCACCATCTTGTACCTGGCATATGTTTTGTGATGTGATGTGATTTCCTTTTGGTGTGTGTATGTGTGTTAATTTTGTGCTGTCATGGTTACCTTTTGCAGGAGCACTCTGGCCGTGTGTTCCGTCTACAGTTTGATGAGTTCCAGATCATCAGCAGTTCCCATGACGACACCATCCTTATATGGGACTTCCTGAATGTCTCCCCCAACGGACAGACAGAAGGACTCCCTCATGCAGCCAGATCACCGTCGCGCACCTACACGTACATCTCCAGATAGCGGGTACACTATCTAGACGCGCACCTACACGCACACACCCCTGCATTAACACCCCCATGTTGCCGTTTTAGCCAAAAACCATAAACTAATAATAGACTTTGTTTACAAAATGTTTTAGTGTAGCACAAGTAAAACGTATGTGTACTCTACCAATACACTATATAGCTGTTTCTTATACACACACACACACACACCCTTATGTCAGGCAAGGACAACTAAAACCCTTAACATTTATCTCCAAAGAGTGTTTTGACTCCTTTTCTCTGCCCCAGGTGCCTTTGATGTGTGCCAGTGTTTCCTGGGAAAGCTGAGAGCTGATAGGCTACGGACTTCGTCTGTCCCGAAAGGAGTGAAAGGAACTGCCTCCTTGTTTTCATCTCTCCGGTCGGATGGGAAGCTTTTCCAGTAACGCTCAAGTGTGCCACAGAAACGTATTCACACACCAACTATGAGCCGACATGGAAACACTGTCTTTGTAATACAGTAGCACACAGCACAATTTTAACTGTTTTGCTCAGCATTAACTCTAGATTTACACTTCAAATGGCATTTAGAAGCTTGAAACGATATCTATTGCCAGAGTATTGCTAAGACGTTCTTAGACTATAATCTAAACTCTTGATACCTGCATTAAACCCCTCCACCCATGTAGGCCCACGTATACACAAAACACTCTGTCAATGGACGATTGAACTTTCCCACTTCTCTTCTGAAACTGTTGAATGGACAGACTGCAATGTTGGAGAAAGAGACTCTTAGCGAATCTGCCAAGGAAATTGAAGTGAATTGACTACATGGACAGACTAGTGATGTATTTCTATCTCCCTTTCTGTCTCTCTGGCCCTGGGCTTTTCTCAAGAACCAGAAATGCACACTCCTATTTAAGCATCAGAGAATGACTGCTCTGTGCCGGCTGAACGGAGTTTGGTTTCTCCACCACGTCTCGTTCTCGTCTCAAGGCTGAGGCGGGCATTGTGCATGTGAGACAGTGCGGAATCCCTCCTCCTGGCTCTGTTTCTTCTTTTCTTTTTTTTTTTTTGTTTAATTTCAGATTGTTTTATTCCTTTTTTTTACTTAAGTGTACTCATTTTCATTGTATGCTTGCGCTAGACATTGTAGAGCTCTTTGTTCCACTCGGTGACTAGCATGTTTGTTTCTCAGATCTCGTTTTCTCTCTCTCTCGCGCTCTCTCTCTGCTCTCTTTTGCGCTCTCTCTCTGCTCTCTCTGTGCCTGCTTGCTTTACTGTATGATAGCGGATTCTAGTTGTAAGCCAATCTGTCTTGTCAAGAATTGTGTTGTATATTAAAATTATTATTTTTTAAGAAAAATACATTTATTGTGAATAAAGTACAAGACCATGGTGATGCTTGCGTTTGAGTTGTACAGTTTAGCACAATGCCGATCTAGGTTTTGTATATCTGTAAATAGCATCCACAATGCTGGATGTACAATGTTTGGATAAAATGCAACACCTGCTTCTGGTGTGGTACCATTGCTCATTTATGGTCATCTTCCTGTCAATGACTAAAAATGTGTTAAAATTTAATTAGCAGAAACACTCAGTTAAGTGAAGTGATACCTACGCTGTTTACTGTAAATGGAAGCTTACTGGAATTTTGCATGTAGATATGTCTGTTGACTTTAGGTTGCAACCTTAGCCATAGATCTTTGATTGTATGAGTGAAGAATCCCCTGGGACATATCGTCTCCCACAATGCTTCAGAAGCAATATTCCATTATGCTAGCTGCATCTATGCAGGAGGGTATAAAATGCACTACCTTTCTCATGCTATTAGAGTACTGGGGTTACAGTGGTACCTTAAATTATCAACTATGGAGTATTGTGACTTCCAAGTTGCTGGACAAACTTCTCAAAGACCAATGCCAAATATAATCGGTCAAGCTGACCAGTTTGTGAACTTACACTAAGGACAGAATGAGCCAGTGTTGTCTTCAAGTCAGGTTTGTAAAATCTTATAAAGGTATGTGGTGGTGATCGGCTCACTGCAATGCAATCAGTGTTCCTGAAAGAAGACCCAGGACATGGCCATTCTGAGCGAGAACTCTTCACTGAGTGATGGGTTGGGGCAGAAACTGCTGCTTCAGGCACCAGAATGCTGGTGGACAGATTATGAATTGGAGGACTGCAAGCAATTGGCCATGGGCGTTCGTGATGGAATTGAAGTCGGTGGAATTCTGGGTGGATGGAGGTGGGATGCCATGAGTGGTTCCACTGAGAGCAAATGTACAAATTCAGTGCCATCCTCATTGATGCAATCAAATGCTGCCCATCCCTGGACTGTGTTTAGGGGAACATAGACTTCTCCAGGAATTAATGGCTTTCATCAGGCCTTCCAACTATTCTGGCACTTGCTATTTGTCAGCTGTTTTCCATCATGGAAATGCCAGAGAGTGCTGAAATTTTCAGCTGGCCTAAAGCAGAGATTGTCCACATTGATGGACTTGTGTGATAGCCCATCTCTGTCACTACATTAACTTCCTGGTTCTATGGACTTTGCATCCTGTGTGGAAGGCATGAAAGGCTTCAACTTTGTTCTCTTTGAAGTTAGAAAACAGGCCAGAGAACTCCTCCACTGAGACACACTTGTCTTTTGTGCCTGCAAAATGCCCAGCAATATGACCGTCATCATTCTTGCCCAGCCATAGAGGAATCAAGTGTCAAGCTGGTCACCCCAATTAGCTCGCTTGGGAGTGAGCCCATGAGAGCAATGTGCAAAGTCTTGTTATGGGAGAGTGGTTGCTCCCATGATGGAGTCTTCTCCTGTTAAGCTACCGTCAGCACTTGCCTGCACTGGAGAGTCTTCAGGGAAAAGTGGGCACAGTGTTCACACCAGGGATGCACAGAGAAAAAAATTGTGAGGATTTTAAAAAGAATTTTAGGAAATATATGCAAATGTTGGGTGGCAGGGGGGCACAGTGGGTAGGAGTGTTGTCTCACAGCTCCACGGTCCCCAGTTCAATCCCGAGCCCAGTACTCTCTATGCAGAGTTTTCACATGGTCTTGTGAGTGCATGAGTGACAAGTCGAAAAAGATTAGAGTTGATCTCTATCTGTTAATCTCCAACAGAGGGCAGCAAACACCAGTGAATCAGAGTCTGAGAACCAAGGTAAAGTGAAAACGTACCGAAGTACTTGCAAAAAGGTTGTTGCAAAAAAAAAAAAAAAATTGTTGCTATAATTCACAGTTACTAGAATTGGTGCTCTTTCAGTTTCATAGGGATGAAAGATCGTGACCCCACATAAATGGACACCTTGAAAATGAATTACATGCCCTGTCCCACTGATTCATATTACGACCTTTCTGTAATTTAGTTTCCCTGAAACAGAGGTTTGAGACTTTTATGTGATTCCCTCCCACAGGTCTCTTAGAATGAGGTCATGAGTGTGAACCCCAACAAGCATGTGCTCTTGACATGTATATCAGAGGATAACCTATGGGTACACCAGTGAGCACACACTGTGTGTGCGTGGCGCGTGCGCCGAACACCCCCTGTGGGGGAATATATCTCTGATTACTGTAGCAGATGTGTGGTGAGAGAGAGGGAGAGGGAGAGAACAAGGAAAATAAAGATGTGCAGATAGCAATGAGTAAAATATTCATGCCAGTCAGACCCTGCTGAACTGAAATTTTGGCAGATATGGACATGCTATTAAGAGATGACGGGAGGGGTGAGAGAGAACAAGATTTATTGAAAAAGAAAAATTGAGGAAGGAAAGTCTGAACAGTAAAACTCACGATGAGGGGCTTCCTAGCTGGTATGAACAAAGCTGAGTAGGAGTGATTGAGAAGATGGGGAGAAAGGGGACAGACAAAGACGAAGTGAACACACTAGAAATGAGGACAGAAAAGCAAAAACTGGAGAAGAAGAAAGGAGAGCTTTTTTTGCACATGCTGCTCAGCTGTGTAAACTGGAGAGAGGCAGGGTCTCGGATTCCCTGGGAAAAAGGCCTGATATTTATAGGAGACTGGCAGCCCATATGCCTCTCTCTCACACACACACATTTACTAATATTATTATTATTCCTGAACACTCAAAAATGGAAAATGGCAGGAACCTGAGATGCCTGGAGAGGTGTGTGTGTGTGTGTGTGTGCACGCACACGTGTGTTCATGAGAAAAGGCAAGTATGTCTGTGAGTGTATATGTACAAGATGGAGCAAAGGGGATCAAGACAGTAATGATAGTCACAGTGGAAAAAAGAGAGGATAGACAGAAGCAGAGAAAAAGGACAACATTGGCATGGCTGTAAGAGGTATAAGGTGATCTACAGAATGATGTGTGGAGAGAGGCAGAGAGTAAAAAGACAGAGATAGAGGGCGTTAAGCACATTCAGACATGATCACATATTACAGCATGAGATTATATGATTCCCGCAAATATGGTGCAGACATGTCGAAACAGCACACACACACACACATGCACATTTGTCAAAAAGAAGAAAACTCCACCAGTAGGTAACAGGTGGGAAAGGCAAGTGAAACTTATTTGATCTCAACTGTGTCCAGTGTTTCACATATCACAAATCTGTAATTGTTTTGTTAACAGAATTCATGATTATGTGCTTTATATTTCTGAAAATCTCTCTCACGCTCATTTTTCTTACCAATTCTGTCCCGAGGGTGGCAGTACTGCACGCCTGTTATCCTTCTCCATCCCTAATTAGAAATGACAGTGTGTGATGTACATGAATATGCATTTTGGCATCTTTTAATAGACATCTCGCTAGTTAACTTGTAGTAAACAAGTTCTCATTTGTCACAGGTTGACAGGAATTGGGATTTCAGAATCCTTAATTTGCATCACAATACTGATGACAGTTTGTTTAACAGTAGCCAAATCTACCAAAATATATCAATCAACAATCACATTTTAGTTTGTGACTAACATTAACCAAACTATCAAGCTAACTGCCTTAGCAAGATCTCCCAAGTAATAAGTCATGTTAGAAATAAAGTATGAAAATATGGACGTGCTGATACTAAGAATTCTGTAGGAAAAAAGTCAGAACTTCTGAGGTCTCACTTTTTTCTCAGTCTTTTTTTCTGAATTCTCACATTTTTTTTCTCAGAGTTCTGACTTTTTTCTCAGAATTCTCAGTTTTTTCTCAGAATTCTCTGAAATTTATTTAACCTCTTCCATATAATAGAGTGGTGTGATGAAGGGAGTTACTGCTACTACCAAATTGCCAAACTGATTAGTTTCCTATAACATTGTTTTCTGAAGTGTTTTACTCCTCTTATACCCCAGCAATTTGTGAACAATTAAATGTTTTTTATTTATTAAAGACAATCTGTTTATAGTAGCATTTAATGTTGTGGAATGGCTTTTTTTAATTTAATGTCTCCTCACAGAGAACTTGTATGTAGTGTCCAGCATATGAGTCCCTGTGTAAGTCATTACTAGAGTAACTACATTACAATAAGTGCTTTAATATAAACCTGTGGTTTCAATTACAGCTGGCATTATTGTCGGTTGCTGTTATAGACAATTAATCAACACCCTCTAACCAATCAGAGTCAACAGCATGGCGGTATAATCTTTAATCTGCTTTGCCTGATTTCAAATGTTCTGTTACAAACTAGTCCACTTTCGCATGTTTGTGTAAATTTTGTATTTGTATTCTGCTATAGCATGTTTTGTTAATGGCTCTGGAATGTCTGCTAAAAGACCTATGGGGACCTATGACCGACCTATGGGGAAAAAACCTCAGCAAATATAAAAATGTACTGTAATTTTCTTCAAATATTGGGATATATTCATGCCATATCTCCACTCCATAGAACTGAGTGGAAGGGAGGAGTGAAGTAAGAGAGGAGTGTGCTTTTTGGAGAAGAGGTACATGACCTACCACTGAGTTAAAAATCCCTCATGAGTAGTGTTGATAAATCACTCAGAGCAGGCCTCGGGCTCTTAACTGCACAGAAACAGAGAGACAGGGGGATAAAGGGATAAAGAATAGGGGTGTGGTGCAGAAAGACAGAATTTCATTTGTTTTGGGGGTCATTTGAGGAAAAGAGGTCAAAGTTCAGATTACAGTCTGGCTCTGAGGTTGATTACATGCGTGTTGAAGTGCATGGCTAATTAATGTTGATGAATGTTGATAAATTCTGTAATAGATTCCGTTTCCGTAATAGAAAATTTTCTACTGCATTTGTGAGAAAACCTGTCAGATATCGCTTTGGCTGAAATCTGGCCAAACAGCCAAACTCTGGTACTGACCAAAATATACTTTAACACCACTACTCCAAGAACATATAAATATAAAATCTCAAAAACAATTATATTTTTTCAAACTTTATAAACCTGCCTAGGCTTTCTGCAAAGCTAATGATGGATAGATAAGAAGTCAGTGTAACAAATGCAGCATTAATTGCTAACTTACAAGCATAATGTTCTTTCCTTACACTGTGAATGCCAGGTATTGATCAATTGATGAATTGCCAGGTATTGTTGGTTACATGCCATAGTAAAACATAATCATTTCAGTTTGTAAACTGTAACCTGTAACTACCAGCTATGAAATTATCCACAATGTTCATGCATTGTTACTGACACTATAGAGATGGAAGCAGACAAATTTGTAATGTTTAAAAGCAAAAAAAAAGGAAAGAACCCAATTAGTGTAAAAAGTCATTACATTATTTTTCTCCCCATAAATAGGTTATGTTGGAGAAAAAAGGGAAATTAGATGGGACATTTGCTTGCCTTTACAGCTCAGGATAAATCAAAGGATAAAAAACAGGTTAAGGTAATTCCATCTGAGAAAATATAAATATGAAAAAAAAAAAATATATATTATTGTTAAACATGGATTCACTACTGCTGAATGGGGGGGGGGGTCTTCTAAATAACATGTCAGCATGTTGGATGCATAAAGACAGGTATTGAGATAAACATAATTTTCAGCCATATTTATATTCTTATATATTTTATTTATTACATGTTACAGTAGGGTGGCATGGGAGTGCAGTGAGGAGCATTGCCACCTCACAGCTTCAGGATCCCAGGTTTGATCCTATGCTTGGGTGTGGTGTGTTTAGCATGTTCTCCCTGTGTCTGTGTAGGTTTCTGCTGGGTTCTCCAGTTTCCTCTCTCCACCCATGACCATGCACACGAAATTACTGCTACTCTGGGTGTTAATGCGATGTGTGTGTGTGTACAGTTGTGGTCAGAAGTTTACATTTACCTATCATGGACATGAATGCCACGGCAATATTGAGCTTTCAGTGATTTCCATGAGCTGTTCTTTTGCTGCTGCAGAATGATTGTACAACATACATCTTTAATAGAAAACAAAAAAGAATTTGGTGCACAAGTTCTAATTTATTTTGGGTTTCCTAAAATCAACGAAGAGTTGGATATTTGACCACATTTCTTGGCAGAATTGGTAGAGTTCAATTAAACTTGTGTGTTTCCTGGCAAAGACCTGACTTTTAAGGACAGTCCGCATATTTTCAATATGGTTGAGTTCAGGACTTGTTTTAAGCTTAATGTTAGCTTGATTTTCCATTCCACATCCAAGTTTCAGCCATCTAGCTGATGGTTTGAGGTTATGCTGAAGAATTCTGAGGTTCCTCATTATTCCATCCATCTTATTGAACGCACCAGTTCCACTGGCAGCAAAACAGCCCTAGAGCATGATGCTACCACCACCAAGCTTAACAGCTGGTACAGTGTTCCTCTGTACCTCTGGTCACTGTGGCCAATCAACTCAATCTTTTTGTCATCTGACCATAAAACTTGCCTCCAGACGGCTTTTTCTTTGTCCAAGTGTTCAGCTGCAAACTTTAGTCGAGCTTGAAGGTGTTGATTTTGGAGCAGGGGCTTTTTTCTTGGAAGGTAGCCTCTCAGTCCATGGTGATATAAAACTCGTTTGACTGTAGACACTGTTCCAGCAGCTTCCAGTTCATGGAAAGCCAGTACCTTGATGGTTCTTGGGTTGTTCTTCACCATCCAAAACAATTTCCTCTCTGCCGAGGGTCATAGTTTGAGTCTTCTTCTGGTAAAGTGACTTGGCATAGTGGCTACACCTGCCAATAATTGTGTACTTATACACAATTGTTTGAACTGATGATCTTGGAATCTGCAATTATAAATGGCTCCAAGAAACATTCCTGAGTTTTGTAAATCTGTGATCCTCTTTCTCAGATCTGCACTGAGCTCCTTGGACTTTCCTATTGTCCTGTGAATTCTGTCAAACAAACTCTTTTTATGTTGTGTACAGAAGCCACCAGCTGTTGGTAGCAGGAAGTTAAGAGGACTTGGCAAGTTAAAAACATTTTGGAACATTCTGCACCACAGAATTAATAATTTAAGTGGTTATATGTATATTTATGATCCTGCATATATAATTGTGATCGTGCTGATTTCAGAAAACTCCGAATAAATTCAAACTTCTTTAAGTTCTTCAAGTTCTTGTTTTTTTCCTATTAAAGATATATATTTTTCAGTCATTCTTCCCCAGAAAAAGAAACTTTTCAAATAAGTAACTGTAAGCCAAATTTTGCCATGACATTCATGTTCATGATGACATTCATTCCTGTGTGTGCAAACTTCTGTCCGCAACTGTATATAGTACCCTAAGATAAGAATTAAGTGTGCTATCTAGGATGTATATTCACTTTTCATCCAGTGTTCCTGAGAGGAGAAACAAGGAACTTTTGTGCTTGTCAAAAAGCAAGAGAAAGCTGCTGATTAGTTAAGAATAGGATAATGGAATCCCCAACCTGAGGGGACATTATGACTGACAGGCTTTCTCTCTCTCTCTCTCTCTCTCTCTCTCTCTCTCTCTCTCTCTCTCTCTCTGTATATATTTGTATGTGTGTGTGTGTGTGTGTGTGTGAATGGGTTATTTTAATGGCCCTACAGGCATTTACTATACCTACCATTCATTTGCAAACTAGTACGCACTCATACCCTCATAAAACACACGATCACATTTTCTCATAAACACATTAAGTAACCACTACCATCAGAACAGGAGGGAAAATACCACAGAGAAATTCTTACCCCTCCCTTTTTTATACCTTCTACATACTAATACCCCTGTCTTTCTCTCTTTTTCATACTAACCCACAAGAGATTATTACTGAATTCCTACGAAGGAATGAAGGCATTACATTACTTGTCTCTCTTTTGATGTTAATCTCCACATTTGCTGTCAGTTCTTTGCCTATAATTGCACCTTGTTCTTACTTATTCTCCTTTTCCTTTTTTGTTGACTCTACCTTACTCCTTTCTTCCCCCCTGCCTGCCTCCCTCCCTCCCTCTTTTGCTCATTCACTACCTGATGTTATGGCCCAGTAGCTTATGAGTCACAACTCTGGTAAAACCATCAGAGAAAGAGAGCAAGCGAGAGAGATAGAGAGAGAGAGAGAGGTGGGCCAACAGAAGAAAAGAGAAAAGGTGCAGAGTTCACTTTCACATTTGGAGTCCAAGTAATTTGTGTATGCATGTCAATATCATTTAGGTTTTCAGTTCAATACAGGCACATGCATGCACATATGAATGCATGCATACCATCCAAATAGCATTACAGTTCAGCATATATGACCCTCCCCTTCACTCCCCTTCTATTGCCGTTGGATCCTACACAAACAATCCCTACTGGGCAATGCTAAGAGTCAGAGGAGGATGTGAGCCATTCTCTCTCTTTCTTTCTTCCTCTCTTTGTCTCTCTGTCTTTGTCTCTGAATGTCTGTCTGTCTCTCTCTGTGTCTCTCTCTCCCTCTCCCTGTTACTCACACACACTCATTCAGTCATTATTGTCCCTGTGTGTAAGCATTCTTGACATCATGTACATAAATCTGAACTCACCAAGCAAGGGTATGTGAGTGTGTCTTGGTTTTTGGTTGCTATAAAATTATTTCATGGATCTATAAGTAATCTATGGCAATCTAGCAACTTTTTGTTTAATGTGTTTTTTAAGTAGTATTTTCTGCTTAGTAAATATGAACTCTGTAAATATGAAGGCCTGCCTTGTTAATTCCACACCAACCCAATCATTAACCTAACATATAATAGCCCAACCTACATCAACCTGTACCTTATATCAACATATCATCACAATCCTTACCAAAACCAACCATTACCGACCTGCCACTTATTACCACTTATCAACATAATCTTTTCTAAAACCATACCTTACACATATCTTACCACTTATTACCAATTAATCAGCATAATCCTTACCAAAACCAAGTCTTAACATCCTACCACTTATCATCTCAATCCTTTCTAGCCTACCACTTATTACCACTTATCAGTGTTATCCTTAAGAAAAGCAACCCTTACCAACCTAACCATTTATCAGTGTAATCCTTACCAAAACCAACTCTTTACAAACCTATTACTTATTACCACTTAACAGCATTATCTTTACCAAAATTAACCATACATTCAGACCAAATGCAGTGAGAGGGTCAAAATTTGCTCTGACTGCCCCACCAACAATGCTGTCGATATCTGTGGATGCTCTGTGACATAGATGAAATATGCAGCTGCAAGTTTGTTCAGAATGCTTTGTATTTCAATCTTTATTTAAGGAGGCCACAAAAGCAAGCAGACATGTCAATTGGTATCTTACAGATCACAATAAGGTATAAGTGAACCTCATGAAATCTTTTAAATGTGAAGGTAAGAAATCGATGGATGAAGGAAAATAACAACCAATTAGGATTCTGTGTTTGGTAAGAAAATAAACTAATTAAAAGCCATTTGTGTGGTATGACTTTTGTGTTGCTAAGTCAGATTTCACCATGCAGTTTATAGGTAATGTTTTCTAGCCTTGGCCTTCAATTAACATTAATGTTACGACACCTTGGTCCATGCTTCTTTTTTTTATTTATGTCCCTGTATGCAAACACATCCTAAATAATGGGGAAACCCACCACCACAATGATGAATTTTTCCTCCATTTTAATAGGGAACGTTTTGAACAGAACCAAATTTTACACATTGTTTCTCTAGTATTCTCTAGAGTGAAGCAATTCTAAATTCTGATTGGTTGCCCCTGAACCGCATCACAGCTCGTTACCATAAAGTTGCCTGGACTTCAACATTATTCTGACACCACGGCCACTCAAGATGTGCCACCAACGATCATGCTACGGCTCGCCGCCATGAGACGCAATTTCACACAGAAAATTAATGACTTCTGGCCATTTTAACACTCTCGCTGCATTAGGTCAAAATGTATGGTAACCCATACCAATCTACTACTTATTACCACTTAATAACGTAGTCCTTACAAAAAGCAACCCAGTCTACTACATATTACCAATTGTTAGTTTTGTCCGTACCAAAAGCAACCTTACCAACCTACTAATTACCACTTGTTAGCATTACCTTTAACAAAACCACCCCTTACCAAAGAATCACCTATTACTCCTTACCAGCATTATCCTTACCAAAACCATCCCTTACTAACCTATCACTTATTACCATGTATCAGCATCATCCTTAACAAAACCATCTCTTACCAACATAGCACTTATTACCACTTATCATCATTATAATTACCTAAATTAACCCTTACATACCTACTTCTTATTACCAGTTATCAGTACAATTCTTACCAAACCCATCCCTTACCAACTTACCCTACAACTTATTACTGCTTATCAGCGTTATCCTTCCAAACCAAACCGTACCCACTTACCACTTCTCTCCTCTTATTAGTGCAATCCTTAGCATGACCAACCCTCAGAAACCTACCACTTATTATAACTTATCAGCATTATCCTTACCAAAACCCGCCCTTGCCAACCTACCACTTATCAGCATTCAAAGCATCCTAATCAAAGTCAATCCTTACCCGTATCTAATTATTACCAAAGTAACTAAGAAGCTAATTATTCCAAACCATTAATAGGCCATTTCATTCAAAAGACAATGCTTACCAATCCATACCAACTCATCTTCAACATTGACAGCCCACTGTCTGTCAAGGCAGTCCTTATGAATTCAGACAATACCGAGCCAATTCTTACTACTCCAGCAATTACTAAACCAATCCAACCCTATCAACCCTATCCTTACAAACCCCTTACCATCTCTTATCAACTTGAGCAATATGAATATCAATGTAAACCTTCAGGCAATTCCAAGACAGCCCTCATCAACCTGTCTGTTGCAAACCCAAACAATGTCAAGACAGTTCTTACCAATTTAACATAAAATTCCTTGAACAGTCAATGTAAATTTGAAATACATTAGGCTAGAATTGTCTGCTTTTTGTCTACATGCATTTCAAGACAAATATCTCTGCAATAGTAGAGGTAGACTAAATCTTCCAAGAGCCATCATGTGCAACACCAAATCAATGCACCCAGTGGCCAGCTCTCTCCCTCGGGTCGGAGCCTTAATCTAGACCCAGGCTTTCCCAGAACTGAGGCCTGTAAAGTTTTCCAACTCAAACACACATCAATAAGCAATCACTCCACGCTCTGGACTCAAACTGACAGTCAAATACCAACAGTTTTGGAGCACTTCCACATGAGAAAAGTCACTGTGCATATTTCCCTTTTCACTGCATTTGTGTTTGGGGCTGTGCACACACACACACACACACACACACACACACACACACACACACACACACACACACACACACACACACACACA
>JAQQZR010000012.1:6343081-6354777 GCA_030068235.1 Notoglanidium macrostoma
TGTGTGTGTGTGTGTGTGTGTGTGTGTGTGTGTGTTTGTGTGTGAAAGAGAGAGAGAGAGAGAGAGAGAGAGAGAGAAATTGTGTGTGTGTAAGTGTGAGTGTGTGTATGTGAGAAAGAGAGAGAAACAGATCAAAAAAGACAGAGCTTTTGCATATGTTGTATGATCTGTTCTTGTGTAAAGATTTTTGCGTGCAGCCGTAAAGTAGGGCTCATATATTTGCATGAATTTCTGCAGATGTATGTGTGTGTGTATGTTCTAGTGAGCCTAATGATTATCTGTGAACTTTCCAATAAACTTGTGTTTATGTTTAGTCACAAATATGTCTAATAAAAATGTCACACTGCGACAACGCATTAACAAAATTCGTCATCACCACTATTCTGGACATGTTTCAGTTGGAACTGCTGATGCAGTAGCAAAAAAGCAAGAGTTTTCATCAGACAGGAGTTATTCTCATAAACAGTGATGTGCTTAAACCATCGACTAGCAGCAACGCTACAGCCAAACCAACATATTCAAATATCATGGAGTACACTCAAAACTAACACCACTGACGGTGAAGTGTGTGTGTGTTTGCGTGTGTGTGTTTGCATGTGTGCATTGGGTGTGAATGAATTTTCACACTATTTCAGTCATCCGAGCAGGAAAATTATGGTCATAAATGACAAACGCCTTTAAAAAACAGGCAACTTCAGAGCACGCCAAGGAACACTGGTAAAATACTAAACACACTCACTGCTACTGATTACTGCATATGATGACAAAAATACATGCATATACATATCACACTCAACTACTGGACTGCTTGTGGTGTTAGAGGAGCTTTTTAAAGGAAAGACAAAAGGCCTTGTGAAGTTTGGACTCCAGATTCTGATGTTGTTGGACTGAGATATTGTTTCTGATTGACTAGCTGTGGTCAGCTCAAGATTACTGTTACCAAAAAAACCCCCCCCAAAAAAAAAGAAACCAAGTGTGTCCAAATATGAGACTAAATTCATTCCAGATCAGTGTTCTAGCACCCTTTCACAACTCTTGTCAAACAAATGTCAACCATTCCCCTGACACCTCAAATTCATAACAATTCGCACAACTCAAACAAAATCCAAACACATCATGCTTGCTCAGATTCGTACTAACTTTTCACGAGATCAGGTTGATATTCCTACAAATAATAATTTCTTATCTCATGTCCATCAATAGCTAGCAATCAAATCCTAGAACTTTGAACTTGTCTGAATGGCTTTGACATAAACAAAATGATAACTGCATTGATACCATGACTACAGTGACTAAACATCAATTCACAGTTATTACTACTTGATTACTACTCTCTCTATATATACAGTATGCTGTTAGTCCAAAAATATTTAAACTCTTGCAGTTTCTCTTGTTCATTACAAAAAAAAGCAGAATTGAAATAAAATAAGTGTTTTACTTACTTTGTAAAACTTTACATAAATTTTCTGTCTAATGAGTTAACTAACTGGCTGCTGTGATAATAGGACTCTAAATGAAGGACTTATTAAAGGCAGGGAAATTAAACTTTAGTCACACATCTATTAAAAGTGCTGTTATTGTTATGTAAAAAAGGGAAAAAAAGATGAATCATGTTAAATCATTTTCCACTATTAATGTGATATAGCAACCAACAATATTATTTATGTAATAGGGCACGTGACTGTGCTCAGAATTAACCAGTCACATTCAAACTCATGTTCAAAAGTAATTATCATGCACCAGTCATCAGTAAAGTGATCCTGATTAACCCCAAATAAAGATCATCAGATTTTCTTGACATCTTCTTGGTTTCATCTGACTGCTGGTCTGCAAGGAGCTTGCAAAGCATGCACAGAATCTTACTGTTGAAAGATATTAATCAGGAGACGGGTACAAAAGATTTTTCAAAACATTAGCTGTACTATGGAACAAAGTGAAGGCCAACATCAACAAGTGCAGACAATAGGGCACCACTGTGACATTACTAAGAACAGGACATCCTATCAAAATTGATGAAAAGACAAGACGAAAACATATCAGGAAGGATGCTTAGAGACATATGTCAACATTAAAGGACCTGCAGGAATATCTGGCACGTATTAGTCAATCTCTGCATGTGACAGCAGTGTCTCATGTTTTTCATATGTTTGGGCTATGGAGTAGGACAGCTATATGGAAAAAAAAAATCTAAGCCCACAGAAAACACCCCAAATGATGTGCAAAACGTGTTATGGTCTGATCAAATAAAGTCAAGTGAGTCTTTATTGGTATTTCATTATATAGTTTGTATACATTAAAACAAAACAAATGACAGCCATTCAGTGGCACATAACGGTATGCAAGACTACATAAAGAGTGAATACAAAACAGCGTGAGACAGGTGCAGTACAAAAAATACACAGGACAATAACTTCATAGGGCAATAAACAGACAAAACATAGGCTGTAAACTGTAAATTATTTGGTATTGTAGCAGCAAAAAGTATATCTGTAACAGCATACCATAAAGTGTCTGACCCAGCTTTGCAAAGTGTGGTTTGCAGCGGTATTGCGTCATACAGGCTTAGGTGATTGACTAGCCCAGGTGTGCGTTGGTAGGTAGCAGGGTGTTGAGTAATATGACTGCCTCATATTTTGTAGCGTCTGCTGGTGGTGGAATGGATGCTTCTGTACCTCCTGCCATCTGGCCAAAGGTACAGAACAGTCCATGAGATGGGTGAGTGGGGTTGACCACAATGCTGGTGGCTTTGCGGATGCAGCGGTTGTTATAAGTGACATTGATGGTGGGAAGAGAGACCCCAATGATCTTTTCAGCTGTCCTCAAAAGGTGCGGTCAGACTGTGAAGTTTCCATACCAAATGGTGAAAAAGCTGGTCAGGATTATCTATATTGTCCCTCTGTAGAAGGTGATAAGGATGGGAGGGAGAGTTTGGCTCTCTTCAGCCTTCACAGGAAGTGGAAGTGCTGCTGTGCCTTCTTGGCAAGGCAGGTGGTGTTGATAGTCCAGGAGAAGTCCTCTGTCATGTGCACACCACTTTTGACTCTCTTCAGAGCTGTTCTTTTGCTGTGCAGTGGAGAGTGGTCCACTTATCCATTTGCCAAGGGGGCACAGTCAGACCCAGCAGGCTCAGCTTTATCATTTGTTGTGAGATGATTGTGATGTTGTGTGTGACTGTGAGAACTGAAATCTATGGACAGCATCCTCACATAGTTGTCCTTTGTGACAATGAGAATGATGTAACAAAGGTAGAATTTTTGAGCATAATTCTAAAAGATATGGTGTAAAAACAAGACAGCCTATCATCTAAAGAACACCATTTCCACAATGAAGCACAGTGGTGGCAGCATTATGCTACAGGGCTGCTCCTCTTCCCAAGGGCCTGGGACTCATTTTGAGATAAAAGGAATCATGCATAGCTCCAAATACCAGTCTATTTTGGCACAAAACCTCCAGGCCTCTTTTAATCAGATTCAAACATGATAACAATCCAAAACACAAATCCAAGTCACAAAATGGCTTTAGAAGAAGAAGAAAATCAGAATATTGCAGTGGGCCAGTCATAGCTCATATCTAAAACCTGTGGAATGACTTGGAAAGAGCTTGGCACAGGAGATCCCCTCACATTTTGATATATCTGGAACATTATTGCAAGAAAAAGTGACATAAAATTCTGACCAAATCATGATGTGATAGGTTGAATACAGTATTAGTTAAGGGGTGTATGAACTTATGCAACCAGGTTATTGAAAGTTTTTTTTTCGCAACCCAGTCTGACAAGCCCCCCCCAAAAAAACATTTTTGTTTTTTACTTGAATTTTGTTCATTCCTCTTTCACATTAAACGTGGAAAAAGACCTGACATGACTTGGTTTCATTTTGTTACTTCACTTGCATTTTTAACAGGGTGTGTAGAATTTTTTGATTCACTCTATGCCATTTTTCAAGATCTACACATTTTCCCAATAAATTAAAAACACTTAATTTACTTTTTATTACTTACATAAATTTTCAGATTTTATAGTGTTTACTGCAAGTACACTGTTCATTCTCAGGGGTAAAAAAAGGTTTGAAGCTATACCTCTCCTAAGTTATAATATATCCATATTTTAACAGGTATTAAATACAGGTATTATAACATAGGGTATATGTGTTAATATACAATATTGATTTATGTGTCAAACTCTACACTAGGCTACTTAGATTGCTAACCCTGTTTTCCAGCTTAACATGGAACACTGTGTTATAGTCAAAGAATATTAGAATAATTTTGTCCAAAACAAAATCAGATGTAATACCATAGGATTTACTGCCTTAACAGCATGCATGAAACAAATTGATTTCAGTACACACACTTAGGGTTGAAAATAATTAGCTACTTAATGCCAACTAGCATAGCAAATTAACAAGGAAATTATAGTCATTTTAATTAGAATACCATAACTACAATACACACCACTGCATATTTAATAACAATACTATTGTTACCACATACCAATACCATTTAAAGATGTGTTGTAATTGCAGGTTCTTGCAGCTTCCAGCATCAGGAACATTAGTACTTTAGATAGCTAACCCAGTTTGCCATCACAGTGACAAGATACTCACAAATTTAAAACTCTGCATTTGCAACATTACAAAAATAATGTGCTTCTTGTGCTTAATGGACTTAAAATCCTGAAAACTGATCCCAGACATGTTTTTGACAAATTTAATTGCCTTAAGAGTAAATCAGTTCACCAGGGTGTAAAGCTTTGTAGCACAACCCTATTCCATAGTGGATGATCTATTTTTCTAGATCTCAGCGGTTTTGTTGAATTTTTATCCATTTCTACAGGGCCTAGTGCCTTTGACTTGACCTTCTTGAGAACAATGCCTTTCTCTAGTGCTTTTCTAAGTGCCTCTTCTAAGGGGAGTGATGGGCCAGTACCCCATTAGCCTTAATAATGGAGAGAGAGAGAGAGAGAAAGAGAGAGAGAAAGAGAGAGAATTCTCTATTTGACACACATTCCAATACACACACTTTACTAGGTTTCACACACATGCATAATCATTAAAAACTATCAGCACCTCACTTATCAACACTCTGGCAAGTACATAAGTTGAACACTTCATTTCCTTCTCTAGAGTATTCTATGTAGCCAGTCAAAAGCTTTGGCTCATCCTTCTGACTGTTTTTGGTAATGTATTATTCTTAATTTATTATTAAGCTGGGACTTTTAGTCGGTCTTGTAATTTTAATGTGTTTTACACTCTTTCTGTAGTCTTGCTCCTGTAACACTGCAATTGCCTACAAGTCCTCAGGATCTTTCACACTTTGGTCTGTCCCTCTGTCTGTCTGACTCTCTACCTGGCCCTGCCTACTCACAATATATCTTTCAGTTCTGTTCCTTTATCTTCTTACCTATCTTATTTTATTATTGAAATTTGAAAGAAAATAAGAGTGTATATGAGTGAATTGAGAAATGTTTCTGACTTGTGGATTTTAATGGAAACAATATAGACCTTGACGGAAGGTCTTATAGACCTTTTTTCTAGTGAAACTACTGACATTGGGCTAACTAGCAAAAGTCAGTTTGTCAGTGTGAACCATTTAATTCTTTTTAAAAAAACACATTTATAGTAACGTACAGAATGACAGTTTAGATACATGTAAGAGACTTTTGGCTTTGGTAGGTTGAACTACAGCTATCAGAGACACTTGGTTGCTTCTGGTAGCGGAAAAACAATGAATCAAAGTGTTTTATGACTAAGAGGAAAGACTTAGTTTGGTTCTTCTTAGACCATTTTCTCCCAATTTTAGTCATCACCAATTCCCAGGCATTAGCTAGTTTTCTCCTATCATATGACAGCTACCAACTAGGGAGGGTGAGGACTAGCACATGAAGCCAGCCACAGAATCTTTTCCGAATTGCTGCTCTTACTTCGGCACAGGGAATCTGAACACACTCAGAGGAAATTGCCAACTGCATTTGAGTTCATGGATGTCCATGATTGGCTAAGGTCACTCAGCATGCGACAGAATAATGCCATGCAAGAGAGCCAGGTCAATTATTCCATCCGGGACTCTCAGCTCTCACTTATGGCTATGGCATCAGTGAGGTGTGAACATGCAGTCTATTGAGAGACTTAGCCTTAGTTCAGGTGACAAATGTGGTGTGGATGAACAGGCACTTGTGGGTATGAAGGCTTCTGGATCATCCTACAGTCCCATTTTATGCAGTGGCTGCTGCTGGAGTACCTGCTGGCTTGACCAATCTCTGAAACACCTCTCAATCTTTGGTCAAATTCTGTAGAAGAGCTTCAAAGTGCTGCTCTTGCTCCATGCACAGCTTGAAGAGGGCCTGATTTTCAGTCTGGTGGATGCTGGTGACAATTTTGATGATATTAACAAGAATTGAGGGCCTCAGGCCAACATATCTTCCTCAAATCCCAGGTAATGGGACTAGTGTGGCACTCTTGTCGGCTGTGAGGAAAATGAAGGAATGGGAGGCAGGCTTGGAACAACTTAAAAGGCCTATTTATTTTATTTTCTTTTTTGCAAGTGCTTTGCAACACTTTCCAGTCACAAAGCGGCCCTCGACCACACCCCTACTGCCAGATCCCCCACGCCCATAAATACCCCCTCACTGCTAAATGTCCCAAACCCAAATATATACCTCCTTACTACCTCCTATGTACCAAACCAAGAAGTAAACACTGTCCATGCTGCTATATTCCCGAAACCCAAACATATCTACCCCTCACACTGCAAAAGACCTCAAACCCTCAAATAAATACCCCCTTCATTGTTAAATTCCTCAAGCCCAAAATAATCTAACTAATCATGGTTGTCTGCGAGCTCAGGCATTTGGAAGTGGGTAGTTAGCACTGTCCTCCAAGTGTGTTCTTATGTCCTTTGAGAAGTTTCAAAAGGTGTTGTGGTTGGCTTCCCATATCTTACAGAAAGTATGTGCTAGCTTTCACCCTCCCTGGTTGCTACCTGTCATTTAGGGGTGAACTAGCTTGTGGGCGAGAACTGGTAAATTACCAAATTGGGAGAAAATGTGCTTTAAAAAAGTTACAGTCTGTTTGCAACTGACACAGAAGATACAAAGCTGTAATCACTGGTTTAAGGGGTTTACTGGTTTACCTTCCAAATGCATCTGCCTTTAATAAAAAACTAATTTAGTCCTTTTAGGATCTCATTCTGGCCATTAAATATGTCCTTAAATACAAAAGATTTAAATCTTTAGTGAAAGATTGATTTTTGTCGATATTTAATTGACATTTTAGATTTTTTTTTTAAATCTGTGGCACTAACAGAGCTGTAATAAACCTCCGGGTACTGTAATAAAAATCCAGGTGTTCAAAATTTTATGAGTTGCAGTGTATCTATCATTATTACAATCATGTGCTATATCTCTTGGTACAGTCCCTTGATTATGTGGAATTCTGATATTTTCTGTGTTCCAGCACTCTGTCACGTTCCATTTGGTTGGTCTCAGTCTAAAATTGCATCCTGTTCCAGTTGGTTGTCAGCTTCCACATTTCTGTCACATTCTATATTTCTGTGGCCACTCAAAACCAGCTGTGATGTCTGCTTGGTGCGTCTGCAAAAAAAGAAGCTCACATTGACAGTAAAGAGGAGAAGGTGATGGAAGAAGTGTCATCAGATTCTTGTTTTCTTTTATCTTTCTCCATGCTATTTCCTCCTGAGTACAATATGTGTCAGGTGCAGGGAAAGGGTAAGAGAAGCAGACCATGACAGAAGGATCCTAGAAGAAAAAGATGGAAAAATACAGATAGAATAAGTTCTTGTAGGTCAAAATCACTTCCCTTTCTTTCATTCTCACTCTCTTTCCCTATTTTGCTCTTTCTCTCTCTGCCATAGGACAAAAGATTGGGGCCTGGCAGTGAGGGTGTCAGGTGATGTGTGACGGGCTTAAATTAAAGATGACATAATGAAGGGGCCACTGATGGGGATCTAGAGAAGTAGGGGGCCATGCAGGATGGGCAGTCCAGACGAGGGCACAGCATGCTGGGCAGCGGCAAAGCTCACTTATGGCCCCTCCAGATGGTACACGTTAGCGAGCCATGCTAATGAAACGCAGACTGACGTCAGGCTCAACACCCTCCCATTGTTATGCTGCTTAATTTGTTATAATATTTGCCTTACAAACGAGAGGAAGGAGAGTAGAGAGGCCTGAGGAGGGGCAGGTGCTGGTGTAGAGGTTTAGCTTCAGTTTAGCCTACAAATTGAGGAGTGTGCAGCAAGTACCTAAAGCCAGAGACTAAAAAAAAGGATTTAGGTACTTCTGCCTCTGTGAGCTTAATGTAGAGTGCAGTCTACAGTTTATTCCACACAGAGAAGCTCAAATAATCAAGAGCTTAACTTAAATCCAAATCCTGTTTGAAGAATGCTATTGTAAAGCTAGGGAGTCGTAGATCGTGAAGTGTGAAAAGGGGTTTAGAAGAATGGGGAAAAGGGATGAGAAGTAAAAGACAATGCCGTGCAACTGTGTCGGAACTGGGTTGTTCACTAGAAGTCCAATGTAACAATAAGGGTGAGAGCTACAAAGGCAGCCGTCAAGCTTGACCACTCTTGCATGTATCCACACACATCCATGCTCACCCACAATGTTTAGTCCTTCAATGGCCCAGCCTACTCACCCCTAAACACACTCCCTCTCTCATTTTTTTCACCAAAAGTTCCATTCATCCTCTTCTCTCCTCAGACTCTCCTCTCTGAACCAGCCAAAGGAATGCCTTTGTTTTTCCAAAGACAAATGTACTGTAGAATTAAGTACCACCTGCAAAGTTGGCAAATCTGAGAGAGAGACAGCAAGAGGAAGACAGCAAGGAAGTGATATGGTGGAGGGGAAAGCTGATATATGCTCCGGAGTACCATGAAGAAGAATGGATTGAAAGCAAAAAAACAAACAAAGAACAAACAAAAATCAGAAAAAGAATATTTGATGGAGCAAAGGGTTTGATTGAGAGATAGAAGTTATAGATAGAGATAGAGTCATCCTTGCTCTCTCTTTCTCTGACAGGGTGATTGTAAGGTGCTTCACTGGAGTGAGTAATAAGAGGAGGTGTTGCCAGAGTAATTACATAGCACATTAAAGACTTTTATAAACATTAGTGTTCCACCTCTACCCAGTGGGATGGCTAACTTGCAAAAGACCAAAAAAAAATCGCTGCAAGATAGATGGATACACAGAAAGACAGGAGTATGAGGAGACAAACAAACTGGAAGGACAGAGAGCAGGTAGACAGAGGTGGTTGACTCCAACTCAAATTTAATCATGAAGAAAAAAGGTTAAGATGAAGAAGGGGAGGAGGAGAAGAAAGAATGAAAAAATGACATCCAGGACTAAGAATCCAACAAAAACCACATCTGGTTTCCTCATCAAGAGGGATCCAGCCCATGGAATGCAGGACGCATGGCCCTGACCTCATATTCTAAATATACATAGTCATACCATACATCTTACAGCGGCACATGCCCTAAGCCTTCCAGCCCACGCCAATATACCACCTATTGCCTTCACATAGGCATGCAATACACACGGAGCATAAATAGAAACCACAAGAAAACACTCTTAGCCCAACTCATAATTCAGTGGATTAAATATTACTTCAAAAGTATTGAAAGGATGTACAGAAAATTGGATTGCTCAATTTTGGGTTGCTCTTTTATTTGAATGGTTCTAGCTTTCTAAAAGGGAAACCCTGGTTTCTAGGGACCCACATATAACCTTTAAGGGCTCCACTCTTTTGGGTGCTAAATGGAACTATATATAGGAGCGTAAGAAGAGGATAGGTAAGGAGAGGTTGAAGAAATTAAAGTGAAGGATAGACCCTCTGCCTTCTGTCTTGTTCCAACCATAGCGTGCATTACTGAGCAAAACACGTTTGCTTTATTTTTCGTTACCCAGGTGCTGCAAAGGACAAATTCCATAGCTTGCTGCTGCAGCGCAATACAATGATCTCAGTTTGGTATTTCTGCCAATAGGCTTTTATTCAGAGCCAGATAACTGTTCAAAAACAATGCCTGCTGTTAATTACTCAATTACACATTCATTCTCCCAGCCTTGTGTAGCTCTTTAGGCACTGGACATGAACTAGCCCTTTCTCATTCTAGCCTCTTTCAAAGTGACCCAGACTTCCACAACAAAGCCAAAAGTTTGGGCTGGAGTGCCATACCTGTTAGTAATTTCTGGCAAAGTTCAAAAATTTTCTCCTTCATTTAGACAAGTTCATTTGGCTTGTCAGTGTTTTCTCTGAATGCTCTGAAGCCAGCTGCAAACATTAGACTTCTTGTGTTCTTAAAAGAGCAAGTAATATCAAGCCAGAGTGCCAAGCAATGTTAAGGATAAATTTACTACCACTTGCATACATTGAACTTCTTAGGAAGAAGTTCATATGAGCACTATGACGTATCACAAATAAACTAGCCAATCTGTCCCTGTTGCAGCAGATCATTTTGGCAGATGATTGGTTAAAGAAATTGGTCCCAGAATGCGCAGGCATGGATGTGATTAAAATCCTGAAAAGAAACTCATATTTTGAGTACAATCCCACTTGTCAAGACACACAGTTTGTTTAACGAATACCAAACCAACACATCAAGCATGGCGGTGTTTCTTAAGAACTGATTGGCTGAGGGCCTGACAAACTGAGTTTCATACGCTACCAAAAAGGAGACGTTACTGGAATTTCTGAGGCTTGGAGAATGGAGCTGTTACCAATGACTTTCACTTTAGCTACAGTACACTTGAGACCTCAGTATATTTAGTCCAACCATTACCTTTTTTTCTGGTCTTTTCTTTTAGGAACAGATGGTTCTCCACCAAAGTGTGGTTGGATATTCTTAGAAATTATAGCAGCCAGGTGGAGAGCTCACTTCAATAAGAGCTAATTGAAAGACTAACACCAAATGGTACTGCTCAGTTTAAGTGGATTCTCATCACATGGGAGAGCTGTCAAATATCACTGGTGGTGTTCCAAATGCACTTGTTGAAGTTATCATTTTAAACAATACTGTATTTCTTTTAACAAGAACCTCACGTCGCAAAATGAGAAAAGCAAAGTTATTCCTCATCTTGTGTGTCCCTTGAGTCCATGAGACAGCCGTGACGGATTCCAAACATGAAGCAACACTCACTCACTTTCCCAGGATTCATCTCAGAGCTTGAGGGCTGACACCCCACCACCAACATCGTTGCTAATAAAAACAATATTTAATTTCTTATTCTTTCTCTTTCCATATTTTTCTTTTGCTCATACCTCCTTCATCTCTCCATGGCAGTAATACACACACATGGGTGTTAGCATTGCACTCTAATTAGTTCCTGTCCTGTTTATCACACATCTGTCCATGCTCATGCTACAAGTGTCTAACAGGTTCTCATTTCAAAGAGCCGTGTTGAACGCATTCCACCAGAGCCCATCATCAAAGACACTTAATAAAGTGTCTCATACATTTACACGTTGGTTTAAATTTAGAGGCTTGTTGATAAAAGGGGTTCCATTGCAGATAATGACTTTATGAAAAGACGTGCCGCACTACAACACACGTTCTATCAAGTGCCTCTCTAATAAGAACCATAAGACTGGAGCTCAGAAATGTAATCATCACTGCACAAGCCAACCAGGCCTGCACACACACACACACACTCACACACACACACACACACACACACACACACACAC
>JAQQZR010000012.1:6354877-6375615 GCA_030068235.1 Notoglanidium macrostoma
CACACACACACACACACACACACACACACACACACACACACACACACACACACACACACACACACACAAACAACACACACACAAACACACCATTAAAACCACCAAAAACAAGGCCTGGATTAATCTGATCATCCCTGATATCACCAAGACTGATTGGAATGAAGTTGTTAATGAAGGTACTAACAATGAATAACTTCAATATGTGATTTGTTTATGATTCACTACATTTTGCTATAAGTCAACACCATTCATTTCATTTTCAGCAACTGGCTTATTATGGTCTAGGTTGATCCTGATTATACAAGTAACATTCAGTGCAAGTATACAGTGCAAATGCTCACCAATTCATCAAGGAACATCAAACACTTACACATTTAAGAACTTTATAATAGTCAATCCACTAACCAGCAAGCTTCTGGGAGGTTGGAGGAAACTGAAGTATTGGGTACTCACACAACCACAGAAAGAATAAACCAAATTCAAGATGGATCAGGATTGAACCTCAGAGCCCCACTGTTGGTTTGAGGCAACAGCACTGCAACACAGTTCATGACTAGTTAATTAAGATATAAAAAGGTGACTTGTATAACCATACATTATCATCAAACAAGTTGTATGTCCCAGAACCTAAACATAATAATAAGGAAACCAATGATATGAAAAATTTACTTTATTGTCAAATAAAGGGTGTTTCTGAGGTCCAACGGGTTTCTTTCTCCAGTGTCCCCAGTGTTCAATTCTGAGCTTGGAGTTACTATCTCTCTTGAGTTTTACATTTACTTCCCATGTCTGTGTGGGTATGCTCTGAGCTCTAAAGTTTTTTCCCCACCACAAGGAACATGTAAATAGGAGAATTGGCTATGCTAAATTGCCCATGAATGTGAATGTCTTTGAATGTGTGGGTGCATGGTGACCTGTTATAAACTGGTGTCCTTTCAAGAATGCCTTTCTGCCTAACACCCAGTATGCCTGGCATAGATTCTGGATCCACTACAGCCCTGGCCAGGTTAAAGATAAGAATGGATGATGATAAATAGTGAAAAATTACAATAAAGCACACCTCATTCCTAAACTGTTTAAAGAGGGGTCTGGTCAGCTTTCTCAAACTGGCAAAAGCAGCATGAGATCATTTGACAGCACAAAATCTTGTGTGGGACATATGTGAGCAGTTACATGACAATAGAAAATGGAAGCATGGAAACAAGCCCATCATTTTTCACTGTGTGGTGTTGTAGCAATGCAGAACAGCACACACCACATGCACACGCCACACACATGTGCCTATGAGCAGTGCAGAACATCTGCAGCTGGTGGGCCACAGCCAGACTCAGGCCCTGTTAACCCTGTGACCTTCAGCTAAGCCCTACAGCAGACCTGACATAAAAACCAGCATTAAAACACAGCAGGGCTAGGTTATGTGTGTGTATGGGTGTGGGTTAGCCCAATGTGTGAGAAAGACAGCTTTGGGGCCTTGGAATATATATACCATGCATACGATCACACACAGACACAGACACACACACACACACACACACACAGCTGCAGCAGCCACAGAGGCAACTCTTAGGTCTTTGGCTGGACCCATATTGACGTGGGGTGATGGATGTTAATTGCAGGACCGAATGGCTGTATTGAACAGGCTTCAGAAAGCGCCTGCAGAGCTGGACCCAGAGCAGGGGAGAGAGAGAGGGAGAAAGCAAAAGAGAGAGGGAGCATGTGAGAGTGAGAGAGAGCCAGATGCACAGCCAAGAAGGACTCAACAACTGACACCTCTCGCACCACTGCCCAATGCAAAGCAAGCCATCTCAAACAAAGACAATACTGGCTGCAGTCATGATTGTGTGTGTGAGTTTAAGGGGAAAGGAGAGAGAGAGAGTATGTGTGTAAATGTCTCAGCCAAAGATCAATAGCCCGAAGCTGCAAAAGCAAAGACATGGGCAATCAATACTCGGGCCACAAGCAGCGTGAAAAGGCCAAAGGAGGGAGAGAAAAAAAGACATGAGGAATTAAAGAGACAGAGCAAAACGGTGGAAAAAAATGAATGAGAAACAGAATGGGGTCAAATGAAGCAATTTGACTGAAAGTTCTTCTAGAAAGACATAAGAAATACAACTCATGCGCTTGAACTTGTGAACTTGTGGAATAATCCCCAAATTGATTGCCTTTAGGTTCAATTTTTAGAGTCTGCATTAACAGAAACTGTTGCTACTCTGTACACTGTAAGGAAAGGTGCTGGCAACTTCAATCATCAATTTAATACTTTTTTGTATATAGTAAGTACATAGTAAGCATACTATTTTCAGTGTAAAATTATAGTAAGTATAGATTTGGAATAAACTTACAAAGTTTCATTTATCTTTTAATAATTAACTGCAGCTAATGTATCATAAGAATTAGGGTGGCATGGTCATGTGATTGCCACACAGTACCAGGTTCTCCAGTGCAATCCAGCAATCAGGTTACTGTCTGCATGGAGCTTCTGTTCATGTTCTTCTTGTGTCTACATTGGGTTTCCTCTGGGGTTTTTTGTTTTTCTCCAAACACAGCCCCCCCCCCCAAAAAAAATATATATTGTAGTGTGTTTGTGTTCATGGTACCCTCTGACAGACTAGGTGTATTCCCACCTCATGCCCAGTGTTTGAAGAAAAGACTCTGGACCTACTCCAGCCCTGACCAGAATGATGCTAATGCATTTATTAGTGCTTCCCAATCCTACTCCTAGATTCTCCCTGCTTTCAAAGTTTTTATAATTTTCCTAGTCTAAAACTCCCAATTCTACATTCTTCCACATTATGTGTTGCTTATCCAGGGATGCAATGCATTCTTCAAATTTGAATGATGCACACATTTCTGTTTTTTTTTTGCAACAGGTTCTGTATGTATTCTTGTTCTCCCATGTGGTGCCCCCTAGTGAAGACTACTGAGTAGTAACAAAGGTCACTGGACAGCTGGAGCCTGCACCTGATGGATGCTGAAAGGACTCCATGGCTTTAGTCCCTGCATGTTAGATGAATTTATATTGGACCTTTTATTTGCCTCATTTCTTCCTCTGACAAACAGCTTTCCATCCAACAGCACATTCTTCATAAGCTGCAAGAGGTCACACAAGGAGCAGCCAGGTCACAAGAAGGAGGATGATACAGTACATATGAGTGTAAATGAGCACTGGAGACACTGGAAATCACTATCCGCTGTCATAAATTATCTACTCTCCCTGATGGACCTCTATTAATAACCACACACACACACACACACACACACACAGACACACAAACACGCAGTATCGTTACTTTCTGGGGATGAAAAATCCTTGCACATAAGACCTAAAGAATTGTATTCGAGTGTATGTGCGTGAGAGTGTGAGAAAGACGGAAAGAAGAGTGAAAGGGAGGGAGAGTGAGTGTGTTGGCTTGGCGGACCGTCTGCGGTTCTGTCGCGGTAAGGGGGAGGTGGTGGTGGTGGTGGCGGAAGGGGGGCAGAGCGGGCGTTGCTGCCGAATTCCCTGAGAAATGTTCCTTTTGGAGCCGACCCTGTGCTTACATACCTCCCTCTCCCTTTCAAACTCTCCTCTCTTCACTTCCACCGTTATGAAACGCAGGATCCTAAAACGCATCACTCTTTCAAAGGGCACTAAAAATCCCTGTGCGCAAAGAAACTTTTTATTACCTTAATGCGCCGTTTCCTAGCCCTGCTGCTGGAGTAGCCCTGCACTGCACGCTTGTTTTGTGGCGTTTTCCATACTCCAACATCCGTTTGAACCCCGTCAAGAGCTTGTTAATGAGCTGATGAGCTGAGTCAGGTGTGTTGGGGCAAAGGTACACTATAATATGCAATTAATGAGGACTTCGAGAGGATGGTTTGCGAAAATACTGTATTAAAAACCGGTAGGTGAGATGCATGCAAAGTTCCCCTGGGTCTTGTTGTCTCGGTGTCTACCCCGGTGGTAATAGAAGTAGACGCAGCGCACGGTCCCGTTGGGGAAGGCGCTAAAACTGCGCTGACACCGCGCCCTCAGTCACACACACACACACACACACGAGTGTTTTTTTGCTCGCAGTCGGCATCGCAGCTCACCGATCCGATAAAAGCATGCGCGTCTGAGAGAGAGAGAGAGAGAGAGAGAGAGAGCGAGAGAGCGAGAGAGAGAAGGGGGTTGGGGATTGTAAGGGAGGGTGGACTGATCTATGTGCCGCTGCTAAAATCTTGTTCTTGTGTTTTCATTCTCGGAGTGAGTTTTTAGCTCTGGAAGAAGGAGCGTCTGGTCTGCACGGGGAATGCACCGAGAAACCACCCTTTCCTCTTCTCTTTCCCAGTGTGTATTTTCCCACCGTTTTTGTTTTACTTGTTAACATGAGGGGCAGAAGACGAGAAGGTGGCGCAGCTCGGGCTTCATTCTGTCACTCTGCTTAAGTGGACCTACGCAAAAAAAAAAAAAAAGCAACCACTGCACAGAAGGATCGTATTATCTTTTCGTTTGCAAGCCAGACATTTGCAGCTGCTGCTTAGTGGAGCCGCAAACTTTCTCTGCTTAAACATAAATAATTAAAAAGCTCGGATCGCATGCTACCCCCCTCCTTCAAACATTTTTAGATGATGTCATTGCACTGCGTTTTTGGCCAGAGCTCCAGGAGACCCACCGCCGGGCAGCGAGCGCGGTGAACTCGGGAAAATCAGGTGCAGAGCCGTTGTGTTGAGTCTTGTTTGTGGCTGGATCTGCCACGCGCATCTGTTCCCTTGTCCTCCCTCCATCATCTGAGCTGGACCGGAGTAGACCGTGTGCCGACTCCCACAGTTCTTCGTGGACCCCTCGCAGCCATGACCGAGGCCGACTGGAGGCGCTTGAAGTGCCCCGCGCCGCGCGCAAATCTCCGTCGCACCGGCCAGTCAGTCCGCCTCCCCTTTCCTCTCTCCGCTTATCTATACCAATCCACGGAACTCTCGTGTCATGTTTTTTCCGGAATCTCTCAGTTTTAAAAGGACCATAAGACCTTTGACCAACACTTTGAGGAAGTGAGTGTGAGAATTGTAAGGTATTTGGAATCCTTGGAGCAAAAAGAGTTTCATTTCGCGCGCTTTCCCCTCGGGTGTTCCTCGGACCGGAAGTAGAGCAAGGACACCCGGTAAACTTGGCTTCACCTGTTACCCGTAACCCGTGGAGAATACCAGCTGTTATGGCCTAACCCCCCACTTCTGCTCTCCTCCTCCCGGCTGCTCTGCCCCGCCCCCGAGCCGTTACCAAGCGCGCAAGCAACAGCCGCCGTTACAGCCGCTCCCGGTGGCACGCTCTCCGCGCACTCCTCACTGACACACACACACACACACGCACACGCACACGCACCTCCTTCCAAAGGGGGAAGCTATGCGCGCCGCCCGGTGCCGGCGGGAGCGTCCGCTGACCTTGTGACCTTTCCGTCGGGATTACACCGGCGGAATTGAAACGTGTGAACTTTGGAAGAATCGAAGGCGACCCGGCGTTCATTTGTTTTCCAAGACGCACGGAGCGACTCGGCCGGACGCAGGGAGCGATGCGGTCCTTCCTCTCTACCCTGGCTGTCTTGTAAGTCATTAATTACCTAATGCTGAACTCCTGCACATGCGTATTAATGCAAACCGTTTCCTGTAAACCTGTAATACGTAAAATATTTACTCTGAAGCTATGCGGAATTACGCATTTGCTACATGCTTCACTTCCCATGACTAACTGTGAGTCTTGCATACATAATCACAAAATGCACGAAATGACATCACCCCCTCTGGGTTGCCATGGTCACGGATGTCAATCAGACATGCTGTCAGGTAAGAGTGCCTCATCCAAAGAAAACAAATTCCAGAATTTCTGCAGTGCTCTCCCAATGTGTGACCACGAACCCTTTTTATTTTCATTTTCCTACTTGTCCTCTCCTTCCTTTATAACACATGGCAAACATCTTGAAATGGCTGTCATTGTTCTTTTGTCAACCTGCACACAGGTTGACCCCTCTCCCACTTTCTGTCTGTTTCTCCCCAGAACCAACAATTTATCTGATGATATTACTAACAGGAATGAAATTGGCAACTTATGTACTGTATGGGTACAGAGAAATCAAGAAATTGGTCGAGTGCCACACACCACCTGGAAGACTGACACACACAGCATATGAGGAAAGCTTCTAGAAATTACAGCAATTTGTACTGTATTAGCTGAGCATTTATAAAGTTCAGCCAATGATGGGAACGGCCTTTTTGGGGGGAGTTAGGTAAAAAAAGAAAACATTCCATAGAGATGATCTAATATGTTGTTTAGATTTGTATTTAAAAAGTGGCTTACTGACTTTTACATGCACCACTGAAGAAAGATGAAGCCTTCTGAAGTATCAGGATCAGGTGTAGAAGTCATTTTGTGATTATGCACATATGCATATTTTTTAGAACACAAAGTCTACAAATGTCAATATGAAGTGTTTGTGTTTCTCATCTAAACCTTAACCACTAAACCTTACCACATGTGCAGCACTCAATTCTGCACAGACTGAGAGAGGTGCAATAGGATCCATCTATTTCAATTGAACTCTTGTATTTCATCACCCTCAAGTCTCTTGTGTGCAGTCCAGAACCAACTGCTTCCTCCGGGCCCTTGGCCTCGGCCTGCCTCGCAGATGTGAAAGGTGCACTGTGTAATGTGGCAGTAACACTACATTGCAAGCTGATTAGCTGGTTTGTGTTCCTGCCATACCGCTTAAGCCGAGACAGTCAGTCAAAACTTGTGTGAGACAATGAACTCTGCTTGAAAGGCACACAGGGAAGAGGGTTAGGGGTGATTTGGGATAGAACTCTACTTTCCACACCTTTAGGACAAATCCTGTCTCAGGTCAGATGATGTCACACTGCCTTGCTTGTCTTGGCTCATGACCACACAGTGCTGTAAAGTAAGAGCTCCCAGCTACTCTTTCTCTCTTCCCCCTACCTCCCCCCTTTCTAGTTGGCTTCAGGGTTGATGCGGTTTTGGAGGGATAGGGGGAATCCGAAGTTGCAGCTAAAAGGTTTTTTTTTTCCTCTTCTCATTTTCTCTTCTTTTTGAGCTTTCTCCCTCTCTCAGCGTAACTGTGTTGTTTGAACAGCTGAGAATTCTTACCAAGCTCTGAGCCATTTTCACCTGCGCTGCCAGCGCTGGCAGGTAGATGAAGCATGCATACATCACAGCAGGCAGCCATTGCTCATATGTCTGCAAGCAGGATGCATAAATATGGAGATAGCATGCATGAACGCACATAATATCAATAACACCCCATGAACAGCAGCCAGCAATCATACAGTAAATTGCATATTGACTATGCACTGTAAAAACTGCACAGATTTACAGTTTAACAATACTTGTCTTTAAACTGTGATACAGTCTGGAGTTAATGTGTACTGAGATACATTGGGATGCTAGGAACCTACAGATAAGGTGACATAAATATTTACAGACATTTCTAGAATATGTACAGACATGAAATATATATTTTAAAGAAAGTTGATGATGCTATTCTTTACACAGTGATGTGAAGCCACTTGATTGTCATACTGGAACCTTCTTTCCTTGCTGTTCAATATATGGTTGTCTATGGATGTGATCTTTTAAAAATTGGCAAGAACTTCTGGAGAGAAGACAAGGGTACTTCTGTCATCTATCTAAGTCTGTAACATGTATATCTGTGGTATAGAAGCAACTATTGATTTTAATGCCTTGATGTTTATACTAGGTATAATAATAAGGAATTGGCCTCATTTATGAATCTTTATAAAGTTGTGTTTAAATGCTTTCAAAGGCCAAACTGAACTAAAAATTGTATAAAGATTCCATGCACATTCATGACACACCAGATTTACATTTAGTGATGCCCAAAAAAGCTCACAGAAAGCTGAAATCAACAAAATGATAACTCCATTACAGCAGTTCAGTCACTGCTTAGTTATGGACTTACCTGTAAATGACTGTTTCGACTATGTGCCACCAGAAAGCAGAAGTTAACCAGACAGCATGGATCGATTCAATAGTAGAATGCGTACAGAGCATAGGTCATGACCTGTATGCACAGGTGTGAGGTTAGTACCTGAAACCGCTGTGTTCCTCTCCACAAGTGTAGACCTGGTCAGCAGATGTAGGCAATGACTTCAAGCACCTGGCCGACACACTCCACTACTCGTGTAGTCTGTACCTACAGGTGCAAAGACAGCACACACAGGTGCACAAAAACCACAGACACACAGTCAGCCCGCCGGCGCATACCACTGCTCACTCCATATGCACCGACCCCAAGCTGGTGCATTCCCAGTGTGCACACATGTTGAATCAGTCTGTTCGGATATAAAGCCACCATGCACAGCTTATATGACCCAAGTCGTTCGTTCTAGACCATTTTACAGAGGGAAGACAGCCAGTGGGAAATACAGAGACGACCACCCTGAAAAAAAAGGATGATAGCCAGTAAGATATACAGAAACATAAAACCAGTGCTGTTCAACCCCATTGGCAGTTTGTAGTTATGCATGGCCAATGAAGGTATTCCCACAGACAGAGTGCAAACACACATTGGGCCAATATGGGAAGGTGTGAGGACAGTATGAATCAGAGAGGTTATATAAAGAGATGAGGAGACCAAGTCATGTCATTCATATGATTTTCCAGCAGAACCATTCAACATCTGAGGCATCCGTCTCCCTCTCTCATGCTCCCTGACTTTAACTTCCTCTTACTAATGAGGCTCTACGTCCAAATAGCTCCCTCTATTTCTCTTTCTGTCTGTCTCTATTTCAGAATGGGAGACCTAAGAGGAAACCTAAACTTTCTAAAACCTTTTTCATGAATTAATAAACTCTGGGAAATTTATTTGATTGAGCAGAATGGATGTTGAAATTAGAGCTGTCACTGCAGTGGTTTTGCCATATTTAAATATTATGATAATCTTATTTGGAAAACTTGTGTTGAACTGAATGTATGTCAGACAGGTGTTATTGTGTCATAACATTTAAGTGCCTATCATGTTTCAGTATGCAAATGCAGTCCATGATTTCTACATGTTTATCAGGGAGAAGGATGAGGTATGTGGGGGTGGATTTTTCCTGTATGATAGTTATGTACAATTTCGATAGTTCAGATATCAAATGGTTATGGTTCCAATGGTCTGTGGTCTAGTTTTAGATAACTTTGGTTAAGAGGGAAAGGGAAAAAAAGAGAAAAAGTTTAAGTTTTGCTACTTTTAAAGAAGAATGAAGTTTGTTGGAAGGCCCAGTTATGGAGACAGTTGATGCACATTCTGCAGTGTGTATATGTGTGTGCGCCATTTTTATCTACAACTAAATATGATGTGATATTCGGAAAAGGCCATTGTATATAAAGTTGACGTAGAAGATTGGATACATCAATCCAATTACATTGGATCCACCATGCCATCTTCAAGATAAAAACTGTCAGAATTAGTTGAAGTAATGAGGGATTTGTTTTATCAAGAAAAAACAAGTTTTGGCTATCATCACAAAAAAAATAAAAATAAAACAAAAGTAGTTCAACATAGTTTTGTTGTTGATCCAAATCCATTTCAGATTAAATGCAATTGCCCTGTTGGTCAGATGGAACTGTTTAAGCTTAAATTGAATAATTGACTATTTTTAAAATTGCATAGTAGTAAAAATAGCACAGCTGCTACAGAGCCACTAGATATTAAAAATAATTTTACAGACATTCAAGTAAAGTGGTTCTTTGGGTGTAATGGGAAAGTATGTTTGCATGTGTGCATATGTGTTGCATAGCCAGACAGCGATATTTCAAATATATCATGTGAACACCTGTTTTGTTTTTGAGGTTACAGATTAATTACCATGGATCTGGAAAATGGAATATGGGAAAATGTTAGTTTTTTTTTGATGTGGTAAAACACAGTGTATAAAAGGGTTATGACTGTGTGTTGTGTGTGCATAGAGAAATATCTGATGTGAAGAGAAGTGACTTGTGTGTGCATGTTCCTAATTACAGTTATATGTATGGGAGTCTGAGTGTGTGTTCAGCATCTGTGTGTCTGCTTTGCTGCAGCTGCCAGCTGCCGACACTGTTTCTCTGTCTTTATTTTCCCTTATTCTGTTTCTCGCTCTCATATCTCTTCATGGCTGGGAGAACATGGGGGAGTCTTCCCATTCTCCTTAAACCAGACAGGGAAACATGAGAGGAAGGGAGAGCAAGGAAAGAGGATTTAAAAATGACAAGATGAGAAACACTCATGCAATTCTTTTCATATCTCTTCCATTATGCTCGCTTTTTGGGACGCCGCCTCATGTTTTTCGCCTGCTCTTCTCCAACTGAATGAAAGTGATGTAATAATGAGGTGTGAGGTCTCAGGATGTAAACAAGGAACCAGGTCCAGTTGAATCATTCCAAATAAATCATAGGCTTATCGCATTCAGAAAAATATCATTAATATTGCTGTGAAGCCACAACTCAGCCACAATTCAAAGAGATTATACTGTAATAGAGAGTGTAATTGACTAGGAATCCCGGTGTTAACTGCTTGGTGACCTATTATGTTAGTAATCAGTGACTGAATGCCTGGATATGAGTGTGAGAGAATGATTGGAGTTCCACTAATGTAGTACTTCTTGAACTACAGGGCTACTTAAGGACATCCAACATAGACCCCTCTCTCACCCAAGTACTCATTAATGTTAGCTCACATAATGCATATATACCCAAAAGTATAGTATTTCATGGTATGGTTACTAATCCAAACCAGGGCCTATCTGCATTCCGGTGTACATCTTTCAATTTCCCATTGTATAACCCTAAAAAGGAATATAGGAAAAGTTGTCTAAAATTATGGAGCAGAGACGTCATTTCATTTATGACGCTAGTCTTGGTAGTCAAGATCTGCAACAGTAGCAACGTTGGAAGATGTCATTGGAAGGTCTGATTTACCTTTTACTCAGCATTTGCTTTCAAGCAAAGAGAAACTTAAAGACCAAACAGAACCTTCCAGATTTTTCATTGAACTTGATGGAAATATTATTAGACACTACTGATAATTGCTGTACTGTACAAACTGGTAGAAATGCAGTTTCAATTCTTGGTTCCCATTCTAGAAGAGTAGCCAGATTCAGAATGGGTACTTAGTTATTGTATAAATCCTCTGGTAATGGAAATAATGAGAAAATGAGAACACTGATTTGTTGCTGTACCGTACTACACTGTACTATATAATAGAAAAGTGTAAGAGGTCAGGGGTCATATGATGAAAAGACTTGTCAGCTTGTTTCCTGCTCTGTTTTTAGGGTTTTCCAACAGAGGGACTGGATGCTGCCTTTGAAAAACTCATAACTCATAGATTTCTGGACTCTGACTAGAAACAAACAAACAACTAATAAAAAAAACATACACTCGACACTTTTCCTAGTGGGAAAGTCGGGGAGGTCTCCTCAATCCTAAGTTCAGCATGTGACGTCAAATCACCATTGCTGCTCACAGAATTAGCAGTAAACAAAGTAGCACTTTTTTTTAATTACTTTTAAATGTTGTTAAACTGTGTATACTAGTATTTGCTTTAGATCAATCAACATACAAATATAATTTATAGCTTTATATTTTATTTATAATTTATACCTTGTTACATCTGTAACTGACTATGCCGTTCACTGTATTGAGGAACTCATCACAGTTAGCTTGCTAAATTTTTGCTACCAAAAAAACAGTCATGGAGGCATCCATGGTTTTTTCCCACTTTGTAGCTCAAACGCACTGAGGTCAAAAACAACATAGTTCCGACAATCCACTTCTGTGTGGGAATCTGAATGGAACATTAGTTCCTGTGCTATACTATAAGGAACATTTTAGTGCTCATAAATTTTTGCAGACCAACAACTTGAGCTTGACATACTAAACATCAGTGATTGATACATCACAAAATTACTTTAACTAATCATAAAAACTGTTTAGTCAATAATTTATACAACCTATGAAATGCGTAAAAAACAGGAACCCATTCAGAAACTGTGCAGTTCTTGTTCTGTTGTTCTGGTCCAGAGATGGTTCCATTTTTGGAACATCTGAGGAAACATGGATACTCTTCCTTTCCAGCAGTCAGTTTACTATCACAACATTTCCATCTGGGCCAGTGCTGACATCATACCCCCAACACCACCCTGAAAGAGAGTAAACATTTAAAGAAAAATGGATATAGAATGAAAGCAGGGACGAGAGAGAACCTGATTATATTGTGTGTTTAACTGTTGATTTGGTGATAGCCATGTGTCGAAAGAGATAAAGAAATGTAAAGAAGAGACTGCCAAAGCCAAGTGAAGTACATGGCAGCAGGGGAGAGGAAAGAGGAAAAGGGAGGGGAAGTAGAGAAGTTCTTAGGGCTTGTTTATATGCAGTGAGTTGCCAGGTGCAGGGCAGTGGGATTATGCATTCACCCTCAGGTTTTACTCTTGTAGAGTGTACTTAAACAAGGCACACCCATCTCTGGAGTGTACTTACATAGTACATAACATTATGGAATATGTCTGCACACTCACACTTACAGCATGCATAACACATCCCTGGAGCCTCAGCACACACATCTTTGGCACATATACTCTGATACACTTCATTAGAGAACACCCTCCCCATGCCTAACTGGAGCCAATCTCAGCAGGAACGAGCCTTGAAAGTAGACCTAGAATCAGATTATTCCCGATCTACTTTGCGCTTAACCCACATGACTGACTCTGATACAGCTGTAAGACATATAACTACCAAGCAGAATTTAGGATGGTGGTTTTAATACACTATTTACAATAATGGTACATTTATGATGCTTCTTTTTTCAGGATCTGCTTTGACTTTGGTCAGTTTCCTGTGTGTGTGCAAAAAGATTGGTGCCTGACTCAGGAGGGCAACAGGAAAAGACAGGCATTAGGACCCTGAAGACTAGGTCAGAGGACACTGATGCTTCCTTTTCGAGAGGCTGCTGTGTAAACAGTAAACTTGTTTCTATCAAAAAAGACCCACAATAGTTCAGCTAATGTCTTACTGTAATATATAAAAGCCACAATACACAGAAGCCTTACCAGTTTTGTTATTGTTCTGAGACTATGATCTTAGTTTTATATGGTTCTTCACACGTAATGAATGGATGCCAAATAGAACCTTAGTCTTATGTCATAGCAAGTACCATACTGACTGACTTTAAAGCAGAGTAGGCAACCCTTTTCAGGGGAAAGTAGCTAAAACCTGCTCAAAAGTCCCTAGAATCCCCAGATGATGTCATAGACTACTATGAATATTCAGTTAATCAACCTCTTCATTTGCATATCAAAAGGTGTTGCATGAAGGAGGAGACACTGCGAATATAACTGAAAATAAAATGAAGCAGTAGTAGTACACAAAGGAAACAATTCTGGAACTTGCCTTTATTATTAATAAAGAATAATCAAGAAAAGAGTTTATGAATTTGGGAACGGCTTTGTCAACTCAGTCAGGCTTTCCACAGTGGTGGTGAGTCAACCAAACCTGTTTATCCCAACTCATATAATGAACAGCTGTGATGTGAGGTGGGGAGATGTACCAATTACTTCGATTACATTACTAATGCCTGCTCAAAATATTTGTTGCTAAACTCTTTTTTTGAAATTAGGTTGCTAGGTTGGCAACCATGCTTTATAGATGGCAAAAAGTGATTTTGGGGTATTTTGGGGTGACCAGCATCTTAATAAATATACATAAGTTGGTGTTTTTACTTGCATTAGCATTCAAATTATACCTAAGTTTGTATTGTGGGGAGAGCTTTCATTGTTTGTGAATTGTAAATTGTTAATCCAATACTGACCTTTTAAATACTTTTTAATGTCTTTTGAGCACTCTGACCAATCTGTATGGGTGATTCTGTATTGGTAGTCTTGGCTAATCTTGACAGTATATTTTGGTTTTAGATTATTCCAGGCCAGTCGTTAGCGCTGCCATATCAATGCTTTACAGTTTGTCTTTGATATAGTGGAAGGCATAGGATAATTATAATGCTTAATATTCAGTGCAATATGCATATTAATATAAATTTATATAATTTATATAAATTGTTTAAGTTATTTATTTAAGTTATAGAATGCCGGGATTGAGCTTTTTTTTTTTTTTTTTCAAAATCACTGACTACACCTTTAAGGGGTTTATTGGACTACATTTCTGATGTTTATATGACATTTTTACAACAAATGCCCGCTATGCTACTTCTCTTGTTCTACTTCAAATATGCTTTCAACTATGCCTCTGACATCTGTTTTAGACAACTATTGGATTCAAGCCAAGAGTTGCTTTAAGGCTGTTGTCCCAATTTCTGATGTTTCACACAAAGCTGTTAGGCTCACGTACCCTGAAGAGAACCTGAAAGCAACTGTTCGAGCTCCGCTAGGCCAGGCTGAAGGGCTCCTGGCAAGAGCTTGCTTCACCCTCGCTCTGAACTACCACATTCACTCTTAAAGCAGCACAAATGGTTCTCGCACAAAACACTGTCCAAGTTTCCATACAAATGTGAGCAATGCCTCAAATGTCAACTTTTTCCTCTCCCAAAGTGAGGAGATTAAAGATGGCAGACAGAGAAGGGAAAAGAGAACAGGGCTCCATCCAAAATCAGGGCACACTCCCATCACTCCCATCCACCCCCTGGGCTGCGGAGATGAATAAGGAGATTATCAGGCATTTAACAGTCTGACAGATTCAGCATCCAGCTCACTGGGAGGTAGAGAAGGAGTTGTGATCTTATTGTTTATAACTGTAACATCTAGCCAAATGGTCTTAAGGCAGAATGACTACAAAAGGTTAGGGATTTGAGAGAACTCCCTGAAGTATTGTAGGAGTCATTAGGGTGTGTCACAATTAATCCATCCTCATCATCAACCTTTATAGTCATGTTTATGAACTAGGCTAACTGTGAGGTCAGTTAGAAAAATGGCTCATGAGCTGGTCGTAGGTGGCATGGCCAGAAGAAGTCTGGGGTATTCCACAAATCCAGTCCCAGAGCATCATGGCAGTTTAAGCTCAGTCTTTTTAGCTCTCATACACTGATGATAAATTAGCTAGGTTTGTGGATTAGGATCTAAGCGATGATAAACACCATCATTCAGTTGTTTCTACAATTATTTTATTATTTCTTCTCCTCTCTCCTTTCAGGTGTATCCAGATGATGCTGGTGATGTGTAATCCTCTGCAGGTAAGTAAATTTTGTATGTGTGTGTGTGTGTGTGTGTGGGTGTGTGTGTGTATGTGTGTGTATGTGTGTGTATGTGTGTGTGTGTGTGTGTATGTGTGTGTGGGTTTTACAGTGCACATTTCTTCAGCTATTGAAGTTAGTTTGTTAGATTAGACTATTTGATGAATTTCAGTTAAGGAAGTGAAGCAGCTCAGTCATATTTGAAAAAAAAGTCATTCATGTAGTCATAATTTGTGAAGAATCCACAGGCTATTGTATTTTATGGACTAAAGTTGTAAGACTTTTTATCTTATTTGATTTTGTAAACAAGAAAATGACTATTAAGAAAAATCCAATTAGAATCAGAAAAAGTATTCAGGGGGAAAAAAGTATTTAAAGTTAAATCATCCAAAAAAAAAGGTTTTTGTGGATGCTTAATACCAGGGAGTAGGTACTTCTGGAGTGGAGGCAGTAGTAGTGCACCCTATCTTGCTTTCTGTCCATATATTAATGATTCACACATTGCATTAATTTCAAATTATGTTGGATTTTTTTTAATGAATATGGCTATAAACTGTTCAAGGAAGTGAATCCACAGGATGGGAGCTGAAAACCACTATTCTGAGAGATTCTATTGTATTTCTAAGAATCTACCTTTGTGAGAAAAGGGAGATATCAGGGTGAAGGAGAGATAAGACACCTGCATGTATGTTCCTCTGCCTGCAGGTGTTCGGCGTTGATGGCGTGAACTTCAGCATGCACGTGGAGAATCAGACTCGTGCACGAGACCCCATGAGCCGGCGACAGCCTCGAGTCTACCAGCTCTACAGTCGCACCAGCTGCAAACATGTCCAAGTGTTCGGCCGCAAGATCAGCGCCCGCGGGGAGGACGGAGACAAATTCGGTAACAACATACACACGTACACAAGAGGCTCTGGACCATTCTCTTAATACAGGGCTGCACAATAATGGCAAAATTTATAAATACAACTTGTGCAATATTGAAATAAATTTTTAAGTCAGTTATTTAGCACTCTTTTCATGTTATCATTTAGCATTATACTTTGTACACTAAGGAGCAGTTCTTTAGTGACAGTAATTGAGTTTTAATCTTTTAATTGCTAAATATAGATACAATTAGATGCTAAATAATTAGAAAACAAACATGCCATCACGGTTGATTAATTGCACAATTAATAAATCCTTAATCTCACTCCATTTACTTTCTCTGGCTTTCTTTCCTTCTTTCCCCCTTTCTGTCTGCCTCACTGTCTCTATCTTCCTTGATCCCATTCAAATGGTACAGAAAAAAACAGAAAAATAATGTCTTAGAAGGAAAAGTATGTATCTGCAGACAAGATGTTGGCACAACGACTTGAAGATGAATATCTTGCTTATTCTTTCGCACAGAGACACACTCACATACAGCGAGGAAAAAGGTAGTGAGGAACTTGTGTGGAAAACAAACACCTCAGCGACTGCTGACACTGTGATTCATGAAGGGGGGGTGGAAAGAATGAAAGAGAGAGGAAGAGGGAGTGAGAGACGGATACAGCAAAGTCAGCGCTGGGTGTTAGTGTGTTAGCAGCTCATCTCCTCATTGATCTCTCCATTGATCCTGCGTTTTGCCTGTGGGTTTTTTTCCCGAATGGTTTTAAACAGCATGCTGACCATGTCCTCCCCCTCTCCCTCTCTCCTTCTTTCACTTTCACCCTTCATCTCACCTCTTTCTCCATCCATCTATCCATCTCTCCATTCGTCCTCCCCCACTCTCTCTGGATGCTGTGTGATGCACTGCAAAGCCACACAATCGATGGCAGAGGAAGTTGAAAGATGATATGTACCTACCTAGGTGACTTTACTGTAGTAGTGATGGGTAATACATTTACTTACATTACAAGGCTTTTTCATCTGTGTTTTTTTTCTGTGCTTCTGTGTTTTTAAAGACTTTTCACATAGTTTTATACATGCTATTCATTCAATTCTACCAGGCAGTATTGGGATAAAATAGAAAGATGGCGATTGATAACGAAGATTGGGGGAAGAGAAAAGGGAGGGAGAGAAAGGGCTTATTGATCGGTGCTGACCCCTGCACTCGTAAAAGGTCATCTAGAATCTCGTTTTAAGGGGTTTATGTTTAAACAGGCAAACCCTTGTGAAACACAGCTTACATGAATGAAACCCAGGCACACACACTTATGCCTACTATTCACTTACTAAACAACTTTGATACTAAAATAACTTCTTTGGAGGGAAAAGAGCGTTACACACATCATTAACCGACATTATACTTGCTGGACAAAATAGATATGTGACCACTTATGGCTGGGCAATATTAAAATATATATATTGTCAATATCATGACAATTTATGCCATGCGAATGATTTTCTGAGCTTTCATAGGTGTTTTAGTACTCCGTTGACACTATGACTAAATAGTATCCATAGTAATATGTAGATAATTGAGGAAAAGATCAATTTTTCTTCATTTACCTTTCATTGAATCTTTTAAAAATGTATTTTTGTACACGGTAATGTAACCACTTTTGTTTTTTCTATTTATGATGATACATATTGTGTAAATTATACAAAAATTGTCTTTAAGTATTGGGATATGTTTTCTTTTCTCATATGACTCATTCTTTAACTTCTAAAGCCACTTTCAGTCACAGTGAGGTTTACATTGCTAAAAGTATAAGGGTTTTATCTCCTCAATAGATTTACATCTGCTCTTTTCCACAACTACTGTTAACAGTGTTAATGTTAGCACAGGAAGTCAATCATTATAGACTTAAAGCAATCATTAAAGGCTAGTTATTCAGTTTGTGTGGGGTATTTACGACAGTTCTCAAACTCACTGCCTAAACTCAAACCATGTTGAACAACCAATCTGAAATGAACTTAGTGTTTATTTTTGGTGGAAAGGGTGAATGTTTCACTTGAAACAGTAACCTCACACATTCCCAAGATTATTGTAATAAGGAATACTCTAGTGTTTTTAAAGCAAATTTTAAAAGCTACAAGTAGTACACTCTTAACAATAAAGCTCTTAGCATTAGACAGATATGGCTGAAAATATTAATTTCCAAATTATGAATGATCCTTCATAACATCCATCCATCCATCCATCCATCCATCCATCATCTATACTGATTATTGGTCAGGGTTGCGAGGTATCTGGAGCCAATCCCTTACTCTAACAATAAAAAGAGATTATGTTGAAAAATGCTGGCGTATTCCCTTAATCCAAATTCTGCCAAGAAATTACAATTCTGTTAAATAAATGTTGAAATAACAATAACATTATTCTAATGTTGTTTAGGTGAATGGATGTGGCAACCAATTTGACCAAAAACAATTTTAACTTTAGATTGTAAGATTATTATTGAATCTAGGTAATAACATGGTACTGTGAAAATTTTGCACTTGCACAGTATCATCCTGTCATCACAAAGCTCTATTAAATTTAAAATAATCTATTAATTCCAGACTGAGAAGTAAATAAATATTGGTTAATAACAATTTTAACTAATAAGATACTAGTTAAATAAAGGTCAGTGGTCAGAGAGAGTACCATAATCACCATCTTAAATTATTAGAAGAACCTTCAGCAAGAGAGACAGAAGAAATGTCTGGATTGTCACCTGGTTTTTTTTCCTTGTCACTGTGTATTCAGTGTCAGTGTTGTATGTATTGTATTTCTTTTGTAACGTCTGTCTGTACGCCTGTCTTTCTGTCCCTTCACAAGCCCAGCTTGTAGTGGAGACAGACACATTCGGCAGCCAGGTGCGAATCAGGGGGAAGGAGACCAACTACTACCTGTGTATGAACCGCAGGGGCAAACTTGTAGGCAAGGTGACACATCTCTATGTTAGCTAAAGTCAATTCATTTTATTTGCTGTGTGGACAATCTGAGTTCATAGTAAACTGACAAGTGTTTACCTTCTCTCTCTCTCTCTCTCTCTCTCTCTCTCAATGGCTTTGTCTTGCCTCTGTGTGGATGTTTTTCTGGATTTTCCCAGAAGGCCAGTAACCGCAGTGAGGACTGTGTCTTTATTGAGATGGTGCTTGAGAACAACTACACAGCATTAATGTCAGCACGTTACAAAGACTGGTACGTGGGCTTCACCAAGAGGGGACGCCCGCGTCGCGGCCCACAGACGCTTCTAAATCAGCAAGACGTTCATTTCATGAAGCGTCTTCCTCCAGGGGAGCAGCCGGACCACACACCGTTTCGTTTTACCACTGTCAGCAAGAGGAGCAAAAGAGTCCGTGCTGCACGACCACGCTAACTTGCACGTCACTAAAGCTAAAAATCCACTGTCTCTCTAAGGGACAATGCTAACATTTAATTCAGGGCCTTGCAACAAAAAACAGCCCTAGACTACATCCCAATCAATGGGACCATGACAACATTGAAATCAGGAACTGCTAAGAAAAAAATAATAGACTAATGGGACCATGATAATGCTAACAGGACCTGATGTGGATGGAATGTCCAACCCCAGTTCACTGGCTAAATGTGGAGCGCTTTATGTGGAGGATTAAGCTAAGTTGTACTGTAGCATTCTCCAGTAAACAGGATCTAAACTGGACTAGCTATTATACCAAAAATGTGTAATTTCTCACCAGAGCCTTGACTTTCGCCTGGTGCTGACGTGCTACACCAAGCCCAAACATGATGCAACGATGAGTTGCAGTCATTTTCTATGGACTAAAGAAGCAGATTAACCGACAACTAACATCCCTCAATACAGCATGGGGGACACCTGATTCTACAGTCTACTAACCAACATCTCATAAAGATAGTTCTCTCTTATACACAGCATTGGCTTCACTCAGGATTCCCAGAACAAGATTCATGAAAATGTGACTGTGAGAGAAGAATGAATCTTCTGGAATCAGTGTGAGATTTAAATTAGTAATGATTAAAAAAGACTCAGGAGTGGAATGAAGGAGAGATTACATTTGAAATTTCTCCTTCTCCCACTGTCTGCAAGCTAGTATGAACATAAGACTGTGTGCATGTGTGTATGTGAGTGTGTGTGTTTGTGTATCTAAAAGAGTGTTTAAGGTTGCACCAAAGACCACATTGGATTCTCCCACAGATGACGTTGCGGAGTACATCTGCGTAGGTAACCTTAAGGAAAAACAGTGCTTGCTTTTGTCTGGAAGAACCTACTAAAACTGGAATGTAATAATAATAATAATAATAATAATAATAATAATAATAATAAGCCAAGAAAGTCCTTAGAAAGCTGCACCAAAAAAATAAATAATGACCAAAGAGAACTGGAGACCAGTGATCAATATGACAATACCCCGCACCCTAAAACCCCTGAATCCAGCAGCCTATCAGAGTGCAGGACTTAGCAGTGGGACAGGAAAGGGGCGGAGTCTTCCCTCTATATCCCTTTTGCTTTTGAAATGACACAAGGAGCAATGTTCCTGTTTGGATTCCAACTGGAATGCTGCTAATGGAAAAATCAGACAAAGTACCAAAGTCATATATGTTATAATAAAAAAAAACAAGCATTACAATAAATAAATCTATCTATCTATCTATATAAATAT
>JAQQZR010000012.1:6375715-6391419 GCA_030068235.1 Notoglanidium macrostoma
TTCCAACTGGAATGCTGCTAATGGACAAGTCAGACAAAGTACCAAAGTCATATATGTTATTGTTAAAAGAAAGAAAAACAAGCATTACAATAAATAAAACTATATATTTGTAAATAATGAAAGCTAAATAAGTGATATTACAATGACTGCTACTATATTTGTTGTTACTATAAAGTTTATTTCACTTATTTATTTCATCTGTGTGTATGGCAATCTTTCTTAAGCCAGTAAACTCTACGGAAAGTGTCTGTGTTTTAAAACATGCCTACAGTGTCTGTCTGTCTATCTTCATTATTGACTTTGGCATAATTTTAAAAAACAGAATTATTCAGAATTATTCAAAACAGAAATAATAATTAGCAACATCATGATAATCGGAGAGTGACACAATGGTGCAGCAGGTTGTGTTGAACAGCTCCAGGTTCCCCAGTTTGATCATACACTTGGTTTGCTGTTTGCGTGAAGTGTCACTTGTAGTCCATTCTTCGATGTTTTCTGGTTTCCTCCCAATTCCCAAAAACATGTCATTAGGTGGACTGGTGACACTAAATTGCCATAAGGTGTGAATGTGTGTATGCATGGTGCCCTGCAATGGACTGTTGGCCCATCCAGGGTGTGGATTCAAAAAAAGAAAGAAAAACATTTATACTATTATGAAATAATTCAAAGGCCTCCTGTTTTCTGGATAAAGATTATAAAAATGATTTATCCTCTAAAGCTACAAGCAGCCATGACAGATGACACATACAGTTATTCCAGCAAACACACACACACACTGATCCCTGTTTCGGCTGGTGGTAAGTGTAGGCCTGCTATCTGTGAATCATTAAGCGATTCTCGCACACACTTACGCACACACTACCATCACTTCCAACCTGTAATCCCGGCAATTCCCCTCAGCTGACTCAGCGGGAAAGTGGAGGATTCGGAGAAGGAGGGTGAGAGAGGGAAGGAGGGAAACAGAAAAGGGGGAAGAGAGATAGAAAACGGCCTCTGGAAGCGGCACGGTGGAAAGATTCCACAGCCAAACCCAGAGGAAGGTGTATGGTAAGGCTGCAGCAGGAAGGAATGTTAAAAATTTGCGTGAGAACTGAGTAGTGACCCGAGACCTGCAGGAATTATGGGAAAAAAAACATATCCCAAAGACCCACAGGAAACACACACCCTACATCACACACCACCAGAAGCATACTCGAATCATATAGTGATCACAGACCCACATATCTGTGTGAACATAGGAACCTTCGTCAGCATATTAAAGAAAGTCAGACACACCAAGATAATACTACATTACACTATGGATTACTTAAAGGATCCACCCATCTCTCACAAATATACAATACATTCAAATGTGAAACAACACAGTGCACACATCTGCCAACACTTCTGTCGTTCATGTACACGCACTTGATATGATTGCTCCCGTAAATCCTCTATGCAACCACTAATACCACACTGTGCCTTCTAAATGCAAAACTTCGCTCAGCACAGAAAACCACAAACGCATGACCTCACACACAATAGTGGTAAACCACAACTACACTAGAACCCAGCAGCAAGACCCACAATGTAAAGTGAGTGATTAGATATGCACACAAAATGCCCTCACACTTGCACACACACCACAAGTAACATGCTTTACACGCACACGTACACGCATCCAGACACACACATACTAACGATACATCATGACCTAATGTTTTAACCAACTAATAGCTCTTTTAAACTTTGGCAACTGGTTTTAGTGGGTTGGCAAAGAAAGCAAGAAAAAGATAAACACACAAAACAAGGACATATTTAACATGGATTAGCAACAAGTAAATAAATCTGTGTGTAAATTAGAAACAGTGATGTCTCTGGATTGCCTCTGAAAGCATTTTTGCATTTTCCCTCATTTATTAAAGGAAAAGTACAGCATTTTTAAACTTAATATCTATCTACTGCATCTGTGTTCTAGCTATGACTACCACAGGCAATAATTACTGCATCCTGAGAAACAATGAAAGAATGAAACTCACTTGCAAAACTCACAGAATGGAATTCTATGATGTGAGTGTCTGTTCTAGTGTCTGAGTTGCATCAATGGGCCTTATTTGTCAATCTTTTAATAAACATGTATTTAAATAGTTTTTGTACATTCCTGCCAGATTTATGCAAGTTTCAGGAATGAAGATTTTCTTCATTCTCGTGTATATTTTGATAAATGACAATCACCAGAAAAATACTAAGCACATTTGTGGCATGGTTGATTTCCATTGTGATGCCCACAAAACTTCATAAAAAGTAAATCTCACAGAAAGCTGAAAACGACACAATGACAACTAAACAGTGAAACAGCATCTCCTAAATCTTAAAGTAATGCAGGGGACAAAGGCATTTCTTTGTCCTGTTTGAAAAGCTAGTCTCTTTAAATTTACAGATCCCTTTTTGATTGCTTTTCTTTTCTTTGATCTTGCAAATGATTATAGATTTGTTTACATGGAATTTGACCAATGGGCCCATTAAGTGTTTATTCCATGGGAGATTAGCAAAAATCTGTCTTTTTTCCTGACAGTTACCAAAAGACTCAACAACTGCCCTTGTAACAATATAATTGAGTTTTGGATAAAAATGTTTCAGGTTTTTTTCTCAGTGGGAAATATGTTGAAATTCTTGTCCATGGCAATCACCATATGTTATCTACAGGTATTCCTTTAACTGGATAAGACATTTGTAAAGTTAATCAAGTGTGCTGAAGAAGAAGAAAAGAAGAAGAAGAAGAAGAAGAGGTAGCAGCAATCTGTAAAGAGCAGGGTCACTCAAGGACCTGAATTGGGAAACACAGAACTAAGACATTGTATTTAATCAGTAGCTGTGCCATCTACATGCTCTGAAGTGAGTTCTTGTAGTACACTGTTGCAACTTGCCTGATGACATTTGAATACTGCACTCATAAAATTATGACTGCAGGAAAGGATATCAACATTAAGTACACCACCACATTTTTTTTTTTGTAAAAAGAGACTGCCAAATACAAGAATTACAATCTTGAAGTCAGAGACAACTAAAAAAACATAAGAATGAAAAAGGCTTCAATCATTGCAAACACTGGGGTGGCCACTCTCAGTATGTTCCAGCAATAGCTTCTCAGAAACCCTTAAATGTAGCTGCAGGCACATTTTAATTTATTCTCTTTTCATCTTCATTTCCAATTATCTAATCACTCAAATGCTTTTAACAGAAGGCACAGCAGGTAAGTCCAGGCTTGTTCTGATTGGAGTGAACCCAGGTCGTTTGGTTCACCATCCATGGAGGTACAATGGAGCAATACTACCACCTGTGGGCTATTTGGAGAACTTATTATTAGGTCACACCACCCTGGTTAGGCATATAAGGTAGTGCAGATCTGATGGCTTTGTATGACCAGATTAACTCTAATTAGCAAGAGTCAAATGCCCCTACAATAATCAATTAGGATTTGCCATATTTGAACACCTAAATGAATATTCCTTTATTCCAACCACTAAATCCCCTACATTTCAGCATCCTCAATTCACACACATGTAGCAATTCCAAGAGGTGCATTTCTGGCTGATACCCTAAATGCCCTAAAACTAGCCCCGATCAGTTTGTATTGTGGATCTGTTTTTAGATCTAGCTTGAAAGATATAATCAAGAAAGTTAATTACAGTGCAGCACTATGCAATGCTTAAAACCTCTCTGTCAGAGAAAATATCAAGAATAATGGTACAATTTTTTATTTATTAGCTTAGTAACGTCACTGAAACACCACCATTTATAAAATGTTATGAAATATTACATGATTTCTAATCCTCTGTCCAAACTCTGAACCATATTTACATTGCCTGACATAAGTAATCACCACCCTTGACCTTTTCCAAATTCAGTAGCTCAAACTGAACTGAAAGTGATTTAATTGGGATTTTGCTATGAATTTACACAAAAAAGTGAGTGCCATTGCTGTTAAACCTCTAAATTAGTTCTGGTCCAGTCTGTTGTCATCAGAAGTCACATAAATAGTTGAAAGGAGTCCACATGTATGTGGAGTGTCATATGACCTCAGTATAAATACACCTGTTCCTGAAAGGCCCAAGACCAATCCTTCACAAAAAACATCAAGAATACCAAGAAGCTTTGAAAACAAGCCTAGGGACAAAGTTGTGGAAAAGTTTGATCAAAGGTTGATTATAAATAAATATAACAAACTTTGAATATCCCACAGAACACCATTAAGTTCATTATTTAAAAAAAAAGAATATGAAAAGAATATGGCACAACCATGACTCAGCCTAAAGGAGTCCAGCCACCAACATCAACTGTCAATCCACAGGAATCCACAGCTCAGATGTGAGAAGCTGTTCACAGGACAAACACAGCCTGGGTACTCCACAAAACTTGACAGTAGTGAAAAGTAGTAAAAAAAAATTCAGCAGACTGGAATAAACCATTACATTTTACAGAAACACATAAACTGCTCATCACTGGGAACAAAATCTCATAGCCTCATGCTCAGGATACTTTTCATCAACAGGAAAGCTGCTCAGGGTTGGGGATAAGATGGATAAAGCTGATTAATGGGCAGTCCTAGATGAAACCTGTACCAATCTGCAAGAGCCTTGAGTCCATGGTGGTGTCCATGCCTTGAAGGGTCACAGCTTTTTTGGTGGCACAATGGGGACCTACACAATATTAAGCAGGTGGTTTTAATGTTATGGCTGATCTGTGTATATAAGGAAAAAAGCAGTGGGCCTAAAACAAATCCTTTCAGAACACCAAGCTTTATCTTAGTATGTGTAGAGAAGTCACCATTTGCATCAACAAACATAACAATTAGTCAAATAAGACCGGAGCCAGGAGAGAGCCGTTCACTTAAATCCATCAACATTTTCTAGTCTATCAAGAGAATAGTATGATCAGTGGTGTCAAAAGCTGTACTAAGGTCAAGCAGCACAAGCAAGGAGACACAACATAATCTATAGATTGGCCTATTTTACATTATATAATAGCTTAATTATAGGACCATGGACAACATGCTGCATTAGTTAAAAAAAAACAAGTTTATTTATTAATAGACACTTATTTCACAAATTCGTTCACACAAGAGGATGCAGATTCCAGTGGAAAGCAGGGGCAAGAGGAGTCTGCACCCGGGGGGCAGGAAACATGACATCTGTGCTATTTCTGTGGCATTTAGACTAATAATTTACATTCATGAATAACAATTAAAATAAAGTGTCACTTACCAAATGGTGTTCAAAAAGTGGCTTTCTGTCGCTGTTGACAGTTCCGTTCGGTATTGAATTGAAACATAATCGGACAGTGTACTGTATCATGACTGTATGTCATGTCAAATATTATTCCTTTGGCGCGAAACAACATACTACAGCTCTATTTCAGTTCTCCAATACGCTGTATTACAACTCAATTGCGCCAAACAGCAGCAGTGACGCGTCAAATCATAATCGTGCCAAGTAAAATGCAGTGTAGTAAGGCCGACTATAGCATGTCAGACTCAGCCCATTCAAGAAGTACAGTGCTTCAGCCGGCCCGGACCTCAGCCGATAGTGCCAACATTCAGCCGAAACTGGGGCGGTTGTGCTTGCTATCGGGGTGGCTTTGTGCATTTTACCTCACACACAGGCAATGCTAAATAGATTTGTCTCTTACTTTGAGAGAAATAAACATGGATGTCTATAAATGCGGTAAACAGGATTTATATTTGTGTGTCACGGAAGTGTGTCTTTGCACATACTGCTATACAGATGTTTTAATTTACCGATATTGTTATACAGGTGCACTGATTATTATTTTTCCCAACGTGTGAATATTGTTGACACTTTTCGACGCCATTCATTACCTTCACTCTATATCTTCATTATTTAAATACGATGGCAAACATGCACCAACTCACCATAAGTATTAAAAATGCTGTAGAAGACTCCCTCAACCGCGTCAGCTTAGCCAAGTGGTTACTTCTTTCGAAGCTCTCTGGCGGCTCCTGAGTTGCCAGGCTCGGACCACTGGTGCTGTCTGGCGTTTTAATTATTTTTTGAAAAATAAATTATATAGAGAAAGAAAAAATGTTCAACATAAGAATATAATTTTCTATTTTCTATTTTTCAGTTTCTAAATCATTTTCATAGAAACACGCGCACTACTTGTTAAATACGGCATAGAAGAATTTTAGCACTGTGCAATCATAGCTTAGTGGTTAAATGCGCGAACTTCGAGCTACTTTTTCCATGCCCCGGTGACCGGGTTCGAAACACCGGCACTGTCCGAAATTTTAATTGTTCGTGATGTTTAAGTTGTGAATATCTTTTGAGTGAAATTGTTAGGAACAATACTCATTATGCTTCCAGTTTGTCATATTTGTACATGGCGAAGTAACGTGCTTGGTGTGACCATTTGTACCTTTTAAAAGCTAGTCAGCCCGGTCCATAATTATTTGTACAGTGACACAATTTTCGGAATTGTGTACACCACCACAATGGATTTGAAACGAAACCATCAAGAAGTGGTTCAAGTGTAGACTTCCAGCTTTAATTCAACAGATTTAACAAAACTATTGCATTAACTCCTTCCGTTTCACAGGCTCAAAAGTAATTGGACAAAGTAACAATTATAAAAATAAGCATAAGTTTTAACACTTGGATGCATATCCATTGCAGTCAATCACCACCTGAACCCATGTCTGGAACCCATGAACATCACCAAATGCTGAGCTTCCTCCCTTGAGATGACTTGCTAGGCTTTTACTGCAGTCGCCTTCAGTTGCTGTTTGTTGGTTGGTCTTCAGTAAGTGAAAAGCAAGCTGAAGGTTGACTAGCCTACTTAAGAACATTCCATGTCTTTACCTTAAGAAGTTCTTTTGTTGCTTTCATCGTATGTTTTGGGTCATTATCCATCTGTATTGTGAAGTGCCGTCCGTGCCCATCAGTTTTGCTGCATGTGACAGAATCTGAGCAGAAAGTATTGCTCTATGTAGGCCTACTTCAGAATTAATCTGGCTACTTCTATTTGTAAGCCCATCACCAATAAACACAGCTAATTCAGTTCCATTGGCAGCCATACACACCCATGTGCACCATGTTTGACAGTTGACGTGGTATGCTTTGGATCATGAGCCCTTCCTTTCCTTCTCCATACACCTCTCTTCTCATCATTCTAATACAAGTTAATCTTGGTTTCAGCTGTCCAAATATCTTGTTACAGAGGTGGGCAGGCTTTCAAACAAAATCAAATCTGGCCTTTCTATTTTTGAGTGTTACCATCTTGAGGTAAACCATCTGCATGCATGTAAGTCTATACTTCAATCATGCCAAATTCATTGTGGTAATGTACAAAGACAAAATTACTAAAACTAAAAAATGTCCTGAAACCAGTCACAAACAGTATGATTTGTGGATCTGTTTTAGATCTAACTAGGAAGATATAATCAAGAAAATTCATTGCAGTGCAGTATAACACAGTGCTTCTTTTCACAAAAATCTGTATGTGAGAGAAAACATTAAGAATAATGGCAAGTATGGAAGTATTTTAATTTAAAGTTAAGTAACCTCACTTAAACACCACCAAATAATAAAACATTACAATGTATTGCATGATTTTTAATCCTGTGTTTACACTTTAAACCATAGTTACCATGACTGAAATAAGAAAGTACCACAACTTGACCTTTTCCAAATTTTGTAGTTCAATCTGAAACTGAAACTGAGTTAATTGGGAATATATGTCATGAATATGCACAATATCATCCATAATATTGAAGTGTGTGTGTGTGTGTGTGTGTGTGTGTGTGTGTGTGTGTGTGTGTGTGTGTGTGTGTGTGTGTGTGTGTGTGTCATTGCTGTTAAACCCCTAAATTAGCTCTGGTGCAGTCAGTTGTCACGAAAGATCACATAGGTAGTTGAATGGAGTCCACCTGTATGTGAAGTGTCATGTGACCTCAATATAAACTCCTGTTTCTGAAAGGCCCATGTACTTGGTAGAAACCTTTCACTAAATAAACATGAACACCTAAGCTATGAAAACAACCCTAGGGACAAAGTTCTGAAAAAGTATCCATCAGGGGTTGATTATAAATAAATATAACAAAACTTGACAGTAGTGTAAGGGAAAAAAAATCAGCAGATATTGTCTTGGAACACAGCTTTACATTTTATGTAAAAACCCTTGAGATTAGAGCATAGGCTACTGTAGGTTCACATTCAAAAAGCACACTAGCATTAGCATACTGCCAAAACTTTTTCCCCCCCACAAACGCACAATGCTATAAAGATTTGCCTCTGGTATTTTGAGAAGACTGCACATGAAGATCGACAAATGTGGTAAGCAGGAGTTATGTCCGTGGCACTCACAGGCAGTTTGTCGAGCAACGCCCCCCACAATCTTGGTAGCAACAGCCAATGAGGTTGCATTCCTCCAGAAACCAGAAACCGTCATTGCAACCAGCTACCCAGATTTGGTCAATCAGAGAGCCATCCTTTACCAAGATTTACTCTTGACCCTTAGTAATCATTTCAGACAGAATTACCTCATCTCGCTGCTAACCTGTTTATATAAAAGTAAGTCATGTTTGATGGATACCTACTTCATTTCTATATTGAATGGTAAATTAATATGTTAAAGATTTTATGTAACATTTTGGCATATTATGTCACTTTAGTCTGATGATTAAAGCAATTTAGCTCGGTAAGTTCGCGTAGCTAGAATCGAGAATGCAATTTCAATTTAGCCATTGTGTTTAGGACGTGTTCTGTGCAGTTTTAATGATTTTCATTCACAACCTGGTAACTCGAGTTCAAATTCACATAACAGCAGTTTTAGTAGTGTCAGTTCCTACATATAATTTATTTACAAATAGTATGATATATGTCACTCCATAATACTACATGAGAACTACTTTCGCCAGTTTATATATATATATATATATTTTACAAATATTATACATTTGTGAATTGAATTAATTAAGTGTTACAAGGACCAAACAGCTTAGGGTACATCTACCACAATCTGAAATATAATGTTGGCTTGGGTAGACAGTGTCATGAAATAAATAAATTGCATTACTACATTAAATAGGTTATAATGTCAGAAAGTGTTGAAATAATTATTATTGCTATTGCTAAATCACAGTTGTAACACAAAATGCCTGTCAATGAAAAAAAAAATGATATTGTGTAAAATACAGTAGCCAGTGCTTAATTATTTCCATTGCTTCAGTGCAAAAGAAATAGTCATATCGCTTGAACAGCAATTAACTTAATAAGTTAGTCTAATTTATAAATGTCCGTCTTGACAACGGTCATGACACAAAATCCACACAATCATTTATTCCAATGAAATATACAATGATAATTAAACTCCTTCAAATTTACAAATTTACAAACACACAACCTCAACATGCTTGTTAAGTAAGCTGTAGCGAGAGCGAGCAGGTGCGTCAGCGTAGCCAAGTGGTTACTTCTTGAAAATCAGTCCGGTTGCTTCTGAGTTACCGGGTTCGGACCACTGGCGCTGTCTGACGTTTTAGTCAAGAAGAATGACATTATGTGCACATGACTAATAAATAATAAACAATTATTTCAATTCTAGGTTTTAACACTACAAAAGGTCGTTATTTTTCTTTTTTATAATCGGTTATTAGCATAATTAAGTCCTGTAATTATAACCAGTTTTTAAGGTTTTCCCCCAGCCTTCTAGACCTATATCATTTCTGGGTGCTCATATTGAGGAGTTTACTACTGACTGACTTAGAGAAACAAACAAGCAAACAAGCAATCAAACAAACAAATAAAATGTGGATTGTCTGGATTTATTTTATTGAAAAAAAATACATATTGACTACGTTTAATATACATACTTAAAAAAAATACGATTTTGATACAGTACTCATACCCGGTTTTCTATAGGCCTATTATTTCCTAACCTGATTTTTCTGGTTCCGGAAAAGTTTTCCTACTGATCTTCAAAAACCAGGTATCCAGTTTTGCAGCGTCAGTTTTTATTACTTTTATTTTGAAATTTTACGCTGCTTTGACGTCGGTTTCATTTTTAACGCTATCATTTCTACACTCCATATACACGTGACGTATACAGACCCGTGACGTACACTTCTCCTTGTTTTCAAAATCAAAGAACAAAATCACGATTCTAGGTAAAGCTGAATATCTCAACACTAAATTAATTCCTGGGTTTACAAGTGTGTTAGTTAAGTTTGAAAACCTGTTGCACGATTCCATGGCAACGGATCATTCCAATGAGCTTAGGAACTGGGGGACATGAGGCTTAAAATTTCAATCACAAATAAAGGGCAAATAAAGAAATAAAGAAAAGAAAATAGAAAGAATTACTATATAAGTTGACATATTTATTTAATACCCTTCAACTTCTGAATCACTTTCTTGACATTTTTATTATTATTCTTATACTCTATTGAAGAAACGACACAAACCTACCGTACTTTACCGGTTAAATAGACCGTAGAGCAGGCGTGTAGACGCGTCAGTGTAGCTAAGCGGTTACTTCCACTCAACTGAAACATTGCCGGTGCTACCGGGTTCGAACCGCTGGCGCTGTCTGACGTTTTAATAATTTTGAGCTAAATAACTTGAGAATATCATTTGGGTGAAATTAGTAGGGCTAATACTCTTTGTGCTTTCAGTCTGTGATATTGGTAAATGATATTGTTAAGTGCTTGGTACTTATTGGGACCATTTGTACATTTTAACGCTACGCTGTTAAATATCTCTCTATGTGTATTTAAAAAAATCTATTCTATTATTTTTAGAGTGTCCACAAAGATTTCTGCATACATTGTTACGACCTTTCTGCCGTTTGCCTATCTGTGCTGGTAGTGGGATGGGCGTTTGTCTCTTCTCCTTTCAGGCCCAGCGTACTGCAGCGTGTCCTGCCTCTTATTGGATGATCACTGCTCCATACTTGCCTTGCTCTCGCCTCCTGCGTTGGGATTGGGTGGCTGTACATTGGACCACTATTTAAACCTCGTCAGACTACACTTCGAGAGACTAAGAGTAAAGGAATTAGTAAGATAAAAGAAATACCATGGAGGCATGGCAATTTTAGGAATGCAGTGAGAAACAGAAATATTCAATTTAGTTAAGAAAACCCATAATACCTAACATTTGATACAGTATACGTTTGCTCAGGCTTTGGTAAGGAGAACAATATAGCAGGCAAAAAGAAATTATTGGAGGACATACTGTGACAGGATAGGAAATACAACACAGGTAGGAAACTTGTGGGGGATGATGAAGAGAATAGAAGCGGACAGAAGGGAATGGAGATATCTGGTGTTAACAGACGGAAACAAGACAGCAGTAACAAATAAGGAGAAAGCAGAAATGTTAGCAGACATGTTTGCTAAGGTGAAGAGTTCCAAGAATTTAACTGAAGAAGGTAGAACAGGTGGATAGAGGACAAAATCAGAAAATGTGGAGGCTTTATGTAGGTAAGGTGACACAGATGGGGAACAAGACACCCCATTTAGTATGAGAGAATTAAAAAGTGTACTGAAAAAGGCAGGGATGGCTGCCCCATGGAAAGATGGGATATGTTGTATTATGTTGGTTTTGTACTCTTGTATATAGTTTGTAAATATTATTCACTTGTAAATAACACAGTAGCTGGTAGTTGGTAGGATGTCAGTGCCATTTATTTTTATCAGTTTTCTCCTGGCATTGGGTTAGATAGGGAGTGAGTGTAGGTGCTGTATTTATTTTTCTTTCTTTTTGTAATGGGTAATTTAGTTTGTTTGTTAACAGGTAGAGGGAGTTTTGTTTATTGTTTTGGCCTTGCTGACTTCTGAAGATTTGAACCACTTGGAACACAAACAAAGACAAATACAGTAATTAAAATATGAACAAATGTAACCCTGGTCTCACCATCTTTTATTCCCTATGTATGTTGCGGAAATTTTTTTTGGAAGCCAGTGCAGTCTGGATAATATGGGGTTGATGTGGTCATATCTTCTCATTGTAGTAAGGACTCTCACTGGTGCATTCTGGACTAACAGGAGCTTGTTTATGCACTAACTGGAACATCCAGACAATAAGGCACTACAGTAACCATCCTAAAGGTAGCAAATGCATGAACTAGTTTTTCTGCATCATGCAGTGACATTCTGTTTCTCATCTTAGCAATATTTCTGAGATGAATGAACGTTAACCTAGTAATCTACAAGAAATCAGCATCAATTGAAAGACTGGAGTTAATAATCAGCAAGGTCTTTTACATTTGCAAATGGTGAAACAAAATGGCCATACAGAGTTACTATGTAATGAGGAAGCTTACTTCTAGCTGCATGTGGTCCTAGTACAAGTACTTCTGTCTTTTCTTTTACATCATGAAAGACTTTAAAGGATCTGCTGCTAATGTCTTGTTGTCGGATACCACAGCACACCTTCAGATGTCTTTTAGAGTCCATGCCTTGAAGGGTCACAGCTTTTTTGGTGGCACAATGGGGACCTACACAATATTAAGCAGGTGGATTTAATGTTATGGCTGATCTGAAAACAGAACCTTTCAGAATGCCATTTAGAGATGTAGAGATGTCAACATTTATATTAACAGACTGATAACAATCAGTCAAATAAGACCGGAGCCAAGAGAGAGCTGTACCCTTAACTCCAATTTGCTAGTCTATCAAGAGAATAGTATGATTAGTGGTGTGAAAAGCTGCACTAAGGTCAAGCAGCACAAGCAAGGAGACACACCATAATCTATACATTGGCCAAATTTACATTATATAATAGCCTACCTAAATGACCATGGGCAACTTTACATTAGTTTTAAAAATATGTGAATGGCAAAAATGTGAACTTTTGCTATCAGACTCTCTGCAGCAATAACTGCAACTAAACATATCTGATAACTGTTGATAAGTACTGCACCTCAACTTGGAGGAATTTTAGCCCATTCCTTCATACAGAACAACTTCAACTCTGGGATGTTAGTTGGTTTCCTCACTGAACAGCTTGCACAACACTTCTATTGGATTAAGATCAGGACTTTGACTTGGTTATTCCAGAACATTAACTTTATTCTTCTTTAACCATTCTTTGGTAGAACGACTTGTCTGCTTAGGGTAATTTTCTTGCTCGCTTTCTCTTGAGCTCTCTTTATCTACATTTAGGACTTGTGTGACAATCTTATGATGTTTCAGGTCATATTTATGGAGAAATATAGAAAATTCTTAAGGGCTCACAAAATACACTGCACAACAATTTTTTGAAAAGTCTTGCTTCCTGAAAAGTTTTTGCTGATTGTTACAGGTACCTACTGGGTATGCACAAATATAGTTTTTATAAATAAAGACATTTATATGTTTTCTGACAATAACGTATTTAGTTACGTTTATGTTTCGCATAACCTATTAAATTCAACAGAATTAAGTGTTTTGCTCCTGATTTTCTTTTGTATTCAATATCTGGTGCATTACATTAGGGTGTACCCTGCCTCTCGCCCGAAGATGCTGGGATTGGCTCCAGCTTCCCTGTGACCCAGATGGATAAAGCGGTATAGATAATGGATGGATGGATGGATAGATCTTTCTTCTCTAGTAGATTTTTGGATATACACTTCTACTTTTAATTAAGTATGATTTTGACACAGTACCCATACCCTGTTTTTCTTTAGGCCTACTATTTCCACACCTGATTTTAAACCTTAAAAATCCTTAAGTTCTTAAGTCCTTAAGTACTTTGAAAAGTGACACTGATTTGATGCCAGGTTCATTCATAACGCTTTTAGGCCTATCTCTACACTGCCTTTACATGTGACTTATACAGACCCGTGAAATAGCCACTGTTTTCAAAAGCAAATAAAATCTTGATCGTAGGTAAAGCAAGTCTCAGTACTAAATAAATTACCTAGGTTTGTGCATCTGTCAATTCTGTTTGAAAACTCACTGAATTCATGATTCCATGGCAACATATCATTGTAATCGATGGAAGAATTGTAGAGGAAGGAACGCAAGGCTTACGGTATTTGTTAAATGGCAATTGCAAATGATCAATTCCTATCCTGGGTAACCAGGCTCTAGTTTCCCGTATTAATAATTTCGAGCTAAATAAGTTTTTAGATGAAATTATTAAGGCTAATACTTTCAGTTTGTAACACAACATGCTTGGTACTTTTTGTGACTATTTGTTATTTATAAAAGCTATTCTGTTTATATATCTATATGTATATTAAAAAAGCTATTCTGTTTATAGATAAAACAGAAAAGTCTCCATCTAGGGGATATTTGTTAAGCAAAATGCATTCCAAAGGAAATTCGGAGTTCATTTACATGCTTAACAGTTCATCATGAGTGGGAGAGACACAAATGTAGGATTGTAGAACATTCAGAGGATGGTCTGTAAATAAAGTTATATTCTGCTAAAAAGCGTTAATTGCCCTTATATTTGGAGACTTTCAGGACACCTTGTACACATGTAAGCTATACTAAATACCCCATTCATCGCAACCGTATTCCAGTTCGATTATAGGAAATATAAGAACTCTTGGAACATCGCCCGTAAAATCAAGTCCAGTACTGGGAACAGAACTAACTGTTGTATAATTGCTACATAATGTAGAAAAAAATTCAGTAAAGCAATATGTATTTTTGCATGACATAAATTTCTACTGAAAGAATGAACTATTTTAGGCTTTATCACACCTCATTCAGTCTTCACCTTAGCTAACATTTGATAGCTACCTGGCCTGGGATAATTGACTTGAGATCAACTCAAATGTGTAGGAGTACACAATTAATTGAAGTACAGTGAACAATTATGATTCGATAATTAATTATCGTAGGCACCAGTGATACTAATATGTAGCTTCAGGCACGAAGATAATGAAAAAATGATAATGAAATCTGTCGCCCACTCGATGTTTGATGAGGTAAAATTGAAATTCACCTCTCCTCGGGAAAATGCCGATAACTTAAATAGTTAATCATCATGAAAGAGTCCGTGCACGGAATACTTAATCTGAACATGGACAGGTCTGAGAATACTGAAGTATGTAAACACCTTAGTGCGGAAGTATAGCCACGTGGTTATTTTGTAACCTTGATGTCTTGTCATTTCTATTTTTTTGACACACATATCTTGGTATTGTTGTTGTTGTCGTTGTTGTAGTTTTTCATATTTTTATTCGTTCCGTTGATTTTGTGTGTATCTTGATCCGACGTCCAAAATTCTTACACGTGCTTTACAGTGACATCTCATGAAGTCCTGACATCTGGCCACTAGATGGCGCTCTAAGACTGCGGAAAGAAACCGTGAGCTTTAGGGATTGAAATAAAAGGCATTTTTTCTTTTCCTGTAAAGTCTACAGTCTAAACATTAATGCAAGTTGTCTTATACGTAAATATCCGTAAGGGGTTCGTTAGGCCCATGAAACGCTCTCAGAAATAAAAGACATATCTGTGCTTGTCACTGGTATAGTACTATCAAGGTGTCATATTTTATAGCCATATTTTTATTTCACTTGGAAACATGAATCTAATATAGATTTTAAAAGAATTTAAGGTGCACAAATGAACCACTAATGTAACTTTTAAATTTTATTCTAAAAGCTAATTAGTTATACCATGTGCACTTTCCCAGGTAAAAGATCTATCTATCTATCTATCTATCTATCTATCTATCTATCTATCTATCTATCTATCTATCTATCTATCTATCTAT
>JAQQZR010000012.1:6427688-6440209 GCA_030068235.1 Notoglanidium macrostoma
AAAGTAATAAAAATAAAGAAATAATTGAATTAGAAGGTGACCCCAAACTTTTGACCGGTAGTGTATATAGAAAAGCAATGCAAGTTCTGTGGTTCACTAAAGGAATAATTAACAGAAAATAACATGGACAAAATATTGTTTTGAAACAAATGTACTGTAGAAAAGAAATTGTGTGATTAATTATAAACCAAATGAATACTCACTGAAAGCATTTCTGAAGTATTATAGCTCACCTGTATTCATTAATACTGTGTAATGTTTTAAACTGGCCGTTATAATGATCTACAGCCCCTATAATGACTCACAATTTATACATTTAAATTAATACAATGTCGTGGTAGCAAATTCCCAATTTTCACAGGGAAGAAGGAGCTGGAAATGCATAGGCGGAAATGTGATGCTAACAAGTGGCCCAACCACGGTTGCTGTGGTTGGCATTGCCATGACGTGTAGTTACATTTTGGAGAGGTGCATGTCAGGCTACGGTGTAGGGTACAGTGTAAGGTACAGCAAAGTGTATGTGACTATGGCTTACCCTATGGCATCAATTTAGTACAGAATTATAAACTGGCCTTAACAATATTAAACTACCATAATGCTTATTTAATGCTCAGAATTACATAGGTAAGCTTGGTTTTACACCATGTAGTTACAGGCTCAATAACATAACCTTCTGTAGTTTAGAGCTACAATACGATACAGCGTATCTGGTTCTGTTCACAAATTTGATTTCAAACATCAGTATTTGCATGATTTTGAATAATTATGAAATATTCTATAGTTCACAGATGTAATCAACATAATATAGTAGATGATCTCCTATAGTATGAGTATATTAAATTTGATCCAATTTTACCATCAGCTTTTGGACAAAATTCACCCTATACTGTCTTTGTATGTGTATTATAGACATCAATAACCAATATTTGGCTAGCTCTAATTATTGAATATTCCATAGTGCATAGATGCAATCAGCATACTACAACAGAGGACCTGTCATAGTGTGACCATATTAAATTTCAACCCATTTTACTATCAGTTTGGAGAGAAAGCCTACCCTACACTTTGCAATATTGCTGAATTACAGACATTGTATTCAGGCAATGCTAATTTAGAAATATTCCATAGTTTATAAGAACATACAGCATAATATAGTAGAGGACCTGCAATAGGTGTACCTATTTTTTCACACCGTGTTTCTTGAATGTTAGTTTATTTATTTATTTAGGGAGGAATGACTGCATATTGAAATCTGATGTGCTGCTGTGGTTGTTGTTGCGGTTGTTGTCACCTGAGGTTATTTGTTTGTTTACAGAATTTGGTAAATACCACACAATTGTTATTTTAGGCCCTGATAAATAAAAACATGGAATTGAAAGAGGGTATACTTTCTAATTCCCATGACTGTAATTTAACCTGTAACTGTATGAAGTAAAGCTTTACCATGTCTTTATGAAATAGTTGAGCATTATAATAGCTAAATACTTGGCTCAGTGGATAAATAAAAGATAAAAGTGTGCACTTTATTAAACTTTCTATAGTATGCAATTTATCAAAAGTAATTTTCAACACCAGACATTATCAGGCAGCAGCTTTATTAGGCTACATTGAAAAACTGTAGTCAGTGTAAGTTAATATTTAATAAATAATGCCTTCAATATGCATTAATGCATTTATATAATAATTGGTAATGTATATCTTAGAGTTAAATTAATAAACTATTCCATTACAACGCATATCCTAATTTTTTTAATAAAAGCTTTTAAATATATAGTACCCTTTTGGCTTTCCAGACTCGCTGCTCCCCTTCGACCACATTTTAGTGGATAGCGGGTGAATCCGAGACCTGTCAGACTGTCAGTTCTTTAATGTAAAAAGGAAGAGTGCGGTCTTAAGTTCCTGGAATGCACCTTCTTTCATCTGTGAGCGTTGATCGTTTGTTTAATTCTCTTATAGTTTTCACCATAACTTTTTCTTCGAAACATCTTGACTTCTCGGGACGGGTTTGCATTTTCTGATTACGTAACACGGGGATCTTATGAAAATGGATGCCAGTAAAAACTTTAGTCCTTTGTTACGGTACGATTTGTTTTTGCATTTTTTTTTGCTGTCTTTTTCTTTAAATCAATGCTTTTTGTCTCGCATAACTAGATTCTTGAAGAAAAGGAAGAGGGGCCAGTAGTTGCAAATTTGGCAGCAGATTTGGGGCTGGATTTGAAAATGCTCAGGGAACGTAAAATGCGTTTGGGTGTTGCAACTAACGTTACATAGATGTAGACATTAACAAAGACACGGATGAGATATACATTGTACAGAAGATCGACAGAGAGTACCTTTGTACATCAAAGTCTGTTATGACCTGTGTTCTTCAACTGAATGTGACAGTAGAAAACCCTGTTCAGATGTTCAGCATTGAACTTGAGATAATGGATATTAATGACAATGCCCCACATTTGAGAAGGGATACTATTCACTTGGACATATCAGAGGCAACTAGTGCGGGGGAGAGGTTTTGACTGACTAATGCTGAGGATGCTGACACCTGAACAAATTCAAATAAAACATACTGTGTGAGCGAAGGTGATCATTTTAATATTGAGATTAACTGGTCAAGATGATAAAGTACCATTCATGCTCAGAAAGATGCCAAACAACTGTTATGAGCTTGTACTTTCAGAACCATTGGACATAAAATTTACTGTTACTGACAGAGGAAACCCTCCATTATCTTATAAGGAAACCTTAACCCTAGAACTGCTGGATGTTAACGACAACACACCACAGTTTCCTAAGTCAATTTATACCATATCGGTGTTGGAAAATAATCCACCCAGGATGTTTTTGAGTTCTTTAACTGCTATTGACCCAGATCTCCATGAAAATCAGTATGACTGTAATTTATTAAAGGAAAAGGAAATAGTGAATGCTTCCATGTCAATGCTCTTCTCAATTAATCCATCTTTATGCACTAGGGGCATTTGATTGTGATAAAGAAAAACCAGAACGACAATACACTGGTTATAGTGTCTCCATTGCACGCACACGCCTCAGTGGTGAAAGAAAAAATACCCGGATCCACCGATGAAGGAACTCTTATAATCAAAGTAATTGCTATAGACAGACTCTGTACACAACTCCCACATTATATAACAATTTCTGCAGAACACTGATGCTACATTATTCAGTCGGGACCAGTACAATGGAGAGATCCAGACCACGAAAATGTTCAGTTACAGAGACTCGCGCCACCAGGGGCTGGTGGTGATCGCCAAGGATAACAGAGAGCCATCTCTCTCTGCTACAGTCACCATCAAACTGTCCATGGTGGAGACTGCACTTAAAAGCTATGCTGACATGACTGAAGTGCCTTTAGAATATGACATCTTTTCAGATTTAAACCTGTATCTGGTAATCAGACTGGGCTCAGTGTCATTCCTGTTACTGATCACTATATTGGTGATCGTGCTGTAGCGTCAGAAACCAAAACCCAGTAAAGCTGCTCCTCCCTGTAGGAACAGTATGATCAGTGAGAGGAACTCTACCATCGCAGATTCCACTCTGGTTTCCTGTGATGCCTACTGGTACAGTTTGTGTCTAGCTAAAACTAGAAAAAGAAAGCTGGTAGTTAATAATTTCTGCCAAAAGGGATGAGATACATTGTGTCTAGTTTACCATGGAGCACAGGACTGAATGAGACTAGTGACTCAGCTACATCTACTCTATAGGTAAGTAGTGTAGTTCTATTCATGTAGATATTATCTGTCGTCTTTTTTAGGGTGCATGTGTTTACCATATATATGCATACACAGATTCTCTCTTTCTTATAATAAATTGATCATAGGTACCTTTTTTCTTCTATAGATTTCATTTTTTAATTCAGCCACAATTAACATTTTGAAGAAATTGATAAAATATTACTTTTTTTTCGATGAACCATTAAGATAAAACTACTTTAAGCTTTGTACACCAAAGTGTGCAAAGCATCATGGTTCCCTAGCAAACATTCCTAAAACCAAGCCACCATAACACCTCATTCTAAAGATTGCTTTCAGTGTTTCACTTGCATGCTGAGTTATTGCACACTATAAGTTTCCTGGTTTCCTTATTAAGAATCTACTTTCTTTCAGTTAACATCGGTCCACTGAAAATTGGTCACATTTGTCCTTTTATAATTAATTTTTAGCACAGTAATTATAGAGTGGCACATGGCTTTACAGAAAAGGTATGTTTCTATCTTTTTATACCTTTGCTGATTAGCACACAGTCTGCTGTTACACACTGAATGAGGGTAAACTTGTGGTGAAGAAGAAATTAATATAATAGGGGAACTTAATAACTATTAATTATTTTTTAATTTATTTATAATTTAAAATCTTTTTAATAAATATATGCATAATTCCTGCTTTTGGCCTTTTTAGGGGTATTTATTCTTCTTCAGTTACACACAGGGTCCAAAATTAGCACCCACCACTCACTATATCTGAGTAAAAATCTGCGTTGATGAATTAAATAAATGATGGAAAAAACAGCCATTGCCAGATAGACCAAAAATTTAATCATACATGATGGTCTTGCTATGAATTGAGTATCGCGGAATCGTTGTATCGTGATACCATCATTATTGTGGGCAACATATCATAATAGTATCATATTGTGAGTCCCAATTCTAGCATACAGCTCACCTAATATTAGGTTATATGTCCCTTAGTTCACCTAATATTTGGTTATATGTCCCTTACCAACTTTCACCTTGAGCAGATACTTTTGGTTGCCATCAACAAGCTTCTGGCAGAATTATGGATGGATTTTTTACCACTCTTCTTGGCAGAATTGAGAGAGTTCAATAAAATGTGTGTGTTTCCTGGCATGGACCTGACTTTTAAGCATAGTTCACATATCTTTATAGGATTGAGGTCAGGACTTGTTTTAAAGGAGACCTGCTGTGATAATTTATTTTTTTCTTGTTGTTTTTGAAATAAGATATGTTGATGTGATTTGGGGGCATACTAGTAGGCTGTTACCTACCTAGTCTGTAATGGCCATAGAAAGAAAATAGTCAGAGTGAACGGGCCATTTTGAAAAGCCTGTCATTGGTACATAGCACAGTGCATGTAGCCCTTACCATTAGCATATGAACCACCCATAGCAGTCTGAATCAAGTAGATGCGACAGAGTCATATATACATAGTTACTCTGCAAAACAACAAGCAGAGATGACAGGGAAAAAGTCTGAGTGTGCTGTTCCAGGATACAAAAAAGAAAACTGCAATCAACATAGTCTTCCAAAGGAACATAATATTAAAAAAAGTGTCTGAATTTAATTTTTGTGGAAGTCCCTGAAGATTCTCAGACACATGCTGAGCCTCTTGACTGGCATGGAGATGCTAGCTAATGCCTCCAGAATCAGGCCTGCCTGACACAGCTCATTTCAAGACAGAGGCCTGGATTATATGCTAATTCTTCAGGGATCTGTGCCTTAATTTGTACAGAAACATGGCTAACCAAGGATATCCTGGATTCAGTATCCCATAGTTATTCACCTACCAACTCATCAGACATCTAAATCTGATAAGAGTAGCAGCATTTGCAAAACTTATATTTGCAAATCATATATTGAAAGATGGAGGGAGCTAAAACATTCAAAATTGCAAATAAATCAAATGTTAAAGGCTGGATTGAATATTGTAATAGATTTCTCCTTACCTTAGTTTGCTTGCAGGAGTTAAAATATTGCTGCATGATTCTGTCCTTAAATAGTGTTTATCTAATCATTCATTAGCATCGCTGATGTTTCTGAAGTAATGGCTCACTGCGATAACACACCAAACTACAGACTGCAGTAACACTGCTACAGGTAAAGCACAGAGCTGCTGTGTAAATACAACTTACTGTTCTGTTGGTGTTGTTCATATCGCTCAGACCAATTTTTATAAAATAATTCTTTTAAATACAAACCTCTGTTACTTATCTTCACTCCCTTTGGAGTGCTTACACTCTCTCCTCTTGTTTTTTGAGCTGCAGCAGCTGCTTAGCTCCACTTCCGCCTCTGGCCCTGACCTCTCCACCACCTCTGCCCCTTCTTCTCCTTCTGTCTCTCATCCTCTACTTCTAACCTCAGTAATGTTACCGGGTGGTCTATAAGATATTTGACTCTTTGAACAGAGAAAAAAACAAATGTATTCCATACATTTCTACCATAACATGGAAGACATAACAATATTATTTATGAGCAATTAAATGCTAACACAATGTGGAATACATTGCGCTTTCTTAAATGGAAATTCTGACCTATAGTTTTACAGCCTTAATAACTAAATACAATTTTTAAATAGCTATTTAAAGTAACCTCGTCTGTTTAATGGCTACATACTGTGTATGTACGTGTTAAACATACTGTATATTTTGTGTATTATAAGTCTGTAAGCTTAAGCCTGTAGCAATGTAAATGTAATTTTATTAATTATGTTAAATCAGTCAATTTTTCATACATTCTAGACCTTCTCTGTTTACAAACCTTATGGGCTTGTGTAAGCAGAGATTTGGCTTGTTATTACCAGCAATTTTGCAATGTGCATAATAATGCTGCATCTTGGGGATTGTTCCAAATAACAATGAATGTAATAATTGTTGTGCCAAGCTGGGCCTGGTTCATTTTTAATATTACAATATAATGTTTTGGTTTTCTGACTAGGTCTCAGAATTAGCAATTTAGCAATTTAGTTGAGGATCCAAATATGTGAGTTTAAGAAACACTGCTATAGTGTTGTTTTGATGTCATATGGTCAATATTTTGCATTGTCACACATCTCAGTAACTGCTGGTTTAGATACTGCTGGTGGCTTTATTATCTGAGCGTAGATATATGAGAATAATGCATTTATCTGAGATTTGTGGTCTTTTTTCACCTGTCTCTTCTACTGCTGCATTTTCAAAAGGCATAAAATACTTTCAATTTAGCTTGCCCATAACCTCACTGCTCTGTCAAAAGTGAGCCTTTGTTGTGACAATTTTGGTGACTGAAGAAGTTGATATAAACCTTAGCAATGACACTTTGCAGACACCATTTGTCACACTGACTGCATCAGAAGTGGAAAACAGACATTTAAGCAGTTTGTATGGTTCTGGTCCCGGTTTAATCTTCAGTCAGTCTTTGAATTTTTTGTACTATCTTTGTGGTTAATTCTAATGGTATACTATATAATTTGTATTTCTTCAGACAGAAAGGTAAGTACACAGAATGGAATCTCTCTCTTTTTTTCTTTCTCTCACTGTGAGTGAGTGAGTAAGTGAGTGAGAGAGAGTGAGTACAGGAAAGGGAAATTTCTAACTACTACTTTCCCTCATTTAGATATTTTAAAATTTTTGTCTTGTCATTGTTAATTTTGTTAATTGTTAATCACATCATAACTTGAAATACACTGAACACTGAAATATTTGCCATAATAGTTTAAAAAGTTTCAATATGTTTCTAGATACTTCCAAACAATTGGATCTATTTTTGGCTAATCTGACTGTTTTTCAGAATGTTTGAAACTAATGAACCCACTAATGTAGTATTTATCATAATGGCATTTAATCAAATTAAATCAACTGGCCATTTCTAAGCGCTGAAATATTTTACCTTGTGTTTTTGTCACACCTTAACACACTGATTAAAATTGTCTCTTGTTTTTGTTTCTATTCTAAAGTACTCAAAATGAGAGATGTCCCTTCTCATGCTGGAGGTATGCAGCCCTGCCATCTTCTTTCTGGAGCGCCTCAACCATGCGCCCTTTGACTTTTCCCTTTTCTGAAATGAGTACAACTGTTTGTTTTTCTTTTTCTTTTTGTGTTTTTGTGGTGTTTAAACTGTCCTGTTATAGGAGGAGCTTATGGAAGTGATTAATTGAAATCAATTTGGTTCAGTTTTATTTACATTTCCTTCATTGGATGTCATATTAGCCAAGAAAAGTTTTCAAACCAAAAATATTTTTATTAAATCCATTGACATCTGCTACTTCAAAGTTTGATATTTACTGTGCTACAGAAAGAATGTGCTCATACTGAATTAATAGTGACATTAACCACTTTGATATTCCTAGTCTGATATAAAAGTAATAGTAATGATAATGATTATTGAATTTATGGTTTGACAGCAACTCACAATCAAATAGTAGTCCAGATTAAAGTGGAGAATAAGGTATGCCTTTCTCCTCGCCATCCTTTTTGATTACCAACCTACAAATACCTGCTGTAGAACCTCCAGACTGCATTGTTTTTCACGTGCATCTCAATTGACTAGCAAAGTATCTGAAATGAAAAATGAAAAAGATACTTAACATCTTTCACACAATTTATGCCAACAATTGCCTTTATTCATGCAGACCTTCACCTTCTATTATATACAGAGTCAATGAAAGAGAAGAGACAGCTCTCTACACACACCCTTCACAGGGGCTAATGCATGATGTGATTCTGATGTGAACAATATATATTCATAATATACTAAACACCATTACTGTAATTACACTTTTTTTCTTTATGGGTTATGTTTGTTATATTGCGTGTTCAGTGTTCAATGGTTGAAACACATTCAGTTTACATACTGTGATATAATTTCAGATATATAATTTCTGAATTATGGGAAATTACCTACAATAATCACCCAGCTTTTAGCCGTCTGTCCTAATCATCTTCAGAACCATGTTTAGTCTCTATTTTCAGATAGATGTTCATCACCTTGCAAGAAAACAAATGGGCTCAGCCCCTGCTGTTTTGCCTTTTGTTTGATTGACAGGCATCGGCTGCATGAGATATGTTCAGATTTTGATCTATCACAGGGTTGTTTCTGGTGCAAAATCTGCCCCTGACTCTTAATATTTTCTTATTGGTAGGCCTCCACCACCACCAGTAGCAGTTCCTCATGAGGCCACCTCCTGTTCATTCCTCCTCCTGTTGGAAAGGTGATGCTGAGAAGAACCTGATCTACAAAAATGGAACATCTTATTCCTGCCCACCCGTTTCCTCATTCAGGACATGTGTCTCTACTTGGATTCTTTTTGATTGCCCCACATGTACTTCCTCTTTGCTTTTCATTTGCATTACTTCTTGAAATCTAACACACCCGAATAGGAATGACTTCAATTCTGGTTAAGACTGATGAATGTGCTTAGCTAGTAGAGAATATTCCCACACCCATTTACATCCATTTCAGAACTGTCAATGTGTTTAAGGTATTGAGCTCCATGCATGGATGTGCATGGCTATATCTACGGATGTTTGTTCACATTATATGAACTTTTTGGACTTTTCACTGTTTGACACATCAAAAATTTTTAAGTGAGCTTAGTGGAATCCTAAAATGCAAATAAAATGATAACACAATGAAGCACAAAGAAACGCGGATATGGTGATAGGACCCTGAAATTGTGCATGTGGTGATGACCTTGAATTGGACATTTTCATCTTTTCTCTAATGGATGTCCAATATTTGCTTTTTTGTGTTCACTGGATCCATATCTAGGAAGGTAATATAAGTACAAACAACAACACACTTGTCAATTAAAACTATTACCATATAAGTGGGAAATTAACTCTTAGTGCTGTTTACACCGTGTGTTATATGATAGATATGTTATTGGTTTTACAATTTTTTTATGGATCAATTTAAAATGTTCCATTTATATAATTTTAATTTCATCACCAAAAAGGCAACTGTATTGCCTGTATTGCGTAGTCAGTTGCTTTCCAACTGAATTTTAATCTATTTATTCTTTGCCCTTTGCTTATAAAGTAACCCAGCTCAAGTGTGCTCATTTATGCTAATTTTCATTCATTGTGAATAATCAGAATTAGAATCAGCTTTACTGGCCAAGTATGCCTGAGCTTAGATGGAATTTCTTGCTGGTTTATAGCGAGCACACAGTGCACACTTGTACCCTTACACAAATAAAGACAAGACATAGAGTAATAGAAAAACCTAGTGACAGCTATCATATGACACTTTACAGTGCAAATGTAACATATCTAATTACTTTTAACACAGTACACAGTGTAAACTGTGTAAAACTTATAATTTACACTTGTAACTATCAATTTCATATTACATCCATTTGTCATATAAATTTAGAACACATTTACTGTAAATAAGCACATATTAGACAGAATACAGTAGAAAGGCATACAGCTTGCATTGTTGTGATCATTTTGAATATCTTCATACTATTCTATAGGCTTTACTGCAATATTACAGTGCTAAATAAGAGAAAACTAGAGCAAGGTTTTGATGTTTTCATGTACGATTTTATGGTGTTTGATTTATGCAGGTTTTTTGTTTGCTTTATAATTTTTTTCTAAAAATAAACAGCTCTCTTAAGCCTTTGAAATGGTGAGCTGTTTTCAACTGATTCAGCATTATTTTGTGATTTATGAAGTTAGTGTTGGGGTCTTTTGTAAAGTGTTCACTGGTGGTGCATTATTTAGATGGTTGTATGTTAATCTATAATATGCACTGCATTATTTTTCGTGCTCTGCAGTTGTTCTAAATACTGAGAAATTGCTTATTATTTGTGAATAACAATCAGAATTTTTTTATTAAATTATATAGAAGTTCTGATGACTTCTCCAGGCAGTACAGACACACCAAGGGGTTATAAAGCCAATATTTTGCAAGATACAATGATGTGTGAATTTACAGATAGGATGCCTGATCTCAGAATAATTGATGTATGCTGATTGTTACAGAAGAATGAAGAAAGATTGCTACAGAAGTAACCGAGAGAGGGAGAGAATATCCACTTTTTCTTGTAACTTCCATTGCTGTACTGTGTGTAGGTTGGTATCAGGTCTCAGTCATACATACACACTGCCCCAGTTCAACTACAGTATGCTCTGCCTAGGAGGAATTTGATCAGATTCTGTCTAAACTTTGTCTCCAGCTTTATGACTGTGTGTACATCATAATAAACAGAACATACCTGTGGTATGTTAATTTTTATGAAAATGTAGAAATACAGAAAAAATATTTGTTTTGATGATACATTGTATTATGGATATTATTTGAAATAATTACATCTAATATAATGTAATCAGTAAAGGTACAAAGGAAATAAACTGTAGAAAGTGTAGTTTAAATCAGAACATGAATATTTGATTTTGACAGCCTGGATTACCATTGCATTGTGTTTCACAAAGTTAAGCAACTGAAGGAAATTATATTGATACATCACTATATCTGACAACATAAAAAAGGAAACTGTTCTGTATTTCTTCTGCATGACACAATAATGTGTGTTTTTTATGTGTATATGTCAGGTGGGTGATTAAAATGCTTAATCTCTAAAAATAACAGTATGCTGACTCACCAATGTTAACCATATTTTGGTTATATGTATTTTTATTATGCACATTAGTAATTGCACAGTTAACTTGTAAGCTTAGTATATATGAACATTTATAGTTCTGCTACTAACTGTATTGAATCTTTTTCCTGTGATTGCAAAAGTTTAAATAAAATCCTTGAAAGGATGTTGAAGTCTGTCTGCATCAGCATGGATCTATGTATTAAACTGTAAGGAGGAATACCAATAACTCTTCCTCTATTTCTCTTACCTTGGCCTGATTCCACGCTCCCATTAGAGATAGAGAGACTGCAGCAATACTCTGAGCTGCAGCAGAAAGCATGCACACACACACACACACACTCACACACACAAACACACACACACACACACACACACACACACACACACACACACACACACACACGCAAAATCGCATTCTCTTTTGCTCATGACCAACACCCTTTCTATCTCTCCTTCTCACATCCACCCCACCCTTCTCTCCTCAAATAACCACAGCATGACGTTTTCAATTGTCCTTATATCATTAGAGCCCCATCCCCCAAATTCCCTCCATGCAGCCTAAATTGTGCTGACGGCTGGTTTTTAGGCAAAAGCATCACCATGTAGTGATCAGATGAATGAAGATATTGACCAGGACCATGTTCATTCAAATTACACCTCAAATTATTTTAAAGAGATTTTTTCTTGTTACAGCAGCTAAAATGTAAAGGGGGTTGTGTCCTTTCTTCCTCTCCCCCTCCCGCAGGTTCAACACCACAGACAGCGACCTTGCTCGCGGAAGAGACGTTGCCATGGTAACAGGCTGCTAACTAGGCGAGGGATGAAGTGTGTGTGTGTGTGTGTGTGAGAGTGTGTGTGTGTGCGTGTGTGTGTGTGTGTGTGTGTGTGTGTGTGTGTGTGGTGGACCAGTCTGCAATTTGATATTCAGACAAAACCTCATGGCTCGCTTTGTCTTATCCTAAGATAATACCATAGTCAAACCACACCATTATTTGCCAAATAATATAATGGCATCCCTACATCAGACCAAAGTCATAATTACGATATGAACACTATTTCAAATGAAAATTAAATTCCAAAATTTAAATGTTGTGTGAGTGTGTGCTCACTTGTGTGTGTGTGTGTGTGTGTGTGTGTGTGTGTGTGTGTGTGTGTGTGTGTGTGTGTGTGTGTGTGTGT
>JAQQZR010000012.1:6456526-6469073 GCA_030068235.1 Notoglanidium macrostoma
TGTATAATTTCTACATTATTTTTGTATATGACAAGACTTTTGTCCAGGCAAAAGTTGACCTTTCTGTTCTAATTAAATGATAAAGCTCAATGAATTATGCAGAACATTATTTTGGTATAATAAGCTTATTCTAGAGGACTTTGTCTTTCTTATAAGCCATTTCTGATTCCAACTGATTAACTACACGTCAAGTTATTATTTGTTGTTGCTACAACTTGGTTAAGTGACAAGACTTTTGTCAGGCACTGTATAAGCATCATAATAATACATATTTACAGTTTAGTTAACAATACTCCAAACCAAACATGTTTTGACATGATAATTAATAATATGTGATTAATATGATTCTGAATATTACATTGAAATTACAAATTGGACAAACTTAAAGCATGTTCTGAAGCAATGTCGTCTTTATTGTTTAAAATCATCACGTCACACGTTCTTTACGCTAACCTTGCTAACTGATAGATAATTTTTTTTTTTGGCATAAAATGTGTCTAGGTGTGCTGCACTTAAAACTGGATTAGAACTGGTTGTGACTTGTATATTTTATCTTAGAGTAGTACAAATATATTCAATAGTTAATACCCTCCAGATTTGAAAGCATACAGCATTTTTTTCATTCACATCTTTGCCAGCAGTTGGCATAAATCAAAAAGCTTAATGCAAAATGTAGCCTTTATTGTTGACCCGATGCTGTATGCCTTCAGCTATTGAACAAAAAAGCTAGTTTGGATAGCTTTCTATATTGTAGATTTTTAAAATACAGTGAATTTAAAAAACTTCTGGTCATGTCTATAGTTATTATGCTTGTAATTAGAAATGCTTTTTATTGTGGCTGAAAAGTTCATTCACCATATTTAAAACATTCTGTTAGATAAACGTATTTAGCAGCAGTTGGAGTAACTGAAAACGCTTAATGCAAAACGTTGTCTTTTTATTGACCGGATGCTTTGGGGTTTTGTTTTTTAGAACGCAGAAATTTTCACGGTATCTTCTTTACCCGTGCTATATTTAAGAGTAGATCTGAAAGTGTTCTTCTCTGCCAGGTCATAATGATATAAACAGATATTTTTTTCTACTGGAAAAAATCAACCACTTGATGTCAGTGTTGCTCTAAGAAAGTCTAACCTTAATCCTGACAAATTTGCTGATACGCGCAATGCTATTACCATGTACGAACAGAAAACGAATAGAAATCGCAGAAAACGCATTACCGGGTGCCCGCTTTCAACTTCAGCGTTGAAAGCACGAGAGGACACTCCATCTTTCGAATAAATGAATAGACACTTTTTAACATAGTGTCTTTTATACAGACACGACCCTTAAAATACAACTGCACAGATTCTAAGAACGGAGACTTTGTTGAAGATAATCATTCGGCATGAGCGGTGGCGAACAAAGGCGGAGATGGGAGTACTGCTGGATATCAATAAAAGTCTTTTTGCTTCTGGGCTTCGGCAAAGAGATTTCGGCTCAGATAAGGTACTCTATAACGGAGGAAGTGAAAGAGGGATCGTTTGTAGGAAATATTGCAAAGGATTTGCGTCTTGATGTAAGTACTTTGGCAGACAGGCGCTTACGTATCGTTTCTGGCTCTAAAGAAATTATTTTCCAAGTAAATCAGAGCAATGGCATCTTATATGTTCATAAGAAAATCGACAGAGAGGAGGTATGTGACGGTAGCAATCCCTGTGTATTTAACCTCAAAATAGCTGTAGACAACCCACTGGAGATTTATTATGTTGCAGTAGACATTACAGATATAAATGACAACGCACCAAGATTTCCAGTCAAGCAACAACGAATAGAAATCGCAGAAAGCGCATTACCGGGTGCCCGCTTTCAACTTCAGCGTGCAAATGATCCAGATATTGATAGAAATTCAGTACTCTCTTACAAATTAAGCAAAAATGAATACTTTGATTTGGAAATAAGAGACAGGGATGATGAAAAGGTACCATTTCTAGTTCTACAAAAAGCATTAGATAGGGAGCGTAAAGCTGAACACGACCTGACACTGATAGCAGTGGATGGTGGATATGCGCCAAAGTCTGGAAATTTAAACGTCACTATCACTGTTCTCGATATCAACGACAATCGTCCAGTGTTCAGTCAAGAGGTTTACATGGTGCATTTACAGGAAAACGTTCCGGTAGGTACTATTTTATTAAAAGTGAAGGCAACAGATCTAGACGAGGGCACAAACGGAGAGATCATATACTCTCTTGGTAGCAACTTAAACCATAATATTTATGATGTATTTGATTTGGACAGAGTTTCAGGTGAAATTTGCATAAAAGGCGTAATAGATTTTGAAAATACTGATGTGTACAGATTAGATGTTTTGGCCTCTGATAAAGGCACACCTCCGATGACTGTCGATTGCAGGGTCACCGTGAAAATATTAGATGTGAATGATAACGCTCCTGAAATAGAAATTATGTCAATATCTAACTCAATACCTGAAGATTCCAAACCGGGAACTGTTATTTCATTAATCAGTATTTTAGATAGAGACTCTGGTGTGAACGGCAAGGTTTTATGTAATTTGTCATCAAACATACCTTTTGAACTAAAACCGTCCGTGCAAGAAAGCATGTACTCTTTAATTACAAGCGCACGATTAGACAGAGAGGAGATGTCCCACTACGACATTATTTTAACAGCCACAGACCTGGGCCAACCTTCTCTAACTGCACAAAAGAGTTTGAATGTGCAAATATCAGATGTGAATGATAATAGTCCAGAATTTTCTCAAAATCCCTTAGCATTATATATAATAGAAAATAACACTCCCGGTGCTTCTGTATATTCTATAACTGCATCAGACAAAGACGTGAATGAAAATTCTGTAATCTCATACAGCATTCTTAGAGGAGATGGTGCAAAGAACAGCATGCCTACATTTCTAAGTATTAATTCTGAAACTGGAGTTATTCACGCGCTAAAGAGTTTTGATTATGAAGTAGCTAAAACGTTCCAGTTCCATGTGCTGGCTACAGATTCAGGAACTCCGTCACTTAGCAGCAACGTCACAGTGAACGTGTTCATTCTGGATCAGAACGACAACATTCCAGTGATCTTATATCCAGTCAACGCTAATGGTTCTGCTGAAGGTGTGGAGGAAATTCCCCGCAATGTCAACCCAGGACATTTGGTGACTAAAGTGAGAGCCTATGACGCGGATATAGGATACAACGGCTGGTTATTGTTTTCACTGCAGGAAGTGAGTGACCACAGTCTCTTTGGTTTGGACCGCTATACGGGACAGATAAGGACCCTTCGCTCATTCACAGAAACAGATGGGGCAGAACATAAACTGGTCATACTGGTCAAAGACAATGGAAACGTTTCACTTTCCGTCACAGCGACTGTGATCATTAAACTTGTCGAGCCCAAAGAGACCTTTGCAGCTTCGGATTTTAAAAATGTAGTGAATGAAGGAGAAGAAAATAACTTTATATTTTATTTGTTCATTACATTGGGTTCGGTTTCTTTTCTTTTTATCCTAAGTATCATCGTGCTTATTGTGATGCAGTGCTCCAACTCTACAGACTATACCTCCAAGTATTTACACGATACTAACTATGACGGGACGTTGTGTCACAGCATCCAATACAGATCCGGAGATAAACGCTACATGTTAGTTGGGCCCAGAATGAGTATCGGTTCTACTATAGTTCCAGGCAGCAGTGGAAATACTCTTGTGATACCGGATCGCAGGAGAAAAACTTCTATGGAGGTAAGAATTAATAAAAATTAATAAATTGTTTTCGCCAGTTTTTCTGGAACCTATCCTTTACGTTACACGTCACGTGTGTGGCATTTTTTTTTTTTTTTTTGGGGTGGGGGGTGGGGGGTGTTAAGGTTTTTGCAAGTTGAAGTAGCGTAAATGTGCATTCTCTGAGATGAGATAAATGATTAGTTTGTTTCGGAATAATTGTTTGCAGGGTTTCCATAGAAATGCTGAAATTTTATATCTACCTGTGTTCGCCTGTGCATCATAATGGAAGAGGTTGATGATCTGTTAAATCGATAAACGATCGCGTGTGGAGTTTCCTGCCTCTGAACACAGATTTCCCGAGACAGCTTTTTGGTCAATCCCTTTTTGTTCGGTCTGGCCTCACATTAGTTGCAGTTGCACCTAGGTTTATTCATCTCTAATGAGTGCTGAAAATGCTTGTCATGGAGGGGTTGAATAATTTTGAAACTGCAGTAGTCATTAAAAGTGGCATGTTGTGTTGAATGTGAAGAAACCACTTGTAATATTAATTGTGTTGAGCTATTTAAATTGTTCTTGCTTGATTTGTTTATTGCAAACAGCTGAAAGTTTGTAAATTTTGCCAGTAAACCTAGTTTGAATATTTTTAGGTGCAGCTGTATATTACATCATCTAGTAACGCAGTGATACCGAAGGATGATTTAAAAAAAATACAACTACTACTAATGCCATAATCACCACAACCACCTCCATCGCCACCACAACTACTATTACTACTACTACTACTAATAATAATAATAATAAATATTAGTGATAACCAATGTTATACAATTTAAGGCCACATATTTTGCTAAACAAAATTCTATCAGAGTATGAGCACAAAAGTGGTTGATCACCACGTTCTAAATGTCCTAGAATGTTTCTCATTTAAAATATAGGTCATCAACCTATGAATATTGATTACACAGAGTTTAGCAAACTCAATATCTAAAACCAGCGTTGATCATTTGCCCGCTAAATATTCGGTTCATTATTATTATTATAACTATTTTAGATTTTACACCTTATTAAAACAAATTTTTCCAGTGAGCAGATGGGGTCAGTGTTACATAAGGACAGAGAGTCGCAATTCCCGCCCACTGCTCTATGTACATGTTTTGTTGTAGATCCAGGGAGACGAGGGGCTGACCGGCACGAGAGCTGCTTTAATTTATTAAAAAGAAAAGTAAATTGTGTTGATATCACGAAGAATGGATTATAATTTTTTTTCCGTAACTTAATTTAAAGTAAAAAATTTTCGACCGAAACTGTTTTAAGGCGCTATCTACGATGGATAAAGGCACACAATGGCGTATATGGAACTACTGCTGGATTGCGCTTCGTATTTCATTGCTGATGTGTTTAGGGGAGGAGGTTTGTGCTCAAATAAGGTACTCTATTCCAGAGGAGGTAAACGTGGGCACAGTTGTGGGAAACATTGCGAAGGATTTGGATCTGGATGTGAGTACATTAGTGGACAGACGCTTCCGTATCGTTTCTGGACCTAAGGACGGTCTTTTCAAAGTAAACCAGAACAATGGCGTCTTGCATGTTCATAAAAACATCGACAGAGAGGAGGTATGTGACAGTAGTGATCCCTGTATATTTAACCTCAAAATCGCAGTTGACAGCCCACTGGAGATTCATTATACGGCCATAGAAATTACAGATATAAATGACAACGCACCTAGATTTCCAGATAAGCAACAAAGATTGGAGATTGCCGAAAGCACAATGCCAGGTGCGCGTTTTCAACTACAAAGTGCACGCGATCCAGACAGTGGCGTACATTCCCTACGCTCTTACAAATTAAGCAAAAACGAACATTTCGATCTGGAAATTAAAGATAGGGACGACGAGAAGGTACCTTTCCTGGTTTTACAAAAAGCAGTAGATAGGGAGCGTAAAGCTGACCACGAACTAACATTGATTGCAGTGGATGGTGGCAATCCATCTAGGTCTGGCACATTAAATGTCACTGTCACTGTTCTTGATAACAATGACAATCGTCCAGTGTTCAGCCAAGAGGTTTACACCGTACATTTACAGGAAAACGTGCCGATAGGTACTATAGTGATAAAAGTGAACGCAACAGATCTAGACGAGGGAGTAAACGGAGAGATCATATATTCTTTTGGTAGCAACTTAAACCGTAAACTTTATGATGTATTTGATCTAGATACATTTTCTGGTGAAATTCGCGTAAAAGGCGAAATTGACTTTGAAAGCACCGATGTGCACAGATTAGATGTTTTGGCCTCTGATAAAGGCACACCTCCGATGACTGTCAATTGCAGGGTCACTGTGAAAATTTTAGATGTGAATGATAACGCTCCTGAAATAGAAGTTACATCACTCTCTAATGTAGTGCCCGAAGATTCCAAACCGGGAACCGTTATTTCTTTAATCAGTATTTTAGACAATGACTCCGGCGTGAACGGAAAAGTTGTATGTTCTTTATCATCAAACAAACCCTTTGAGCTAAAGCCGTCTGTGCAGGAAAATATGTACTCTTTAATTACAAACTCGTATTTTGACAGAGAAGAGATTTCCCATTACGACATTATTTTAACAGCCATTGACCTGGGCCAACCTTCTCTAACTGCACAACAAAGATTGAATGTGCAAATATCAGATGTGAATGATAATGGTCCAGAGTTTTCTCGAAATCCCATAGAATTATATATAATAGAAAATAACACTCCCGGTTGTTCTGTATTTTCTGTAACTGCATCAGACAAAGACGTGAATGAAAATGCTGTAATCTCATACAGCATTCTTAGAGGAGATGGTGCAAAGAACAGCATGCCTACATTTCTAAGTATTAATTCTGAAACTGGAGTTATTCACGCGCTAAAGAGTTTTGATTATGAAGTAGCTAAAACGTTCCAGTTCCATGTGCTGGCTACAGATTCAGGAACTCCGTCACTTAGCAGCAACGTCACAGTGAACGTGTTCATTCTGGATCAGAACGACAACGTTCCAGTGATCTTATATCCAGTCAACACTAACGGTTCAGCTGAAGGTGTGGAAGAGCTTCCCCGCAATGTCAACGCAGGACATTTGGTGACTAAAGTGAGAGCCTATGACGCAGATATAGGATACAACGGCTGGTTATTATTTTCACTGCAAGAAGTGAGTGACCACAGTCTCTTTGCTTTGGACCGCTATACAGGACATATAAGGACCCTTCGCTCATTCACAGAAACAGATGAAGCTGAACATAAACTGGTCATACTGGTTAAAGACAATGGAAACGTTTCTCTTTCAGCAACAGCGACTGTGATTATCAAATTTGTGGAGCCTAAAGAGGCTTTTGCAGCTTCTAATGACAAAGACACTGTAAAACATAACGAGTCCAATGACGTGACATTTTATTTGATCATTACTTTGGGATCAGTTTCATTTCTTTTTGTCATCAGTATCAGCGTGCTGATAGCGATACAATGCTCTAAATCTACAGACTATTCCTCCAAGTATTTACAAGATACAAATTACGACGGGACACTGTGTCACAGCATCCAGTACAGATCCGGAGATAAGCGCTACATGTTAGTTGGACCCAGAATGAGCATCGGTTCTACTATAGTTCCAGGAAGTAATGGGAACACCTTAGCTCTACCAGATCGCAGGAGGATAACTTCTGGCGAGGTAAGAGGCGTATCATTCATCTTAATGCTTAAAAAAGAGAATTCTCTTATATAGCTATATACGGCATATACGGCACGTGTCGTCAAATGTCTCAAATATCACAATATTAAAACCCAATTCTTTTAAAATTGTACGTCGAATTTTTGTATTATAGGATTCTGTTTTTTTCCACCCCATAATGACCAAACTACAGCATCTGCCGTGGCCATCCTAGATATAAAGTGACAGCCGAGACATTATATTTTTAACTTTAATTGATGTTAGTAATTATGTGTACAAAACCAGATCTGGGTTAATTCCTGAGCACTAAGCTTAATTATAATGCTAAAATAAGCTCCCTTTAACAATTTATCTTTATGCTGTTTTTACATTAATCAAAAACAATGATAATAACGATAGCAATAATATAGAAATACAGACAACTGGCCTCATATTAAACTATAAATATGATTTGCATTGCCTTAAAGTTTTGCAAGTAGGCTTGGCAAATATGTAATGTATCTTATAATTGCTCTTCACCAAGATCAGGATATAAAACTGTTGATAGCATTTTTCATGAAAGTCATTTAATTGGTTATGCTGGAAACAAAAATCTTCATGTTTGATACGGATATAGCCATACGGGGTCAGTATTACATAAGGACAGAGAAGAGAGCGAAGACCTGCCCACTGCTGTGTTTTGCGCAAGTCCGTTTTACTTCTTTATCCAAGAAGATACCAGTTTGACTAACACGAAAGATGCATTTTACAGAAGAATGTCACTCTTCTTAATATTTAATATTGAATGAGCTGACTTTTAATTGAACAGAAACGTCACATTGTTGCGACGAAATAGCGTTTTAAAGAAACAATCCAAGATGGATAACGGCGAACAAAGGCGGAGATGGGAGTACTGCTGGAGTGCTATATGTTTTACTGTGCTGATCTGTTTCGGGAGGCAGGTTTCTGCTCAGATAAAATATCTTATTTCAGAGGAAGTGAAAGAGGGCTCGGTTGTGGGAAATATTGCTAAGGATTTGAGTCTTGATCTCAGTACTTTAGTAGACAGACGGTTTCGTATCGTTCCTGGAACAAACGGTGCTTATTTCCAGGTAAATCGGAACAGTGGCGTCCTATCGGTTCTTAAGAAAATCGACAGAGAAGAGGTATGTGATGGCGTTGCTTCATGCATCCTGAATTTAAAAATTGCCGTGGACAATCCGCTGGAGATTCATTATGTTGTTGTAGAAATCGCTGATGTTAATGATCACAGCCCCTGGTTTCCTGTGAAAGAACAGCATTTTGAAATTGCTGAAAACACTTTAACTGGGGCACGCTTCGAGCTCCAAAGCGCTCGTGATCCAGACATCGGTACGAATTCTATTCGCACGTATACTCTATCAAAAAATAACTACTTTGACTTAGAAATGAGGGATAATATGGAGGAGGAGAAAACCCCTGTTCTCCTTTTACACAAGGCTCTAGACAGAGAGCAAAACGGAAAACATAGCTTAGTTTTGACCGCAGTAGATGGAGGAACTCCTCCAAGATCAGGTACATTAAACATTACTGTTAGTGTCCTTGATAACAATGACAACCGTCCAGTATGCAGTAAAGATGTTTACTATGTTACAATAAGAGAAAATACACCCGTAGGCACATCAGTAGTACATGTCAATGCGACAGATTTAGATGAGGGCTTAAATGGCGATGTAATGTACAGCTTTGGTCAAACAATTCGACGAAAAGTGCATGACACATTTACCCTGGATGGTATCACCGGTGAAATACAAATTAAAGAACCTATTGACTTTGAAGAAAATGAAGTATATAGACTAAACATACAGGCCTCCGATAAAGGGCTGCCGCCAATGACAACTGACTGTAGAGTGATTATAAAGATTACTGACGAAAATGACAATTATCCAGAGATAGATGTAACATCACTTTCAAACGTGGTACCCGAAGATTCTCCACCCGGCACTGTTGTTTCTTTAATCAGTGTCACAGATAAAGACATGGGTGTTAATGGTAAAGTTATTTGTAGAATCTCAAATGATGTACCATTTGAGCTAAAAACCTCGGTTCAGGAGAACATGTACTCATTAGCTACTAAACAACGGTTAGACCGAGAACTTGTTTCACAATATGACATCGTAATAAAAGCTACTGATTTAGGTCAGCCTGCGCTGTCCGCATTCAAAACTTTGTCTGTTCAAATTTCAGATGTTAATGATAATATTCCGGAATTTACCCAAAATCCTCTTGAGCTGTACTTGATGGAAAATAACGTTCCTGGCACTTCGGTATTCTCGGTCAGTGCATCTGACAGAGATCTGAATGAAAATGCTGCGATTTCTTACCAAATTATAAGAAACACGGACCAATTAGGCTTGAGTTTTTCACAAAGTCGTACAATAAAGAATGATATGGCAACATTTTTAAATGTCAATCCCGAAACAGGCACGATCAGCCCACTAAAGAGTTTTGATTTTGAAACAACCAAAACGTTTCAGTTTCACGTGCTAGCTACAGATTCTGGAACTCCGTCACTAAGCAGCAACGTCACAGTGAACGTATTCATTCTGGATCAGAACGACAACGTTCCAGTTATCTTACATCCAGTCAACGCTAACGGTTCTGCTGAAGGTGTGGAGGAGATTCCCCGCAATGTCAATGCAGGACATTTGGTGACTAAAGTGAGAGCCTATGACGCGGATATAGGATACAACGGCTGGTTATTATTTTCACTGCAGGAAGTGAGTGACCACAGTCTCTTTGCTTTGGACCGCTATACAGGACATATAAGGACTCTTCGCTCATTCACAGAAACAGATGAGGTTGAACATAAACTGGTCATACTAGTCAAAGACAATGGAAACGTTTCACTTTCAGCAACAGCGACTGTGATTATCAAACTTGTTGAACCCAAAGAGACTTTTGCTGTGGCCGATGTTAAAAACGCAGTTAAAAAAAAGGAAGAAAATAATGTTACATTTTATTTGATCATTACCTTGGGATCGGTTTCTTTTCTTTTCATCATCAGTATCTTCGTTCTGATTGTAATGCAGTGCTCAAAATCTACAGACTATTCCTCCAAGTATTTACAAGATAAAAATTATGACGGGACACTGTGTCACAGCATCCAGTACAGATCCGGAGATAAACGTTACATGTTAGTTGGACCCAGAATGAGTATCGGTTCTGATATACATCCGACAAGTAATCGCAATACTCTATTGGTACCAGATCGCAGGAGCAACCCTAATGCGGTAAGACTTTAAATCCCATTTAAACTGCTGTACATTCGTCTATATTTATTAACACGTGTATTCTCTTTGACTGTCCTGTTTGTGGTTCTATAATCAATTTAAAATTTCAATATTGTCTGACAGTATTAATTAATACTAGCTTGATTGGATACAACACAAATCTAACTTTTCAACAGATCTTTTGTTGTATCTTATGAAAGCAATGGCGTAGAAGGCCAGCAATTGATAAACAATCTACTAGAAACAGATAATTCCTTTAATTGGTGTCCAGCTTTCCTCTTAACAACACTGTGGCTGAAAATATACTTTAAATGTTCGAGTGTTTACGGTACCACCTCTAACTTCTTACACAATGAAATACATCATCAGAGTCAAATATCAAAGATTGTCAAACTTGCACAATTGTACACAAATTTCCACAGAAACGGCTTCAGTAGCACCTTCCTTGCATAAGTTTTTTTTCCTGAAACATCCTACTGTAGCACATTATGAAATGCTCCAGTTTTGCGTACATATACATTACTTCCTGAAGTACGTTGCATATGTGTCTACATTATGGTGCCGTAATAAGTCGTCGCTGTCCGTGGTGCTGAAACCTTTAACATTTAAATACCGTATGATAAACGTGTATTTGTAAACTTTTGATCAATTCATATTTGATCTTTTAAACTTGTTGAACATATGTTTGTGTGTATGCACTTTATGGAGACATGTCTAAGATGGCTACTGTTATTAGTGTAATGACCAGAAACCAGTCAGTATCTGTAAAGAGGTTATACAGACAGGGTTTGGATCAAAGTCCAAAACGGCAAACAAAAATCAAAATTGTTAGAAAGGCAAAGCATTACGCAATCACTAGACAGATTTAAATAAGCTAGGCAAGACTTAATAAATAAGACATGATAAACACAGGCAAGGCTCAGTAATATTAGACCCAGAATGTTACGAGCATGACTTTGCAAAGATACTCTAAAAGTCTTGGTTACTTCTTGGGTCGTTGTAATTAGAAATGATTTTACTGGAACAAAGTAGTTGACGATGTACTGGATCATGTGACTGTTTGTAGTCTATTTGGCTGGAGATTCTGGGCCATGGAGTCAAAGGTCCTACTAGGGGATGGGTTGGAGATGGAAGTGAATCTCTACAGGAGTGGAGTAGAAGCAGTGTGTAGCATGCTGGTTCAGAGTAGAAGAGGCGTGAGGGGAAACACAAGCAGAGGGGAAGTGTGATGTAGTAGACCCAACCGGAGATCAAACGTGGAAATGAAATGCACACACAATATGACAGGAATAAAACCGACCATTGGAAAAAACGCTTAAACATACCTTAGCCCGAAACAGCTGATAGGAATAGGATAGGAAGCAACCTATGATACATGTACTTGATACAATGACTGGGTATTTTTGTGTCCAAGGGTCCAATAGTCATTTTAGTTTGGATCACTATAGAAGACATAAAGATCTATGCTCATTCATTGAAGCAGACAAAGCTGAACATAAGCTAGTCATTTTGGATAAAAATATTGGCAGTATTTGACTTTCAGTAACTGTAATGCCTGTGAATCTCAACATTGTGGGTTATTGAAGCTTCAGATTTTGAAAATATAGTAAAAGATGAGATCAGTGGCAAGAATTAATGTGAAGGAACCAAGTCTCTGTGGTAAGATGGTGCAATTTTCCACTGAGAATCATGTATATATAGTTTTAGCAATTTTCATTTATCCGTTTCTTAGCAATGAATGCAATTAACATATGTCTATTAAACCTTAGGTGTCATCATGGCAATAGAACTATACAGTGTGACAGAAATGAGGATGGGATCCCTTTTGAGTCTGGTTCCTCTCAAGGTTTCTTCCTTTTGCCATCTCGGGGAGTTTTTCCTT
>JAQQZR010000012.1:6469173-6498855 GCA_030068235.1 Notoglanidium macrostoma
AAGTTTATATTCAGAATTTATATACTTTTGTGAAGCTGCTTTGAGACAATGTCTGTTGTTAAAAGCGCTATACAAATCAAATTGAATTGAATTGAATAGTCTGGAATCTGAAGGGAATTGGATGCTCAGGAGCGAAGTAGGATATGAGAAGTATGATAATCCAGGACCTATGATGGCAGTAGAATTCAGTTGGGAGCAGGAGTTTGTGAACTTCAGGGATGTAAAATTAGCCTATGTCTCATGTACAAGAAAAAAAAAACTTGTGAATCTCAAAAGAAGAACAAGAGCTTCTCAGACTCAACACAGCAATACAACAATGAGGATGGAAATAATAGTTTCTAGGTGTGAGCAAGAACTTAAGGGTAAGATGTATGATAATAAGACACAAAACTGTGTCAGAATAACACAAGCAATATTTCCAATCACTAGCACAAGCATTAATATGTTAAGGATCACTTTCAGGTCCTTGACAGTAGTATTTGTCATAATACTCTCAGCTGACAATAATCATCATATCAAAGGGTTTTTTTCCTACCAAGAATGACAATTTGAATAAATATTTGTATAACTTTATAAGAAGAAATGTCATGCTGATGGAGAAGCTTTCCCACATATTTTTGTTTGTTTCTGTTAATTTATCAGTAACAGTTTCATCATTACAAGCTTGTATTGTAGCAAGTGATTTTTAAGACAAAATTCCTGAACTGAACACATTTCATAGGTTTTTGTTGTGCTGAGCATTGGTGTGCCAGTTGACTAGTTCACCTTGCCACAAGCATACTAATAACTTAGTTGTCTCTTTAAAAACTGGACAATGTGCCTGTTGTATCCAAATGTGTAATGAAGTAGAATTTGTTTGCTTATTACATTAACATATTTGTGGAATAAAGAAAAAAATCTCATAATGTTTTGCTTTTAAAAGGTTTTCTCATTGTTTAAATCTTATACTTTTTCATTCAATGTACTTCAAAATTCCCTGTCATTTTAAGATTAGAAAGTAAAGAAAAATATTTCCATGTAATTTTGGTGAAATATATTAATGGTTTTGAAAAGTAAAATGTTCATGTATGCTGTAGGCAGATAAACCCAGTTTTGGTCAAAATACAATTTCTGTAACTTCTAGCTGTTGGCAAAAATTCAGCCACAGCAACAGCCAGTGTTTTTCCCAGAGCTGACATATATTTATACACATAACTGAGTCCCTTTAATGACTCACATGATTACATTTAATAGACAGAAATCAGATGTATGAGAATCTATGTGCAGGAAGTATAATTATAAAATCCAAAACAGTACCCATAATCAGTGTCAACACAAGAGCAATGGTCAAACACTGAGATAAACAAATAACCCAGACTAAGGGAAAAAGCAAGGAGTAGTTACTGAACAATGCAAGGTTAAAAACAGAAATAATGATAAAAAAATATAAAGCTCATCACTCACACTTGAAGTTTGAAGTTTGACTGCCAGTACTGAATGTTTGAATATGTTCTATATAGCATGTAAACAGAAAAGAATTTGTGTACAGAGGAAGTGATAAGTATTCAATGGTGCAATGCCTTTGGTGGATGTAACACCACCAAAGCTAATGAGTTCCTGGCCTTTGGTAGTTAACTTTTAAGTTTTATGATGCGTGTTTCAGGGTTTGTCCAAACAGGTCTTCGTGACTGACAGAAAGATAGGTCTTTATTTGTGATTTAGTAAATTGAATTAAATTAAATTTCTTTAGTTACTAAATCTTATTTAAAAAAAAAAATACAAAAAAAAGTCTCATGGAAAATATTTCTTTCTAGCTAACAAAAGATTGACCTAATCAAATAAATATTACATTAGTATACAAATAAGATGTGTTATAAGATATTGAACCATATATACTATAATAAAATAAATCACAAATATCTTTCTTTATGGGAATTTTACCTTTCACCTTTAATGTGTTAATAATACATTAAATAGGTTTATAATCTCTTTCAAAAATATAGCCATTACATTCACAAGATCTGTTAAGCTGTAATCGGAAACTGACATTAAATAATTATTTGTTCTAACCTATGTTGGGGAAATCAAATTAACTTTCCTTAATTTAAATTCTGATCCTTCATTTCTCAAAGCCCAAATAATGTTTGTGTTCAACCTGACAAATTAACAGCTTAAAAGAAACATGTAGATAAAGGGTATGATAGCGACAATACACAGGAACATACTAGAAACATTCACAATATCATATACGAGAAAACATTGTTTATATTTTCCAAATAGTGAATTTTAAATACCCTAAGCGTAACACGAATTAACAGTAGGTGAGGTATGGCCACTTGATGTCAGTGTTGAAAGGTGGAAGTTTGAGGTTCTGAGATTTACCCCAAATGGTGACGTGTGTGGTGCGTATCTTCTACCGACAAACAAGAAGACGGCGTAAGCTGAAAAAATATCCGAAAAGGCGTGTCAATTTTATTAGAGGGTATTTTAGTGAACTTTATAGGCCTAATATCCACATTTTGATGCAGTCTCTAAACACGAGGATTTACTATTGCTTGTGAAATGGATTTTCCTAAATCGTTGACAATGGGAGAATTCAGACAAAGGAGAAGGCTGGCGCAATGGCGGATTGCTCTGTGTTTTTCTTTGCTGATGTGCTATGCGGACAGAGTTTCAACCCACATAAGATATACGGTGCCAGAGGAGGTGAATGATGGATTTGTTATCGGAAATCTTGCTAAAGATTTAGGTCTTGATATGAAAACATTGGTGGATAGACGTTTTCGTATCGTTTCTGGATCTAATGACGCTCATTTCCGGGTAAATCAGAACAGTGGCGTATTATATGTTCATACAAAGATCGACAGAGAACAAATATGTGATGGCAATAATCACTGCGTAATAGACCTCAAAGTTGTAGTAGAAAACCCGCTTGAGGTTCATTATCTGGGAGTAGATATCACTGATGTAAATGACCACGCTCCTGCTTTCCCAGATAGGCAACAAAGGTTAGAGATTGCGGAGAGCACATTACCGGGTGCGCGCTTTCAGCTCCAAAGTGCGCGTGACCCAGATATCGGTGTAAATTCAGTGCATGCTTATAAAATAAGCCAAAATGAGCATTTTGACTTAGAAATAAGGGACAGGGGGGACGAAAAGGTACCCTTCCTAGTTTTACAGAGAGCATTGGACAGAGAGCGTAAAGCTGAGCACGAACTGACAATGACAGCAGTGGATGGTGGAAATCCACCAAGGTCTGGAACTTTAAATGTCACTGTCACTGTTCTTGATAACAATGATAATCGTCCAGTGTTCAGTCAAGAGGTTTACACCGTACATTTACAGGAAAACGTTCCGGTAGCCACTATAGTAATAAAGGTGAGCGCAACCGATCTAGACGAGGGTTCAAACGGAGAGGTAATGTACTTGCTCAGTAGCAAATTAAGCCATAAAATTTACGATGTATTTGATTTGGACGAAGCATCGGGTGAAATTCGGGTAAAAAGCAAAATAGATTTTGAAAACACTGATGTGTATAGATTAGATGTTTTGGCCTCTGACAAAGGCACACCTCCCATGACTGTCGATTGCAGGGTTATCGTGAAAATTTTAGATGTGAATGATAACGCTCCTGAGATAGAAATTATGTCACTTTCTGATTCAGTGCCTGAAGATTCTAAGCCGGGAACTGTCATTTCATTAATTAGTATTTTAGATAGAGATTCTGGTGTAAATGGGAAAGTCATATGTACTTTGTCTCAGGACATTCCATTTGAATTAAAACCATCCATAAAGGACAATATGTACTCCTTAATCACAAAATCGCGTTTAGACAGAGAGGAGACCTCCCGTTTTTACATTTCTTTAACTGCCTCAGACCTGGGCCAACCTCCTCAAACTTCACAGAGAACCCTAAGTGTGCAGGTGTCAGATGTGAATGATAATAGTCCAGTGTTTTCACAAAATCCTATTGAATTATATCTAATGGAAAATAACAGTCCCGGTGCTTCTATATGTTCTGTAACTGCATCCGATAAAGACATGAATGAAAATGCAGTAATCTCATACAACATTCTAAGAGGAGATGGTGCAAAGAACAACATGGCTACATTTCTAAATATCAATTCTGAAACAGGAGTTATTCATGCGCTCAAAAGTTTTGATTATGAAGAAGCCAAAAGATTCCAGTTTCACGTGCTCGCTAAAGATTCTGGAACTCCTTCACTAAGTAGCAACGTCACAGTGAAAGTGTTCATTCTGGATCAGAACGACAACGTTCCAGTGATCTTATATCCAGTCAACGCTAACGGTTCTGCTGAAGGTGTGGAGGAGATTCCCCGCAATGTCAACGCAGGACATTTGGTGACTAAAGTGAGAGCCTATGACGCGGATATAGGATACAACGGCTGGTTATTGTTTTCACTGCAGGAAGTGAGTGACCACAGTCTCTTTGCTTTGGACCGCTATACAGGACATATAAGGACCCTTCGCTCATTCACAGAAACAGATGAGGCAGAACATAAACTGGTCATACTGGTCAAAGACAATGGAAACGTTTCACTTTCAGCAACCGCAACTGTGATCATTAAACTTGTCGAGCCCAAAGAGGCTTTTGCAGCTTCTGATGTTAAAAGTTTGGTGGATGATGCAGCGGAAAATAACATTACATTTTATTTGACCATTACCCTGGGCTCTGTTTCCGTGCTTTTTATCATTAGTATTATTGTGTTAATAATAATGCAGTGCTCCAAATCTACAGACTATTCCTCCAAGTATTTACAAGATAAAAATTACGACGGGACACTGTGTCACAGCATTCAGTACAGGTCCGGAGACAAACGTTACATGTTAGTTGGACCAAGAACGAGTATCGGTTCTACTTTATTTTCAGGTAGCAATGGGAATACTCTTGTGATAAAAGATCGCTGGAGGAGAACTTCTGGTGAGGTAAGACTTTAAATAAACTACATAATTAACTAATGTAAATCATTTTTATGTGGAAAATAAGCCTAGCTAAATTATCCCGGCGATTATTTGTTAAACATCCACAAGAAGACGTTTACTTATTCATAAATCTATGCCCTGGAAAAAGCTGTGGTTTTAACGTAGTACACCAGAATCTTAGCTGAGCCGTGGTGTAGGGGGGTAAGTGCGGCACAGATCAAAATTCACGCGGTTGTAAGCAGTCAGAAGACCACGCTCTCAAAGCGTGTACTGTCACATTGTAGATCGGCGTCATGATGTCATGTCGAATGAGAAATACAGCCAACACTGTGAAGTGCCGTGGGAAAGACGTGGGAAAGACGGGGAAATGCGTCGAAAGCAATAGGGTTAACCTTACATGTTAATCTCTTACATGAGAAGTTAGTTCTGCACAAACAGCTAGCTATCTGCAGAATGTAGGTGATAAAGTATAAAAACCATAAATCAATATGCCCAATACGACTTAAAATACATACTTCCACACTGCATTTCGTTATAAACTAATAGAAAAATTATGCTAAAATTGTAAGTATTTAATGTTTGATCTAATACTACTTGATGCTTCTTAAAACGTATTGTTGTACTATGATTCATTTAGGTGTTGGATTCTTCATGTCGATAATGGAGAGTGTGCAGTTGTATGCATGATAACGCAAAATAGTATCCCGATTTATTTCAAATGTTAGGTGATGCTTCACAGAACTACTTGGCTCTATTTCTGAGTATTTATTCCTAAATTAATAGTATTTCTGTTATTAAGAACCGTGAAATAACCCAAACATAGTTATTATTTTCCATGGTTTTCTAATTCTGAAGCTCTGCATAAAAACCGGTGAATGAGTTCATAGATGTGAACTGCAGTGTTCCAATGGCTTTACCTCACAATTTTTTGTGCCACAGATGCTCAACAGCATCATCATGTTCCTGATTCGAAAACAAACAAAAACATTTTCGGAAAGAGTTCAATTGAAATCGTTTGGCAAAAAATAAATAAATTCCACAATTTTCTTTTACTGCAACGCATGTTTGGTGTCTAAAATGAGCTTTTGTGCTTACAATAACTATGAGGCTAATATTGCTTCCAAATATGGGTATTTTATATCTACCAGTTTAGCATCATGCACCCTGCAGTCATACACCCTGCATATCAGAATTATTATCACACATACCTTAATGATTAAGCATGATTAAATAATCATTATAGTGTAATTTCTGATGTTGTAACTAGTTTAGTTGTGGCCCAAGGATAATAGTACCACGTTAGACGAAATTTATATATTTATGATTTAGACTGATTTATTCTGTCTTTCTCTGAGTTTAAAGATTTCTTCTACATGGCATAATTTAGCTGTTAATTGTTACCACCCCTACTAGCAACACTGAGAACTGAAGACTACGGTGGAAGACTTTGCACACCAAACAACTGGAAGGTCTTTTATAAGTGTACATTTTCTTGTTTAAACCGTTCCTTTGAAGGTAGTACAAAGAAACATGTCGACTTGCTCCAGACGGTGTCAGTGTTATACAGAGATTGAGAATGTGAAATGCACTTTCATTGCGCATGTCCTTTCTCTTATCATTTCTCACAGAGTAGGAGAAAACACAGCGTTGAATATACCTTGGTACATTAAGACGACAATTCATACTCTATAAAAATGTATAACATTGGATATTTCCTAAGGACAAGCAGGACACATTTGGCATGAACTCGGATTTAAAGGATTCTTTCACAATGACTGTCGGAGGACAAAGGAACAAATGGTGGATGATTTTGTGCTTTTCTTTGCTGTTTTGCTTGGATGTGTTAGTTTGTGCACATATTAAGTATTCTATTCCAGAGGAGCGGAAAGAAGGATACGTTGTGGGAAATATTTTTAAGGACTTAGGGTCTGATGTCAGTACTCTGGCAAATAGGGGATTTCGAATTGTTTCTGGATCTAATGACGCTCTTTTCGAGGTAAATCTGAACAATGGACTCCTATATGTGCATAAGAGAATCGACAGAGAGGAAATATGTGACGGGAGTACAACTTGCGTCATAAACCTTAAAATAGCTATCGATGATCCTCTAGAAGTCCACTATGTAGGGATAGAAATCACGGATATAAATGATAATTCGCCGACTTTTCCAGAGAAAGAGAAACGAATTGAGATCGCAGAAAACAGGCTTCCAGGAGCCCGTTTCCAGCTTCAGGCTGCGCGGGATCCTGATGTAGGAATAAACTCGGTAAGATCATATAAGATAAGTGAAAACGAGCATTTTGATTTGCAAGTCAGAGAAAGGAGTGAAGAACAAATTCCTTATCTGGTTTTACAAAAACAATTGGACCGAGAGAAAAAAGGGGAACATAGTGTAATTCTCACTGCAACTGATGGTGGGACTCCGCCTAAATCAGCAACACTTAATGTTACAGTAACAGTTCTTGATTCAAATGATAACCCTCCGGTATTCAGTCAAGAAATGTATTCCGTAGCTTTACCAGAAAACTTACAACCAGGTGTCCTTATTCTGAAGGTCTCTTCAACAGATTTAGACGAAGGCTCTAATGGCAATATAACATATTCGTTTGGAAGTGAAGTGAACGCTGAAGTTCGCGATATATTCACTTTAGACAGCACAACGGGAGAAATTCGAACGAAAGGATTTCTTGATTTTGAGGACACTGACATCTACAAACTGGACGTACAAGCAACAGATAAAGGTCAACCACCATTAACTAGTGAAAGTGGGGTAATCATAAAAATATTGGATGTTAATGACAACACACCAGAAATAGAGATAACATCACTCTCTAACGTGATTTCCGAGGATGCACAACCTGGGATTGTCATCTCTTTGATTAGTGTTATAGATAAGGATTCAGGAGTTAACGGAAATGTTGTGTGTCGCCTTAACGAAAATGTACCATTTGAGTTGAAACCGTCAGTGCATAATATGTATTCTTTAGTGACCAAAAGTTATTTGGATAGAGAGTTGGTCTCACAATATGAGATAACGATTAGCGCGACAGACTTGGGCCAGCCTTCACTTTCCTCATTAAAATCGTTTAGCATAAAAGTGTCTGATGTCAATGACAACAGACCAGAGTTCTTATTTAACCCCATTGACGTGTATCTTGCCGAAAATAACTTGCCTGGAGCAGCGATATTTTCTGTATCGGCGCTTGACAAAGACATAAATGAAAATTCTGCGATCTCATACCACATTATTAGAGGAAGTGAGTCACAAAATGTAATGATAACATTCCTAAATATTAATTCTGAAACTGGAGTTATTCACGCGCTCAAAAGTTTTGATTATGAAACAACCAAGACGTTCCAGTTCCACGTGCTCGCTACAGATTCAGGAACTCCGTCACTAAGCAGCAACGTCACAGTGAATGTATTCATTCTGGATCAGAACGACAACGTTCCAGTAATCTTATATCCAGTCAGCGCTAACGGTTCTGCTGAAGGTGTGGAGGAGATTCCCCGCAATGTCAATGCAGGACATTTGGTGACTAAAGTGAGAGCCTATGACGCGGATATAGGATACAACGGCTGGTTATTATTTTCACTGCAGGAAGTGAGTGACCACAGTCTCTTTGCTTTGGACCGCTATACAGGACAGATAAGGACCCTTCGCTTATTCACAGAAACAGATGAGGCTGAACATAAACTAATCATACGAGTCAAAGACAATGGAAACATTTCACTTTCAGCAACAGCGACTGTGATCATTAAACTTGTCGAGCCTAAAGAGGCTTTTGCAGCGTCTGATGATAAAAACGCAGTAAATGAAGAGAAAGAAATCAATGTGACATTTTATTTGATCATTACCTTGGGATCTGTTTCATTTCTTTTTATTATCAGTATAATCGTGCTGATTATAATGCAGTGCTCCAAATCTACAGACTATTCCTCCAATTATTTACAAGATAAAAATTACGACGGAACACTGTGTCACAGCATCCAGTACAGATCCGGAGATAAACGCTACATGTTAGTTGGACCCAGAACGAGTATCGGATCAACTATAGTTCCAGGCAGTTATGGGAATACGCTAGTGGTACCAGACCGCAGAAGAAGAACTTCTGGTGAGGTAAGAAACTAAATAGGTAGTTTTTTAAGACGTGCTCAACAAATACCTATGATTGTTGGTAATTTTTTTTCTTATCCGTGTAGCGGTCTGAGAAAGCCAAAAATAGATTTTTGTTTCTTCTTGCACTATACATTAATATGTTTAATTTTAGAAAATATAAATATAGCCTATTTTACCCTGTAATGAGAGGGATCGGCGTGGATGACTATGATAAACATGATTACTCACGTCCCCCGAATCATTAAACTGTAATTCTTTGATAACTTTGTAGTTTTTTTTCTCCATAGTACATTAGTTTAAATACGTAGCGGTAGGTGGGACTTATTGCTTGTCTGCTCAGAATAATACTTAAACAGGTTAATATAATTGAATTGAGATATACTGAGATGAAAAAAGAGTTACAAAGACTTTATAATGTGAATATAACACATTTTAACAACTGAACTAATATTTTGTTATACTGACAAGATACTGTATGTTACTGTAGACATGGAATTGATAGACATGGATTGAATGCTGGACCCGAATTTTGGTGTAAGTCGAAACACACCCTAGCCAAAGTCACTTACCTATCCTAACACATTTGTAAAATCATAATCTAGAACAAAAACACAACTAAGCCACAGAAAAAGGAAAAGGACATAATATACTTTTAATATAATGTTCGTCGCTGAACTCCCTTAATCATACGTCGCATTACTGCGTATTCTTCCGCCGTGCGCAACCGAATTAGTTCACCCACGTAGTCCATAAGTACGACACTAACGGTGTAAGCCGAAACACTGACGTCTCAATTTTTTAAAAGTTTTTATGGGAGTGAGCGTCGTAAACTCGGAACGTCGTGTGTCGTGTTGTACGTAACCCGGGAACCTCCTGTAATGTATATCAGTCAGTATGTTATAAATAAATTGTGTTTTAGAGATAAAGTTTAGAGTTTAAATGTTTACAAATTGTACACTGGCAAAAGGCACTAGAGAATTAGCGTTCGAGAATGGAACAAGTATTGTGCTGTACATGGTGCTGAAACCACATCTTTTATCTTTTAGACGCAGGATGAAAGGACTCAACACATTTCTTTTGTAACTGTCTTTAGAGTCACGCGTAACTTTCAGTTTATACATCACAAAAGTAAATATAAGCAATTATTTATCTTTTAGCAATTTCAACACATCATAATTAAGACACCACCTTAATGTTGCTTGCTGGGCATTTATTTTGGCAGTGTTTGCCAATGTGAAGTCCAGAGAAATTAAATATTATAATTACTAATCTGTCTTTGGGATCATTCTTTGGATGCACCTTAATTTTTACAAAATGGAACATTTCGACTGTTTTGTCTCTGATGCCCTCCATAAACCTTTTATTTATAAGTGTATATGAACACCTTGTTCGAAGTTACCGAACACAATTGTGTTCCTACTCTGTCATTTTACAGATCCAATTCAGATTCAATCCAATACATTCCTTTGCATTGCGAAGATATCTGAAAAACCTTACATAGCCTATATTTGCATTTGAAAGTAAAAGCTATTCCAAAAACGCCACCGTTGTTGTCAGAAAAGGTCATTCATTAAAGAGACTCTTTTAAACAAGCCACAAATGTTGACTAACTATAAATTAAGTCACTATAGATTAGTAAGTCACTATAAATTACCAAAATTTGATCTTTTAAAAAATGAGATCTTTTATATCCCTGTAAACGGTATGACTCTCAGTACAGAGCAGGTATGGAGTAGATCTAAGAAATTGCTTGGTACGACGATTTACACACTGTTAAGCTTTTAAGGACACTTTGGGTCTCATTTCTGTTATTTTGGGTACTCTGTGTTATTATTTCCATTTTTGCACCAGATGATGTCAGTGTTACATTGCAATAGAGAGTAAATCTTTTGTCCTGCCCATTTTTGTACGTTGTGCCTGACCTGTCTTGTTTAGAGCAGGCTCGTTTGACAAGCACAAGAGAAAACGCGACATTTAAGCAGAAAGGGCATATTTTGCAATTGCATATTGTATAATCTATTAAGAGATTATAATTTTGGTAATTAAACAAAGCGGACGAGGAGCAGTAAAAGAGCCTTTTGCAATGGGAGATGGAGAACAAAGCCGGAGATGGACGTATTTATGGATATCCTCTTTGTTTCTTTGCTTCGTGGACCAGGCTTCTGCCCATATAAAGTACTCTGTTCCCGAGGAGGTGAAAGAGGGAACCATTGTAGGAAATATTGCTAAGGATTTTGGTCTTGATGTCACTTCTTTGGTGAATAGACGGCTCCGCATTGTTTCCGGACCTAAACAAGCACTTTTCCAAGCTAATCAGGACAATGGCGTCTTGTACATTCAAAGGAAAATCGACAGGGAGGAGGTATGTGAGGAAAACAGCGCGTGCTTGATAAATCTGAAAATTGCTGTTGAAAACCCTTTAGAAATCCACCATGTTGTCGTTGAAATAACGGATATCAACGACAATGTTCCCAGTTTTTCTCAAACGCATCAACATTTTGAGGTAGCCGAGCATACCCCTGTAGGAACAAGCTTCCAGTTGCACGCGGCACGTGACCAGGACACAGCACCAAATTCTGTTCGCAATTATAAATTAAGCCAGAATACTAACTTTGAAATCGACACCAAAAATAGCGACGGAGATAAGATTCCATTCTTAGTTATAAGGAAGCCACTTGATCGTGAACAAACAGAGGATTATCGATTGATTGTTACAGCGGAAGATGGGGGAAATCCCCCGAAAACAGGTACCTTGAACGTTAACGTTAAAGTACTTGACATAAATGATAATCGTCCTGTGTTCAGTCAAAACGAATATTCCGTAACATTACAAGAAAATGCTCCAGTTGGCACCGTTGTGATAACAGTAAATGCAACTGACAGTGACCAGGGCTCTAACGGTGATATTGAATACGCATTTGTAAAAACAATGAAGCGCAAAGTATATGATATTTTTCAATTAGATGGGATTACAGGACAAATACGAGTTAAAGGTGAAGTAGACTTTGAGGACATGGAGGTTTACAAGTTAGATATACAGGCTTCGGATAAAGGACAGCCCCCTCTAACAGTGGAGAGCAGAGCAATCATTAAGATTTTAGATATGAATGATAACAAACCAGAGATTGAGGTGACGTCTCTTTCAAATGTTGTTGCTGAAGACTCCAGTTCTGGCACAGTTATTTCCTTCATCAGCGTCTCTGACAAAGACTCCGGACTTAACGGAAAGGTCGTATGCACTCTAGCAGGTAGTGTTCCTTTTGAACTCAAATCATCGATTCAAGATAATATGTATTCATTAGTAACAAAGCAAAAATTAGATCGTGAATTGGTAGCAAGTTATGACATCATTATAACAGCGACCGATTTTGGCCAACCTCCTTTATCCACTATTAAATCTTTACGCGTGCTGGTATCGGATGTAAATGATAACAGACCTCAGTTTTATCAGAATTCTCTTGAACTGTACATGCTGGAAAATAATACTCCAGGTGCATCGATTTTCTCAGTAAGCGCCTATGACGAGGACTCAGATGAAAACGCTGGGCTGTCATATCACATTATCAGAAAGGGTGGAGCGCAGAATGATATGACCTCATTCCTAAATATCAATTCGGAAACTGGAGTTATACATGCCCTCAAAAGTTTTGATTTTGAAACAACCAAAACGTTCCAGTTCCACGTGCTCGCTACAGATTCTGGATCTCCGTCACTAAGCAGCAATGTCACTGTGAACGTGTTCATTCTAGATCAGAACGACAACGTTCCAATGATCTTATATCCAGTCAGCGCTAACGGTTCTGCTGAAGGCCTGGAGGAGATTCCCCGCAATGTCAACGCAGGACATTTGGTCACTAAAGTGAGAGCCTATGACGCGGATATAGGATACAACGGCTGGTTATTGTTTTCACTGCAGGAAGTGAGTGACCACAGTCTCTTTGCTTTGGACCGCTATACGGGACAGATAAGGACCCTTCGCTCATTCACAGAACAAGATGATACTGAACATAAACTAGTAATACTAGTCAAAGACAATGGAAACGTTTCACTTTCAGCAACAGCGACTGTAATTGTCAAACTTGTCGAGCCCAAAGAGGCTTTTGCTGTGTATGACGTTAAAAATGCAATAAAAGAAGAGGAAGAAAATAACTTCACATTTTACTTGATCATTACCTTGGGATCGGTTTCATTTCTTTTCGTTATCAGCATGATTGTGCTGATTGTAATGCAGTGCTCCAAAGCTACTGACTATGCCCCCAAGTATTTACAAGATACAAACTACGACGGGACACTGTGCCACAGCATCCAGTACAGATCTGGAGATAAACGTTACATGTTAGTTGGACCCAGAACGAGTATCGGTTCTACTATAGTTCCAAGCAGTAATGCGAATACTCTAGTCGTACCAGATTACAGGAGGAGAACTTCTGATGAGGTATGGCTATGTCTAACCATAATGTAATTTAGGTTTTTTTTAACACACAGACACACGTTACATATTGCATATTGCATTGTCCTGATAAATTTTCTGTAGGGTTATATGTATTGTAAGTATTATATACATTTTAAAAATAAATGCTATATTACATTACCACATCTGACATTTTTTCACATATTGTTGATGTGCAGTAAGTGCAGTACGTTTCGTCATCTTTATATTGTCTTTATATTGTATTTATATTACATATAGAATGATCAAACTCTACATGCTATGCATATACATTTCTTCCAAAGCAAATGCATGAGTCCACATTTTCTATCATCTAATTGTATTCTCTTATTCCCTATATAATAATTTGTTTATAAACTTTTGTGTCTAGATTTTCCGTCTAAATTTGACAGCAACACCTGTGACAACGAGACGTAGGCTGTTTATCGACAGTTAACATTTTATCAACAGTTTACATTTGGTTAGAACATGTTACGATTTTTAACATTCTTTATTAAAGAATAAAACGTTTTGTAAAAAAAAATAATAAAAAATTATAATTTTAATAATAATAATTAGTATCGCTTGGTGTCAGTGTTACACTGTGAGATATTTTCATTTTTGTACTGCCCCTTTTCTGACGTTGCTTCTGACTCTTCTTTGCAAAACGACGGCGGTGTGCTGACATTACCTCCAAGATCGGTAGAAATCTTTATATTTTAAATTGATTTCCTTTTTCTTTTTCTTTCTTTTTTGGTGTTTATGCTGAATACAGCTGTCACGAAATCAAAGTAATTACCGCTTCTGCTAAAAGAGAGACACTCGTTTTATTCGCGATGTATTGTTGCAGACAAAGGCGGAGATGGGAGTACTGCTGGATTGTTCTCTGCTTTTCTTTACTGGTGAGCCTTACGGAGCAGGTTTCGACTCATATAAGGTACTCCGTTCCAGAAGAGGTTAAAGACGGAACCGTTGTAGGAAATCTTGCTAAAGATTTGGGTCTTGATATAAGTTCTTTGGTATACAGACGGCTTCGTATAGTTTCTGGGACTCATGACGATCTTTTTCAGATTCATCAGAGCAGTGGTGTCTTGTCTATTCATAAGAAAATCGACCGAGAGGAGATATGTGATAGAAACCGACCTTGTACAATAAACTTAAAAATTGTCATTGAAAATCCACTTGAAATTCATTACATTGAAGTCGAGATAATAGACGTTAATGACAATTTCCCAGTTTTTCCAGAAACACAACTGTATTTCGAAATATCAGAAAGTACACATTCAGGCGCACGATTTGAACTTCCTGCAGCGCGTGACCTGGACGCTGGAATAAATTCTATCAGATCCTATAAACTAGATCAAAATGAACATTTTCAGTTGCAACTGAAGAATAGCGATGATGAGGACAAAATAATATTTTTAGTCCTGCAGAAGCCGTTAGATAGAGAGCAACATAACAATCACTTATTAAGTTTGACCGCATTTGATGGAGGGAATCCTCCCAAATCTGGTACTTTAGATATTAATGTCTCTGTTATTGATGTTAACGACAACATACCTGTTTTTACCCAAGAAGTATATTCAGTTACGCTAAAGGAAAATGTCCAAATTGGCACTGTAATTACAACTGTTAATGCCAGCGATGCAGACGATGGTCTAAATGGAGAACTTGAATATACATTTAGACGGTCATCAAAAAGTAATGTAAACGACGTGTTTCAGTTAGATAGTGTTACTGGAGAGATTAGTGTAAAGGGGAACATAGACTATGAGGAAAATGAAGTGTATAGGTTAAATGTTCAGGCAACTGATAAAGGACAGCCACCGATGACCGTAGATTGTAGAGTTGTAATAAAAGTTATAGACGCGAATGATAATAAACCTGAAATACATATTACGTCATTATCCAACATGGTTCTCGAAGACTCTAAACGGGGAACAGTGATTGCCCTGGTGAGTGTTACTGATAAGGATTCTGGAGTCAATGGTAAAGTTATTTGCAGTCTTTCAGATAACACACCTTTCGAGTTGAAACCATCAGTCAAAGACAACATGTATTCGTTAGTGACAAAAGACGGATTAGATAGAGAACTGGTTTCATATTATGACATTACCATAAAAGCAACGGACTTAGGCCAGCCTCGCCAATCCAGTGATAAATCTCTGAAAGTACTGGTTGCTGACGTGAACGATAACTGCCCGGAATTCTCTCAGAATCCTCTTGAGCTATATTTACTGGAAAATAAGTCACCTGCTGAACTCATATTTTCTGTAAGTGCCACTGACAGAGATGTTAATGAAAATGCAGCAGTTACTTATTCTATTATAAGAAGAGACGGTATACAAAATGACATGGCAACATTTATTAACGTCAATGCTGAAAATGGGCAAATGCACGCTTTAACAAGTTTCGACTTTGAAAAAGTCAAAACGTTTCAGTTTCACGTGCTCGCTACAGATTCTGGAACTCCTTCACTAAGTAGCAACGTCACAGTTAAAGTGTTCATTCTGGATCAGAACGACAACGTTCCAGTGATCTTATATCCAGTCAACACTAACGGTTCAGCTGAAGGTGTGGAGGAAATTCCCCGCAATGTCAACGCAGGACATTTGGTGACTAAAGTGAGAGCCTATGACGCGGATATAGGATACAACGGCTGGTTATTGTTTTCACTGCAGGAAGTGAGTGACCACAGTCTCTTTGCTTTGGACCGCTATACGGGACAGATAAGGACCCTTCGCTCTTTCACAGAATCAGATGAGGCAGAACATAAATTGGTCATACTAGTCAAAGACAATGGAAACATTTCACTTTCAGCAACAGCGACTGTGATCATTAAACTTGTGGAGCCCAAAGAGGCTTTTGCTGCATCTGACATTAAAAACGCAGTAAAAGAAGAGAAAGAAAATAATGCTACATTTTATTTGATCATTACCTTGGGATCGGTTTCGTTTCTTTTCATTATCAGCATTATTGTTCTGATTGTAATGCAGTGCTCCAAATCTACAGACTATTCCTCCAAGTTGCTACAAGATACAAATTACGACGGGACACTGTGTCACAGCATTCAGTACAGATCCGGAGATAAACGTTACATGTTAGTTGGACCCAGAACGAGTATCGGATCAACTATAGTTCCTGCGAGCAATAGGAATACATTGAGGGGAACAAGTATGCACAGTCGTGAGGTGAGTTTTCAAGGTTTACCATTCATATTAAGGGTTTCTTTTTGTTATAATTTTCTCACTTCACACGAATAAACATTCCACTTAGTCAATCATGTTTACTCTGAGTTTTGTGAGATTACACTTGGTGTCGCTGCATTACAGATTAACCATGCCAAATGTTGCCTATACAACTACAATCTCGAGCTTTACCCCACCTCCTATGACGCATGCATATTAGGCCAGCAGTACTATTGTATGTTGGAGCAGACCGACGTCTGAAAATGTGAAATATTGCATAGAGAGTATATTAATTTTTTTATTGCTTAAGATTTATTGAACTGTGCGGAACAGTATGGTTCAGCGAACAGACATCTTTTCGTGATGGTGAAGAGGAATTTTGCGTTTTCGTCATGGCAACTCGACAGTACACAACGTTAACGGCGATTCTGCGTTGCTTTATTGTGCTTTGTTTTTGTGATAACGTACTCGCTCAGATTCGCTACTCTATTGCAGAAGAATCTGTACAAGGATCTGTTGTAGGAAATATTGCGAAAGATCTGGGCCTTGATGTGAATAAACTTATAGAGCGACGGTTTCGGATTGTTTCTGGATCAAAGGATGGCTTCTTACAGATAAACCAGGACAATGGAGCGCTTTTTGTGAGTGGGAACATCGACAGGGAGGAGCTTTGCGGGAAAAGCAACGTGTGCGCAGTGAACCTTAAAACCGTGGCCGAAAATCCTTTGGAAATCCATTATATAGAGGTAGAAATTACAGATCTCAATGATAATTCTCCTGTTTTTCCTGTGCGTGAAAAGCATTTAGAGATACCAGAGAATGCTATGCCACAGAGCACGCGCCTCCCATTAGACGCTGCGCGTGATTCAGACGCTGGTGTAAATTCTCTGCATAAGTACATCCTTAGTCCGAATAGCCACTTTGAATTAGATGTTAAAACTCGTGAAGAAGACAAAATTCCTTTTTTGATTTTGACAAAGCAGCTTGATAGAGAACAGAAACCCCAGCTGAGTCTGACATTGACAGCGTATGATGCAGGAAAGCCAGAAAGATTCAGTTCAGTTAACATTACTATAACTGTTGTTGACATTAACGATAACGCACCAGTTTTTGATCGTCAGGTGTACACTGTAACATTAGAGGAAAATATCGAGTTTGGTTCATCAGTAGTAAAACTACATGCTACAGATTTAGATGAGGGTGCCAATGGACAAGTTGTTTATGCATTTGATAAAAGTCTAATGAGTAAAGCTTTTGATAAATTTGAAATAAATCCTAATACAGGAGAGATTACTGTAAAAGGGTCAATAGATTTTGAAGAGCAGCATGTGTATGAAATAGACATACAAGCTTCTGATAAAGGTCAAGTACCTTTAACAGGTCACTGCAGTATCATAATTAATATAAAGGACGTGAATGATAATGCACCGGAGATCGATGTAACCTCACTCTCCACAGAGATATTGGAGGATTCAAATCCAGGGACAGCTATATCTCTGATCAGTGTATCTGACAGAGATTCAGATGAGAATAGTATGGTTATATGTAGCCTTATAGATGAAATTTCTTTTGAATTGAAACCCTCTTTCCAGAAAAACATGTACTCTCTGGTCACAAAAGGCTTGTTAGACAGGGAGACTGTTCCTATGTACACAATAACCATAATGTGCAAGGATAGAGGGGTGCCATCTTTATCCTCACAAAAGACAATACAAGTTAATATTGCAGATGTCAATGACAACAGTCCAGAGTTTACTCAAAACCCATTTAATTTTTATATTAGTGAAAATAACAACCCGGGCATGTCTATACTTTCCATTAGTGCCTTTGATATCGACCAAAATGAAAATGCACACATATCTTACCACATTCTGAAGGCAGAAGGGCATGAGCCAAATATTGTCTCTTACCTGAATATAAATTCAGAGCATGGGCATGCTTATGTTTATGCACTAAAACGCTTTGACTTTGAAACTACAAAAACATTTCAGTTTATTATTGTTGCTTCAGATTCGGGATCTCCATCCCTAAGTAGCAACGTCACAGTGAATGTGTTCATTCTGGATCAGAACGACAATGTTCCAGTGGTCTTATATCCAGTCAGTGCTAACGGCTCTGTTGAAGGTGTGGAGGAGATTCCCCGCAATGTTAACGCAGGACATTTGGTGACTAAAGTGAGAGCCTATGATGCGGATATAGGATACAACAGCTGGTTATTATTTTCACTGCAGGAAGTGAGTGACCACAGTCTCTTTGCTTTGGACCGCTATACAGGACAGATAAGGACCCTTCGCCAATTCACAGAAACAGATGAGGCTGAACATAAACTGGTCATACTGGTCAAAGACAATGGCAACATTTCACTTTCAACTACAGCGACTGTGATTATAAAACTTGTGGAGCCTAAAGAAGCCTTTGCACCTTCTGATGTTAAGAACATGGTAAACAATGAAGAAGACATTGACATTACATTTTATTTGATCATTACCCTGGCCTCAGTTTCAGTGCTTTTTGTTATCAGTATCATCGTTCTGATTGTAATGCAGTGCTCCAAATCTACAGATTATTCCACCAAGTATTTACAAGGCACCAATTATGATGGCACGCTGTGTAACAGCATCCAGTACAGATCTGGAAATAAACAGTACATGTTAGTTGGACCCAGAATGAGTATTGGTTCTACTATAGTTTCTGGCAGTAATGGGAACACCTTAGTAATTCCAGATCGCAGAAGAAGAGCTTCTGGTGAGGTAAGAAAACCAGCTAGGTTGTGTTTTTTATGCATATGGCTGTAGCTTTGCTCTGTTGTGAAGAGAACTCCAATAATACCTATATTTTTGGGTAACATATGGATAACGTAAATCTACACTGACATCTGACATCTCCAAATATTTACAATGTTCTGTTTTTTATTTTCCTTACTGAACTTCAGACCAATAAGTATCAAACTCTGACATTTACATTTTTACCCTGTAATATATATATATATATTTAACATATTTAAATATAAATGGATGGGATTTTCTTAAATTTTCATTTCAAATTTGTTTTTACTGATGAGTAATGAGCAGTGCCCAAGTCCTACCTGTCTTTGTTTTTTTTCCTTTATGCCATGCTTTTTATGCCTCCACCAGGTGATAGATATTTTATAATTAAAGGTTGTCTGGTTGTGAAACAAATTTTAAATGGTCACAGCAAGGTCAGTTGTTGGAATGTTTTTTCTTCAACAGCTTCCTTCCTGTCTGAAGTATATTTTAAGGGAATTAAAGACATAAAAACTTGAAACAAGAAGGACCAGATTTATTGGTGGCAATCATCAAAAACAATATTACATGCACTGCTGGACTTTATTTTCTATTTTTTGTTTTTGACACAATCTTGCTCTCATTTTTCTATCTTACTTCTATTTTTTTCCCTGTTTTTCCTCAATACATTTCTTTTTCCTTCCTTCCTTCCTTCCTTCCTTCCTTCCTTCCTTCCTTCCTTCCGTCCTTCCTTCCATGCATGCATTTACCCAGCCATCTATTTCAGTTTTTCTTGGAAAAAAATGTGTATTATCTTCAGGAGTACATCTAATTTTAAAATGAATTCCAAATATTCAGTTTGACTGATTTTTTTTTTTTGTGTCATTATGTAAGTACACAAGGCAACAGTATAACAAAATTCTGTTACCTGGACTCAAGGGCTACACTATATATGTACAAGAACATAAATACAGTAAGAACAATTCATTTTGTGTGTGTATATACTGTATATATTGTGCAGTTATGCTGGTAACATTCTGCATTGCAGTGATATCAAGATGAGCAGCATCTCCTTACACAGATTACAGATCACAGTGAGGATATAAGAGTTAAAAGTCTACATTGTACAGATAAAATGCCATTTTCAGTCTTAGTACTTTTGATGTAGATGTCCTTGATAGATGGGTACATAAAGATTTATGAACGTGGTTGTTTTTAGAGTTTTATGGACTGTATACTGTCCACTGTAAATCTGTAGAAGATGGCGAAAAGTCTGGGGGATAGATTTACTTTGTTTAGTCTCCACTGGAAGTGATGTTGCTAGGCCAAGTGGGATGTGTTGACTGTCTCTGTGAGATCTTCATAGATGTGAACTAGCAGAAATTTGTAGGAAGCCTCTATTTCAGCAGTAGTCTCACCAGTGCTCAGTGTTCCCGCTTTATTATTAAAAAAAAAAAATAGAGTGCAGCTTCCATTGTCAGGTTGCTATGAACATCGAGCTCACGAGGTGTCAGTACAAAACCACTTATTGTTCCTGATCTCAAACATATACCCCACCCCTTCACTTGTCCTGTACGTTCAGGCAACTGCTTAAATGCTAAGCTTTCGATGCGTTGTGTTTTGTTATAGTGTAATTGAAGATGCTGTTGTCAACAGTGTTGTATAAACAAAACTAATAGCCATGGATTAGGCTTCATGTTATTTTTTGTTTTTTGTTTTTTGTGGATCGCTGTAGTAATAGCTGCAAAATGGATCAAAGGGGACGTGCGATATGGGGGAAACCATATACAAGATTCTTCTTTGTGGCAATTTTGCTGTTGTTTGGAAGAACGATTTGGGCGCAGATACAATGGTCCATTTCTGAAGAACAGAATGATGGTACCTTGATTGGTAATATTGCCAAGGATTTGGGTATCGACCACAGAATCCTAAAAGAGCGAGGATTACGCATTGTATCACCCTCGGCAGAGTCGAGGTTCAGGGTAAATCAGGACGATGGAGGGCTGTATGTGAACGGAAAAATAGACAGAGAAGAGGTATGCGCGGGAGGCAACGCTTGTTTGGAAAATTTGAAAATTGTTCTTGAAAATCCACTGGAGATTCACTACGTATCAATACATATTTTGGACATAAATGACAATGCTCCGAATTTCATTCAAAAATCAAAACATTTGGATATAGGAGAATCAGCCTTGCCGGGGACACGATTTCAGCTCCAAGCAGCTCACGACCCTGATAGTGGCAGCAATTCTATTCAGAATTATAAATTGAGTCACAGCGATCATTTCCGACTCGAAGTCAAAGATCGGGATGAAGACGGTAAAATTCCTATTCTGATATTAGAAAAGCAGTTAGACAGAGAAGCTGCACAGAACATAAAATTGTTATTATCCGCTGCAGATGGCGGAAAACCATCAAGATCTGGAACAATGGAAATAATCATAAATGTGCTAGATATAAATGATAACGCTCCTGTTTTCACTGAATATGACTATACTGTAATGCTGCACGAAAACGTGCCTATAGGCACAAAAGTAATACAGGTGAACGCCACAGATTTGGATGACGGCTCAAATGGCGAGATTGTTTATTCCATAGGTAATAATGCAAACAGGAAATTACGCGAACTTTTTGAAATATGTCCGATCACTGGTGAAATCACTGTGAAGGGAGTTTTAGATTTTGAAGTCAAAGACAAATATGAGATTGATATTCAAGCATCCGACAAAGGTTTTATACCAATGACATCAGACAAGACAGTAACTATAAAAATTGTAGATGTAAATGACAATGCGCCAGAGATTGAGGTGACATCTTTTTCAAGTGCCATTCCGGAAGATTCCAGATCTGGGACTACAGTTGCTTTGATAAGTGTATCTGATTCGGACTCTGGGATCAACGGAAAAGTTTCTTGTTCAGTACCTGAGGACATGCCTTTTAAGCTTTTTTCATCCTTACATGATAATGTTTACTCCTTAGTTACGTCATCATCACTTGATAGGGAAATGGCATCTCAATATGATATTATATTATCTGCAAAAGATGCAGGGAACCCACCATTGTCATCTATAAAGACTATAAGTGTACAAGTATCAGATGTAAATGATAATAGTCCAGAGTTTATTATTTCCCCATACACATTTTATGTAACGGAAAACAATGCTCCAGGAACATCTTTATTTTCTGTATTTGCTTTTGATCGGGACTCAGGTGAAAACGCAGTAATCAACTATCAAATATGCAGGCATAGCCTTAAAGAGAACAAATACACATCTTTTGTCAATGTAAATTCTGAAAATGGCGCCATATACGCATTAAAAAGTTTTGACTTTGAGACAGTAAAGACGTTCCAATTCCACGTGCTCGCTACAGATTCTGGAACTCCGTCACTAAGCAGCAACGTCACAGTAAACGTGTTCATTCTGGATCAGAACGACAACGTTCCAGTGATCTTATATCCAGTCAGCGCTAACGGTTCTGCTGAAGGTGTGGAGGAGATTCCCCGCAATGTCAACGCAGGACATTTGGTGACTAAAGTGAGAGCCTATGATGCGGATGTAGGATACAACGGCTGGTTATTATTTTCACTGCAAGAAGTGAGTGATCACAGTCTCTTTGGTTTGGACCGCTATACAGGACAGATAAGGACCCTTCGCTCATTCACAGAAACCGATGAGGCTGAACATAAACTGGTCATACTGGTCAAAGACAATGGAAACATTTCACTTTCAGCAACAGCGACTGTGATCATCAAACTTGTGGAGCCCAAAGAGGCTTTTGCTGCGACCGACGTTAAAAACGCTGTAGGCCTAAAAGACGAGGGAGAAAATAACGTTACATTTTATTTGATCATTACATTGGGATCGGTTTCATTTCTTTTTATCATAAGTATCATTGTGCTTATTGTAATGCAGTGCTCTAAATCTACAGACTATTCCTCCAAGTATTTACAAGACACAAACTACGACGGGACACTGTGCCACAGCATCCAGTACAGATCCGGGGATAAACGTTACATGTTAGTTGGGCCCAGAGCAAGTATCGGTTCTACTCTAGTTCCAGGCAGTAATGGAAATACTCTTGTGATACCAGATCGCAGGAGGAGAACTTCTGGAGAGGTAAGAAAGATTTACTTACAAGCGCAATTATTTAGTTTCTAGGCCATGCCCTTGCACAGTACGTAACCTCTCCTTTTATAATGGAATAGGTAATGTTAGCTGATAAAGTATGTTAAAAATGTGATGGGTTTGAATTGATCATCATATTTCATCAATTCCCCCTCCCCAAAGACAAAGCCACTATAAGAGTAGTGTTTCTCAAACAGGAAAGCAACAATGTCTATAAAATGTCTATTGATAAGAGTTCAAAGAGATTTTAAATTATGAATATGGAGGTCGTAACACTCAAGCATTAGACCGCGATTATAAATCTTAAGCCTTGAAAGAGTCACTTAAAGAAGTGCCAAAGGAGTGAGCTTGAGTGTTTTCTTGCAAACTGATTGACTGATGCAGAACCAGTAGTGAAAAATGCAGGTGGAATGTCCGTGATAAGTAAATGTACTTAAATGGAGCCTCTTTCAAGAAAAATTGTTAACCACTTTTTGTTCGAATATTTTTGTGCAACACAAAAATCATTCTGCTTCTCATTTTATTTATTTGTAAATTTGGATTTTTTTTATTTAATTTTGTTATATATTGAATCGCTTACTGTTATTTGTGGGTCTCGTTATTTTAGCTTTGAGGAACTCATGTTTATTTAAAATTTTGTCAACCAAACTATGCAACACAAAGACTCAAATAGAGTACGTGGGGAAGAATTTTTAATTCACCATAACCAAAACTGTGTAAACATAGAAACATCCACCAGCAATGTGCAGAGTCATCGGTGGGCAGAGTTTCGTCCTGTGAGCACAGATTCTCTAAAAGCTTTCGCTAGACGCTTTGGCTCGGAGCAATGGGTCATAACAGTAAGGGTGTAGTCTGGGAAAAGTTTGTAAATTATTTATTGCCTTGTTTAATCAGCTTTTACATCTAGATAATACAAAAATATTTGTTTGATTACGTTACAGGGGGTTCAAATGAATAATCTCAAATTAAATTACTCTGTCAAGCTCGCTACTAGAAGAGTGGCAAATGCCACTAGTCTCTGTCCATGGTAGTAGTAGCCTACTGCTGACGTAATGATTTTGACCTCAGCGTGATATCGTGTTATTTACTTTTTAATATATATATATAATTATTCGCTTATTTGTTCGGCTGTTTGTTTAGTTGGTTAGTTAGTCTGTTCATAGTTAGGTATTTTAATTAGGTACTTTAAGGCCCGTTCTACACAATCCTGTCCAATTGCAAGCGACAAAGGCTGAACAACTAAAATTCTTTACCAACAATTTCTGACTTCTCAAATTTATCAAGGCATTATACTTTTAAGTCGCGAGGTGTCAGCATACAACTAAAAGAAGCTTGATGATGTAAAAATAAGATAGTTGCTGTGCCCGCCCTTTCAGTGGCCTCGTATGTTTGCTGAATGTCAGACAGAATAAAGAGAGACTAAGCTTTAATCTTATTGTCTTAATTGTATGGTATGGAAAATTTTTGTCAAATCTTCGATTAATAAGCATCCGTTTGTGGTGATTTTTGTGGACTTCTTATAATCGCTCAGAATGGAACAAAGGGGAAACGCTTCATGGAGAAGAGTACATGTCATGGCTGTATCGCTGTTGTTTGGAAGAATGGTATGGGCACAGATACGGTATTCTGTTTCTGAAGAACAGAAGGAGGGTACCGTGGTTGGAAATATTGCAAAGGATTTAGGAATTGATTCAAGAAGCTTAAGAGAGAGAGGATTCCGCATCGTGTCATCCTCAGGGGAGTCACTGTTTAAGGTAAATCAGAATGACGGAGCGTTGTATGTTAGTGGAAACTTAGACAGAGAGACGGTGTGCGAGAAAAGCACATCGTGCACGATTAATCTCAAAATCGCCATGGAAAATCCACTGGAGATTCATTATGTGACTGTAGAGATTATTGATGTGAATGATCATGCTCCTGTTTTCAGTGAAAAAGAAACGCTCTTAGAGATATGGGAGTCGGCATTACCCGGAACGCGTTTTCAGCTTCAGCCAGCCCGCGACCCTGACAGCGGATCAAATTCTATTCAAACGTATAAACTCAGTCAGAACGAAAATTTCCGACTCGAAGTCAAAGATCGGGATGAAGATGGCAAAATTCCTATTCTGATTTTACAAAGGCAGTTAGACAGAGAAGCTGCACAAAACATAAAACTGTTATTAACCGCTGCAGATGGCGGAAAACCATTAAAATCTGGAACAATGGAAGTAATCATAAATGTGTTGGATATAAACGATAACGCACCTGTTTTCACTGAAGATGCCTATACTGTTATGATACATGAAAACGCGCCTATAGGCACAACTGTAATACAGTTGAACGCCACAGATTTGGATGACGGCTCAAATGGCGAGATTGTTTATTCCATAGGTAATAATGTAAATAACAAATTACGCGAACTTTTTGAAATATCTCCGACCACTGGCGAAATCATTGTAAAGGGAATTTTAGATTTTGAGTCCAAAGACAAATATGAGATAGATATTCAAGCATCCGATAAAGGGCTTGCCCCAATGAAATCAGACAAGACAGTAACTATAAAAATTGTTGATGTAAATGACAATGCGCCAGAGATTGAGGTGACATCTTTTTCAAGAGCCATTCCGGAAGATTCCAGATCTGGGACTACAGTTGCTTTGATAAGTGTATCTGATTCGGACTCTGGGATCAACGGAAAAGTTTCTTGTTCAGTACCTGAGGACATGCCTTTTAAGCTTTTTTCATCCTCACATGATAATGTTTATTCCTTAGTTACGGCATCATCACTTGATAGGGAAATGGAATCTCAATATGATATTATATTATCTGCAAAAGATGCAGGGAACCCACCATTGTCATCGATAAAGATTATAAGTGTACAAGTATCAGATGTAAACGATAATAGTCCAGAGTTTATTATTTCCCCATACACGTTCTATGTAACGGAAAACAATGCTCCAGGAACATCTTTATTTTCTGTATTTGCTTTTGATCGAGACTCAGACGAAAACGCAGTAATCAACTATCAGATAGATAGAGATAATCTCAAAGAGAGCAAGTACACATCTTTTATCAATGTAAATTCTGAAAATGGCGCCATATCTGCTTTAAAAAGTTTTGACTTCGAAACTACAAAAACGTTCCAGTTCCGCGTGCTCGCTACAGATTCTGGAACTCCGACACTAAGCAGCAACGTCACAGTGAACGTGTTCATTCTGGATCAGAACGACAACGTTCCAGTGATCTTATATCCAGTCAGCGCTAACGGTTCTGCTGAAGGTGTGGAGGAGATTCCCCGCAATGTCAACGCAGGACATTTGGTGACTAAAGTGAGAGCCTATGATGCGGATGTAGGATACAACGGCTGGTTATTATTTTCACTGCAGGAAGTGAGTGACCACAGTCTCTTTGCTTTGGACCGCTATACGGGACAGATAAGGACCCTTCGCTCATTCACAGAAACAGACGAGACAGAACAAAAACTGGTCATACTAGTCAAAGACAATGGAAACATTTCACTTTCAGCAACAGCGACACTGATTATCAAACTTGTGGAGCCCAAAGAGCCTTTTGCTGCTTCTGACGTTAAAAACGCAGTAAAAGACGAGGGAGAAAATGACGTTACATTTTATTTGATCATTACATTGGGATCGGTATCATTTCTTTTTATCATCAGTGTCATTATGCTGATTGCAATGCAGTGCTCCAAATCTACAGACTATTCCTCCAAGTATTTACAAAATACAAATTATGACGGGACACTGTGTCACAGCATCCAATACAGATCCGGAGATAAACGCTACATGTTAGTTGGACCCAGAACGAGTATCGGTTCTACTATAGTTCCGGCAAGTAATGGAAATACTCTTGTGATACCAGATCGCAGGAGGAGAACTTCTGGTGAGGTAAGAAGGGCTTACAACGGCGATTCCAGAGTGTAACCATTACACTGAGTTTAACCCAAATGATGTTACACTGAGTTTAACCCAAACAATAAGAAATATAAATGCTTCTGCAACTGAATGCAAAAGGGTACGGTCACATTTGTGCTCCCATGTGCCCCTGTAAATGTATTATATTTTACTCACAATAAACGTCCATAATTATACCATAGGTGTACAGTGTTTGCAATTCAAAAATCAGCCATCCTGTTGAAAGCTGCAGATACTGCACCAAACGCCAAGAAGAGGAGGAAGATCTCGATGTAACAGTTTAAAACTAGCATAAATCCTCAGTGCTTATACATCTTATAGTGAATTATTAAACCTATTCTGGCATGATTAGTCGAAGTAACGTATTGAAAACCTTTTTTTGTGTCTATGTATGGATGGATATATGAATGGATGGTGGATGGATGGATGCATGTAATGTATGTACGTATGTATGAATGTATGCATGCAGTAGTAGTTTTTTATGTCAATTGCATCCAATTATCCTTAACGTACCAGATTCCTCTAAGTAATGATCTTGGTGAAGACCTTTTGAGGCAGAACCAGGTGTGTAAGGACAGGAAACCATGCAACCACTAGGACAGCTGGCAGTAACACTTGTTGCTGTCCAAGGTACTGGAGTTGTGAGTGATAATTTTATTATTGTTTTTACTATCTTATATATTTATGTTGTTTGTTTGATTGATGTTAGGTAATTTGGGTAGGTGGTTAGTAAGTTAGTTTGGTATTTTGCTGTGGAGTCTACGCAATCCTGTCCAATTCAACAACGGCTGAAAATGCATATGCATAATTTGACTTGAATGTAAACATTTTCATTGCAATAAAATTTTAATTCGCAAGGTGTCACTATAGAATTATAAGAAGGCACATGACGTAAAAATAAGATGGTTGCTCTGCCCGCCCTTTCAGTGAACACGGATATTTGCTAAATAACGTACGTAATGAAGAGAGAGCATGCGTTAGTCTTAAGGCATTTTGTAGTCTTTCATAGAGAATATTGCGGTCATATATAGGATAGATTACCTTTCTTTTTGCTTTGACTTATTTGTGTACGTGTTGTAATCGCTCAAAATGGAACAAAGGGGAGATACTTCATGGCGAAGAGTAAATGTAAGGCTTGCCTTCATGGCTGTATCGTTGCTGTTTGTAAGAGCGGTATGGGCACAGATACGGTATTCTGTTTCTGAAGAACAGAAGGAGGGTACCGTGGTTGGAAATATTGCAAAGGATTTAGGAATTGATTCAAGAAGCTTAAGAGAGAGAGGATTCCGCATCGTGTCATCCTCAGGGGAGTCACTGTTTAAGGTAAATCAGAATGACGGAGCGTTGTATGTTAGTGGAAACTTAGACAGAGAGACGGTGTGCGAGAAAAGCACATCGTGCACGATTAATCTCAAAATCGCCATGGAAAATCCACTGGAGATTCATTATGTGACTGTAGAGATTATTGATGTGAATGATCATGCTCCTGTTTTCATTGAAAAAGGAACGCTCTTAGATATAGGGGAGTCGGCGTTACCCGGAACGCGTTTTCAGCTTCAGCCAGCCCACGACCTTGACAGCGGATCAAATTCTATTCAAACGTATAAACTCAACCAGAACGATAATTTCCGACTCGAAGTTAAAGATCGTGGAGAAGGTGATAAAATTCCCGTTCTTATCTTACAGAAGCCCATAGACAGAGAGGTCATGCAAAGCATAAAAATGTTACTAACTGCTGTAGACGGTGGAAGACCATCCAAATCGGGATCAATGGACGTTACTGTTCGTGTGTTGGATGTAAATGATAACATGCCAGTTTTTACAAAGGACGTTTATTCTGTCCAGCTGACTGAAAACACACCTATAGGTACTACTGTCATACGAGTGAATGCCACAGATTTAGATTACGGCTCAAATGGAGAAATTGTTTATGCGTTTTCTAATAGTGTTCACAGCAAATTGCGCAAATTGTTTGATATAGATTCGGTCACCGGGGAAATTATTGTGAAAGGAAACATTGATTTTGAAGCTACGAGTGCTTATGAAATTGATATAACAGCATCAGACAAAGGTACTGTACCCCTGACAACTGATAAGAGTGTGATTATAAAAATAGTCGATGTCAATGACAATGCGCCGGAAATAGAGTTGACATCACTTTCGAGCTCTGTTTCAGAAGATTCGAGACCAGGCACTACAGTTGCTTTGATAAGCGTGACTGATTTAGACTCTGGAATTAA
>JAQQZR010000012.1:6499723-6510821 GCA_030068235.1 Notoglanidium macrostoma
ACACACACACACACACACACACACACACACACACACACACACACACACACACACACACACACACACACACTCAGTCTTTCACCTTTATATGTAACATGGCCATTTCAGTTCTCCACAAAATCTTTGCTTTACAAATAAACTTATTTTCATAAGATGGTAGGTTATCTCAGTCTTTGATATCTAATTTGTTTGCATGTATTTTTCTCTTTGGGAGTATTTTGCTTTAACTAGTATTGTTATTGTGTTGTATTAATGCACAATGAATTTGAGAGTGAATAAGCTTCAGCATCTTAAATTTGTGGCTTATATAGGATTCTTCTCATATGACAAAAAAATAAAGAGTGGGTCTCACTTGTGATATCCAGAATATATTTTAAAATTAATGTTTAAACATATCTGGATTCCAGTTCTTTTTTGAAACATGTTCCTTATTATACACTGCTTCTGCTTATCATGTGTATGTGTGGATCCTGTTGTCTTCTGTGCTTATTTAACAACTGCCATATGGCATCATTAGGCTTCTTGCAGTTAAAACCAGATTAAAACAATAAGAAAGATATTACAACTTTTCCCACCTCTATCATTTACAGCAAACCTCAATGGTCAGTACAGTTTTAGACCTTTCTTACTTGTAAACATTAAAGGTACAAAGCAAACAAATATATCAGTAAATAATTTATTAAATGTTTAACATTTTGACATTTGTGAAATATTTCATTTTGTGAATAGTGCTATCATTTTGAAAAAATGTGTTATGGCATGTCACACTTAAATTTTAACAGCGTTTGCATGTTCATATGCTTGATTTGTGATAAAGATTTGGGTTAAAAATACTGAAATTAGCAACTGATGCAGTGTTTTTACTGTTACAATAGATCCACCGTAGTGATAAATCTAGGATGTATAAAGAGGCAGGCAGTAAAGATGTGTTACTCAAATTGTCCTCAAATTATTTAGCCCTTCTTTTGTTATATATTATTATTGAAGCAGCACTCTCAGATAAGAGGTAGTTTTCTCAACACTAAAAAGTACACATCATCACTAGTACTTAACGGTCACTAGCATGTTTAACGGTTCTCACCAGATAAAGCACATCAATGCACTTATATCAGCTCTCATAAACACTGAACTGGTAGAACTGAACATGAATATGTAGCTAACTTCTTCACACATTCATACACACCATACACCTGACTGAAAAACACAAATGGTGACCTAAGAACACTTTACATGAATTTGAGTTTTCAAAATATTTCATAATACAATAAAATTTTTAGGCTTTAAAATAAACATAAAACAACCAATCAACAACTCTCAGAATTAAATCAAATTTAAATTAAAGTGCTGTGAATGCAAATTGAGTTAAAAAATTATAGCCCCAGTTTTTTATGCAGTCAGTTCAAGTCAGAATTACTTGAACTAGTCTTTTTTCCCCTAGTTTTAGAAGCCCTTGCTAAAAATACTAACTTTAACCCAATACATTAAGTAAAATATACACTTTGACCATGTTTTAGCCACATATTTACATGAATTAATTTAGTAAAGAACTCAAACTAATTAAGTCATCTAGTAATTTTTGTGTAAAAAATCATAGATTTCTTTGGCACATTTGAACTACTAAATATTTTTTTTTCAGTGCAGTTACATACACCACTTTATTATTTTTGTTATTGGTGTATATTATTCAACATAAACACACAAAAAGTTTCCAGTTGTAGAATTCACTCTTTAACTAAAATGAGGCTAAAAATAAATTGGCTTTCAATTTGTTTGGCCACAAATGTGAACATAAATATTTAATATGAGATACCAGTAGAGCATTATGGAGAGTTGCTGATTTTGTCATAGTTCATGTATCTTATATAGGAAAAAAAAGTATTTCAGGGAAAGGACATGGTTAATTTAAGATGTATTTGTTATCATGTGCAGTAATATAATAAATATTATATAAATAATAAAACAAATCAGACATGCATGCTTCAAATGATTTAAAACATATACAAATATATTACAAAGCTACATTTTGTATACATTTTTGTTAATGTACACAGTGATTTGGTGCCCAACAATTAAGGTTTGATTGTTGGACATATAGGAAAGGCAGGGGCATTTGAATGAGCTGTAGCCCAGATGGTTGGATAACTGAGCTAAAAGGACAGGCTCTCAGTGGGGAATGTGATGCAAGTCATAATGACTCTGTCACTTCCTTATGTTGCTCTATGAGCTGACCTACTCTTTGGTACATGTGTGTCTATGTTTAAATGTGTATGTGAGTTCATGGTGCTGGTTATAATTAAACAATACCCGAGATGTTTATTTTTTTTTTATAGTATATGGATTTAATAGTATATTCCCTTTCCCCTTAATCTGTTACTATAGATGTTTGTTTGGGGACTGAGATTAAATCTAAGAATCACAGATCCAGATTTCATCTATGTAGATAAGCATGTAGACCTGTAGATAAGCATAAGATGTACAGAGCGCATTCAGAGCCTTACACATTCATATCTGTCTCATTCTGTGAGAATAAACAGGGTCTCAACCACCCCCTCCAACTGCTACCAGTAAGTATCCATGGCAACTGGAAGGCTCTTCTATGGAGGAGAGAGGGATTCTGATGCCTGCTAGCAGTCCCCTTCCCCCCTTACACACATATATGCCCCTATTTATCTTAAATGATGTCATGCTTTTTGTTTTAGCCCACATTCTATACACATCTCCAGTATTATACATATATTCACTCAGACAAACTCATTTCATGCATATAAGTTAATACAAAATCACATAATAACTCATATATTCAGACAGCATCAATAATCATGCACACAAAGCACCATATGATTTCTCTAAATGTAAATGTTAATTGTAATCATTTTTGCAATCTCCCCACTCTAAATACATACACACTATAATTTTTTTTTGTAAATCTCTCAGCTGGCAGATGGTAGATGGAGATACTTGAGCATGCGCGTACACACACACACACACACACACACACACACACACACACATGCACATGCACACACACACCCCAACACCCCATCCCATGGACACACCCTTGGTCAAAACATGGAATAAAAGACACCATGTACACATGCTATACAAGTACCCCCTCTGGTGTCTGCAGACTTCATACACACTTAAGTGTAAATAATAGATATTTAACAATAAATAAATAAATAAATAAATAAATAAATAAATAAATACAGAAAGACAGAAAGACAGAAAGACAGACAGACATTTTCACACACAAAGACACTCACACACCTTCAAGAATCACAAATACCAGAGTCTATTCTACAATTTTTTTCTGTAGTAAAATAATATTATGTTTACAGAGAGTCCTACATTATTTTACAGTTTTTTGGGCTGTATATATTAATTGTGCTAGATTTATAAGCCCCCTGGGCTTACAACCTACTTAATAAACTGAATGTATTTTGTGCAAATGAATAAACCTCTGTTTTAGCAGATTAGTGATTAACACTGGTGGATGGGTGAGAAGTAGTCTACATGCCTGTGTGTTCAATAGTCCATGCTCTGCAGTGCCTCGCCCATATCTAACATGTAAAAAGATCACTGCTATTTCTGTCCACCAAGGTCTACTGAGCATCTCCAGAAATGCATAATTACATACACGTAAGTTTTATAAGTGATCTCATATATCCCCTGAATGTGTGAAGAGGAGGAACAGAGGGATGAAAAAAGCTTAGCTTGTAAATGAGCAGTGAATATTAGATGTGAACTAGTGTAAAGAGCCATGCTGAGTGTGTCTATGTGTGAATGTTTAATATTTGTTAGACTCATACACAAGAAAGTCTGACATACAGTATATGGTATCATGTTACACCTTTACAGAGTGTTTGCAGATCAATACTGCTCTCAGTTAAGTGGTACAGTCTCTTTCTGCAGTGCGGAAGTGGGGCGGTCCCATCAGCAAATCTATATTGACTGAGGTGAGAAACCCATACCTCTGCTTTATTGCATTTTTTTCCTGCTGTCAAAGAACAATCCTGCTGCAGTGAGAGAGAGAGTTGTGTATTTATTTATTCTTCACCTATACCAGAACAGGGCTTTAGGTTTAGGCACATACTACATTTCTAGAAGTTGAAGCTTTTCCAGAGTGATAAATTTGTAATTTTATGTTATCCAGATGCTGCAGTTTTGCTTAAACAAAAGTAAGAGCTCATGTATAATGCATGATCTAGCAAATGATTCAGTTTATTAAATTAGATACATTAATGATGTGTTGTACTGTTTTTGTCCTTAGGAGAAGGACAACCTTTGATTATTAGATACAAATTGAAACTGAACTTTATAATCACTACAGTAGGCATAATGCAATAAAGCTTAATGTCAGCATGTTTAGTTCAGTATGTGCACAGAGATGTCTTTAATATTACAGCCTGCTCTGCGGGCTGTGACTATCCACTAATGCAGTACAAAATTGAACAGCCTCCCTCTAGAGCCACTAGAGTTTATACAGATTAGTTCTTCTAAATGTAAAAAGATTTGCATTCACATCTCAGGCTGTGTACACTTACCATGCATAAAAGTTATACCCACTTTTTTCAGCTTTTGCAAAGAATTTCAGTGGTTATTAATATTTTCAGACATGTTTTTCTTACATAGAAATGGGACAAATGGATTAGCATCCCCCCCACCCCTCTCTCTTGTGCACACGCACACACACACACACACACACAGAAAGGAATGTACACAAAGTGTATGTGGTGAAATTTAAGCATAGGAAGTTTTGAGCAGGGATAGTGCTTGTAGGAGTCTGTAGGACAGATTATAAACAGATATTCTTAACGGTTGATGTAATAACTGTTGTCAAAGTATGTCAGTTTCCATGGGGTTCTAAGTTTCCTCACATAAAAACAACAACTTGCAATAATAGCATAACAACTTTCAATGCTTAAAGTGATGTGATTAATGTTATGTCCATCACAATTCTGATGGTGTCTGACTGATTCATTTTGTGCATGACAAAATGATCAGTCATTCTCCTCTTGGTTTTTGCAATGTACAATAGTAATAGTAGTACTGTTGGTGTTTTGGCACAATTTAATTAAAGCGAGGTTTGTTAACCTATTACTCTCTACAACTATCAAGTTATTAATGTTATAAAACATTATTATAATATTATGGTTAGTATTCCATTATGTTATTATTCCATTTCCCCTTGGTTTAACATAGTTTTATTATTATCAATCCGTTATCTATACTTCTTATCCGTCAAAGTTGCAGGGAAGCTGGAGTCAATCCCAGATGACTTCGGTCGACATGGGGTGCACCCTGGACAGGTCGCCAATCTATCGCAGGGCTAACACAGAGAGATGAACAGTTTTATTGTTAGATTAGATTAGATTAGATTAGATTAGATTAGATATTCCTATTTTATTACATAGTTTTGCATTACTAAGGCATTGTTTATTTCTTTATTTTAGGGCTTCAAAGTGTCGAGTGTCAAAGAAAGGAGTAAATAGTAGACAAATTTGTCATAATGCTTTAGAGACACTGTGTGTCACTCTTGTTCCACAAGCTCTTAATTTGTACTCAATGGGTATTTGCCCCTCCTCTTTGAATGCCCAACCCCTTCTCTTTTTATTGCCTCTGTTTTTTCCCCTTTTCAACCATCTTTTTGTATCTAAAGTCTCGGCAGAGCTACAGTACAATATATACTTTCCTTTTTCTGTGATAGTGGATGTTTCTTCTCAGCATGATATCTCAGATGGCTTTGTTGCCTTAAGAAGCTTGATGGATTACTTTGGACGATTTAAATGTTCGGATATTAAGGCTTGGCATTTACATGGCAGGCAAGCTGCACTGTTTCCTTTTGTCTCTGGACATTGCTCAAAACCTTTTCCCGCTCACGTGGAAATTGTTTTACTCTAATGTATTTGGTTGCCGATATTCCAGTATTATTCCTTTTAATAGATCGACATACACAGCAACTATGACTGCGAAGATTATAGTTGTGGGATTTTTATCCGTTTTTGCAAGCTATGTCTTGGATATGGTATCGGGGCAGACTGCATATAGTGTGTTGGAGGAGGTGAAAGTGGGCACTACTGTGGGAAATATAACCAAAGATAGTAACCTATCGCTAAGAGATTTGACTTCTCGTGGATTCCGCCTCGTTTCCGGTTCTAAAAAGCAATACTTCAGAGTGGATGCAGAAACGGGCGTGTTGCAGGTAAACGAGCGGATTGACAGAGAGGAGCTTTGTGAGTCCGCTGTCTCTTGCTCAGTTAATTTAGAAGCCTTGGCAAATAGTCCCCTACAGCTTTACCGGGTAAGAATTAATATTGTAGATGTTAATGATAATTCTCCGGTTTTTCCTGTTAATTCAACCTGTCTAAATATCACTGAAATCACTGCACCTGGTGCGCGCTTCCCTGTGCAGAGCGCGCACGACGCAGATATTGGTGTCAACTCCGTGAAAACATATAAGATCCATTCTAACGAATATTTTAAATTAGATTTGCAGACACAGAGCGACAAAACTGTCTCCGCTGAACTGGTGCTTATAAAAGCGCTGGACAGAGAAAAAACTCCTAATCTTGACCTTTTAATTTCTGCCGTCGATGGCGGATCCCCTGCTATAACAGGAACTTTAAATATTAAAGTGAATATTCTGGATGCTAACGACAATGCACCTATATTTACTAAATCTTTATACAAAGTGTCTATAAGCGAAGACACTCCTGTTGGGACCACAATTATAAGAGTACAGGCCAAAGATTCAGATGAAGGCTTAAATGCCGAAATAATGTATTCTTTCATGAGTCACACGCCTCAAAATGTTCTGAAAAGGTTTGAGATTGACAGTGAAACCGGAAATTTAAAACTAAAGAAGGCTATAGATTATGAAGAGAATAATGCGTTTGAGATTCGAATTCAAGCCGTAGATAAGGGTATTGTGGCTATGTCCGGACACACCAAGCTGTTAGTAGAGGTCTTAGATATAAATGATAACCCACCGAGCGTGACTATAACGTCACTTCTTAACCCAATCGAAGAGAACGCGACAAAGGGCACGGTTGTTGCGTTAATTACGATAACAGATGCGGACTCCGGTAAAAACGGCGCAGTTAAATGTCGACTTGAAGGTCCTAGTCCATTTAAATTGCATTCAACTTTCCAGAACTACTATTCGCTGATCTTAGACGACCGACTTGATCGGGAAAAGAATGCAGAGTATAATGTCACAGTTAAAGCAATGGATGAAGGATCCCCGCCTCTCTATAGTACGAAAGTAATAAACGTCAGAGTAGCGGATGTTAATGACAACGCGCCAAAATTTTCAGATAAGATAGTATATGCTTACCTGAAGGAAAACCGTAAAACTGGTTCAGTTATATGCGTGTTGACAGCGATAGATCTAGATATTAATGACAATGCACTAATAACGTATTCTCTATCTCAAACCACAATCAACGGCACACCACTCTCCTCGTTGTTTTCAATTAATAGCATAACAGGTGAGATAGAAAGCATTCAAACTTTTGACTATGAGGAAACAAAAACATTTCAATTTAAAGTTCAAGCCACGGACTCTGGTATACCTCCACTGAATAGTAATGTGACTGTGAATGTTTTTATCCTGGATGAGAATGACAACAGTCCCGGGATTCTAGCTCCCTATTCTGAGCACGACTCTGTTCACACTGAGAACATTCCATACTCTGCTGAAGCGGGATACTTTGTGACCAAGATCAGAGCTGTAGACTCAGATTCTGGATACAATGCGCTGCTTTCTTATCACATCTCTGAACCTAAAGGAAACAACCTCTTTCGGATCGGAACCAGCAGTGGAGAGATCAGGACTAAGAGGAGAATGAGTGACAATGACCTGAAAACTCACCCGCTGGTAATTTTGGTTTCTGATAATGGAGAGCCCTCACTGTCAGCCACTGTATCTATTGATGTTGTGGTTGTTGAGAGTACAAGTGACATAAAGACTAAGTTCAAACATGCACCGATAAAGGAGGACAGTCTCTCGGATTTAAACATGTATTTACTGATTGCCATTGTATCAGTTTCAATGATATTTTTACTCAGTCTGGTCAGTTTAATAGCTGTAAAATGCTGCAGAACAGAGAACAGTTTCAGCAGATACAGTGCCCCAGTGATCACCACACATCCTGATGGAAGCTGGTCTTTCTCCAAATCAACACAACAGTTTGACGTGTGTTTTAGCTCGGACACACTGAAGAGTGATGTAGTGGTTTTCCCTGCAAAAGTTCCACCTACGGAAGCTGATTTAATTACTATACATGAAGGGGACAGTTTTAACCAAACACAGACACTTCCTAATAATGCGAAGGTAAGAACTGTGCTTTATATTCTTGAAGTGATTTAGACTCTTGATTATTTTAAATTGTTGAAATTGATAACGGATTTTTGGTCTTAGTTTTAAGAATCTTTTGGCCTGAATGAATGTCTACTTAGCTTTTTTCAGAGGTAGTGAATGATTTTTTTTAAGAGACGTATTTTGGTACAGTTCTCGCCGGGTGCTGGCCGTGGTGCTGAAACATCAACCCGGACTTAACTCCAATTCAAAGAAAGAAAGAAAGAAAGAAAGAAAGAAAGAAAGAAAGAAAGAAAGAAAGAAAGAAAAACGTTAATCTACAGTCTGCAAATAACTTAGCTATATGAGTTGTATGTTTACCTTTTTTCTACGATACTGCTTTGGGAACAGGGTTGGAACTCTACCAAATCAAAGACAAATTGGCTACTGGTAGAAAAATATTACATTTAAGTGCCAACTATGTTCAGGTATACCTTTAAAAAGGGCAAAACAACATTACAAAAGGTTTTTATTTTCTTTTTAAAAATAGTTAATTAATAATTATGTACGCTAGGCTTTATTATTATTTATCATGTTAAATATATTTTCTTGTACTACATTAATTTATTAACCGGAGCTTTCGGTTTATATAAATCATAAATTATTCACAGTGTTCATTCGTATTGAAGGAGGTTAGACATAGCCTTTTTTAAGGATTGTGTGCACTTGATGTCGCTGTTGACTACTGGATCAAGATTTCTGTTTTATTCTCTTTCTGCCCCTCCCGACTAAAATGGGGAGTGGTTATCTCTGGGCTTTGTTCAGACGAAAGCCAATAATGTAAAGAAATATCCCGTCTTGAGATTTATTGAGAAGGAATGTCGACCGACATTGCAATATCTAAATTAAACCCGCTTGGATTATTTGGAATTTATTTTGTGCTTATATGCCTTAAGGTCTGAGAGAACAATGTCTTTATTTAGACGTGGGTCTATTGCGGCGTGTGTTGTTCTTGTTTTGTTTGACTGCTGCTGGGAACCGGTTACAGGACAGCAGCTCTCCTACTCCGTGTCAGAAGAGTCGAAAATCGGAACCTCAGTCGGAAATATCGCAAAGGATTTAAACCTTAATGTTCAGGAACTGGAGTCGCGAATATTTCAAATTCTCCCCGGATCAGAGAAAAAATATTTCGAGGTAAATCTAAAGACAGGATTTCTTTACGTAAAGGAGAAAATTGACAGAGAAGTGCTTTGTGCTAAAACGATTAAATGCACCGTGAGTGTCGAGGCTGTTATTAACAACCCTTTAAGGCTTCACCGAATTGAAATTAATATTTTGGACGTTAATGATAATGCGCCAACTTTTAGTGAAAAATCACACACGCTCGCCATCGCAGAGAGCTCACTTCCTGGTGTCAGACTGCCTCTGCCTCGAGCCACCGACATAGATGTTGCTAAAAATACAGTAAGTACGTACAAACTAAGTTCAAATGAATATTTCACATTAGCGATATCTAAAGGAGCAGAGCAGAGCATATCTGCAGAGTTAGTACTGCAGAAAGCTTTAGACCGAGAGAAACAGCCTATAATCCACCTCACACTAACCGCTGTTGATGGAGGTAGCCCCTCAAAATCCGGAACATCTCAACTCATAGTGAAAATTTTAGATGTAAATGATAATGCCCCTGTATTTAATAAGAAACTTTACAAAACAACTGTTTCTGAAAATGTCCCTGTTGGCACAACGGTTGTCGTATTAAATGCGACGGACATGGATGAAGGAATGAATAGTGAGATTTTCTACTCCATAGATAAAAGAGACCAGGACAAAATTGTAGCGATTTTTGACATTGATACTCATTCTGGAGCCATAACAGTGAAAGGAAAAGTAGATTTCGAGGAAGACATTGCTTTTGAAATCCATGCTCAAGCCAGTGACAGAGGACAGCCTCCAATGGCTTCCCACTGCAAAATTCTAATCGAGGTGTTGGATCAAAATGACAACGCGCCTGAAATAAGAATAACGCCACTCCTGAAAACTGTGAAGGAAGACGTTGAAATCGGTACAGCCATTGCACTTGTATCAGTTACCGACAGAGACGGTGGTAAAAATGGTTTAGTGAACTGTATTGTCGCTAACAAAACGCCATTTAAACTTGAGACTAACTACAAAAATTATTATTCTCTAGCAGTAAATGGTCCTCTAGACCGAGAGCGTCAGTCTCAGTATAATATAACTATTACAGCTACCGATGAAGGGACTCCATCTCTCTCCAGCACAACAGTAATTACTGTACAAGTTTCTGACGTGAATGATAATGCACCGCTTTTTCTAGAGGACATTATTAATGTCTATGTGAAAGAAAACAGTCAATTCGGAGCTATTATTAAAACATTATTTGCATTTGATTCTGACATTTATGAAAATTCACAGATTACTTACTCGCTTGTAGAAAACAATAGCAACCAAATACCTTTATCAACGCTGCTGAATATAAATTCAGTTACAGGAGATATAAACACCTTAAAATCTTTCGACTATGAGGAAATTAAGACATTTCAGTTTAAAGTTCAGGCCACAGACTCTGGTCTTCCTCCACTGAGCAGTAATGTGACTGTGAATGTTTTTATCCTGGATGAGAATGACAACAGTCCCGTGATTCTCCCTCCCTATTCTGATCATAGATCTGTTCACACTGAGAACATTCCATATTCTGCTGAAACGGGATACTTTGTGGCCAAGATCAGAGCTGTAGACTCAGATTCTGGATATAACGCACTGCTTTCTTATCACATCTCT
>JAQQZR010000012.1:6532605-6557795 GCA_030068235.1 Notoglanidium macrostoma
TTTTTTCCCTTGTTTGTGTGTAAAATCTTTTTTTTTCTTTTTTTCTTGTTCTTTTTTTCTACGTACGAAATACGTAAGCTTCTTGCAGGGAATTAATTTAGTTGTGTTTTTAATAGTTTTTCTATTTTGTAGTTTTTCATTAAGAAAAACTAAGAAAACACCTTTTTTTTACTTAGATCCATGATTTCATTTTCAATGTAAAACGACACTGAAAATATTAATTCAGATCGTTATTTTAAGTATCACTAAAACATTTTGATAAAAAAACACCTCATGGTGTCGCTATAGAATCGTCACTCAGTCAATTTTGACTCCTCCCCATCTTTAAGTAATGAACTGCGCAAGCGCTTTGTTTCTCACGTCTGATGAAAATGGATGTTACGAGAAGCTCTTCCACATGGGCAATGTTAAAGGATTATGTTTGAGTAACATTTCAATTAACTGTTTCTTGGTAGCTGGGATCACAATATTATGCGCAATGGATAACCGAATGGAACTCTCTTTCATTCTTATTGCTGTGATTTTAATAACCATCGCGGACCTTGCTGTTGCTCAGATTGCTTATTCGGTATCAGAGGAGGTGAATACGGGGACGTTTGTTGGAAATATAGCAAAGGATCTAGGCCTAAATGTTCAAGAATTGGAATCACGCATGTTTCACATCGTTTCCACGTCTGGGAAGAAGTATTTTGAGGTTAGTTTAAAAACAGGGGTATTGTTCGTCAACGAAAGGCTGGACAGAGAGGCGCTTTGCCCTGCCTCCCAACAGTGTACCGTGCATTTGGAAGCAGTTGTTAATAACCCATTAAATTTGTTTCGCATTGAGGTGAACATATTGGACGTAAATGACAATGCGCCTTTGTTTCGTGTTAAGTCAAAGCATTTTAACATATCAGAGCTTGCTTTTGTTGGGGACAGATTTCAGCTGCCGAGAGCTTCAGACCCTGATGTGAGCAGTAACTCGGTAAAGAGCTACAAGCTGAGCCAAAGTGAGCATTTTTCTCTGGATGTACTAACTAGTGGAGAGCAGAGTGTATCTGCAGAATTAGTATTACAAAAAGCTTTAGACCGAGAGAAACAGCCTGTAATCCATCTCATTCTGACCGCTGTTGATGGAGGAAAACCCCCAAAAACGGGTACTTTGCAGATAGTGGTAAATGTGCAAGATGTTAACGACAACGCTCCGGTATTTAACAAATCTCTTTACAAGATGCGAATTCTCGAAAATGCCCCTATTGGAACAATCGTGATTCACCTGAACGCGACAGATGCAGACGAGGGAGTCAATGGCCAAATAGTATATTCTTTGTTTAACCAGGACAGTGACGAGAAAAACAGTGGCATTTTCACCATTGACTCTGATACGGGGGAGATTACCGTACAGGGCACGGTCGACTTTGAGACACAAAATGCGTATGAAATTCACGCACAGGCAAAGGACAAAGGACTGACTCCTCGATCGGCGCATTGTAAAGTTTTAATTGAGGTTGTAGACGTAAACGATAATGCTCCTGACATCTCTCTGACATCTCAGATAAATGTTGTGACAGAAAATGCCAAAAAAGGTACCGCCGTTGCTTTAATAACTATATCTGATAAAGATTCCGGGAAGAATGGTAATGCACATGGAAAATTACTCGGCGAAGGTCCGTTTAAACTGCAGTCTTCTTATAAAAACTATTATTCCATTGTAGTGGACGGGCCTTTAGACAGAGAACGTGAAGCTCAGTATAACGTTACTATTATAGCGATAGACGAAGGATCCCCATCTCTTTCTAGTACACGAGTCTTTACAATTCAGGTGTCAGATGTAAATGACAATGCGCCACACTTTTCAGATCACGTAGTCAATGTGTATGTAAAAGAAAATGGCCCAAAAGGGCAGATTATTCACACTCTCTCTGCTATTGATCCAGATTTAAATGAAAATTCTAAAATAACTTATGAATTATTAGACTCCCAAAGTTTATCCTATGTGTTTTCTGCAGTCACTGTAAATTCTGATAATGGAGAGATACACACCTTAAAGTCCTTTAACCATGAGGAAACAAAAGCATTCCAGTTTAAAGTTCAAGCCACAGACTCTGGTATTCCTCCACTGAGTAGTAATGTGATTGTGAATGTTTTTATTCTGGATGAGAATGACAACAGTCCCGGTATTCTCCCTCCCTATTCTGATCATGGATCTGTTCACACTGAAAACATTCCATATTCTGCTGATGCGGGATACTTTGTGGCCAAGATCAGAGCTGTAGACTCAGATTCTGGATATAATGCGTTGCTTTCTTATCACATCTCTGAACCTAAAGGAAACAACCTCTTCCGGATCGGAATCAGTAGCGGAGAAATCAGGACTAAAAGGAGAATGAGTGACAATGACCTGAAAACTCACCCACTGGTCATTTTAGTTTCTGACAGTGGAGAGCCCTCACTGTCAGCAACTGTTTCTATCGATGTTGTTGTTGGTGAAAACACAGGTGCAATAAAAATTCAAACCAAACATGCACCGATAAAGGAGGACAATTTCTCAGATATAAACATATATTTGCTGATTGCCATTGTTTCAGTTTCAGGACTATTTTTGCTGAGTCTGATCAGTTTAATAGCTGTAAAATGCTGCATGACAAATGGCAGTTTCAGCAGATACAGTGCCCCAGTTATCACCACACATCCTGATGGAAGCTGGTCTTACTCCAAATCTACTCAGCAGTATGATGTATGTTTTAGTTCTGATACATTGAAGAGTGATGTAGTGGTTTTCCCGGCACCATTTCCGCCTGCTGATGCTGAACTGATCAGTATAAATGATGGGGATACATTTAACCAAACACAAACACTTCCTAATAGCAGAAAGGTAAGATTATTTTCCTAAAAGGGTTATTTAAAGATTTTTGGATAGTTTTGTGCTCTTAGATTTTAATCAGTCTCCTTCTTGAACCCTTAGATAAACAATATAATAGAATTTTACTTTGTTTCCTAAATGTATTCTCTTTGTAAGTTGTTTACTTCACATACCAGTACCCCTTTTCTCTTTTGAGTCTTAGTTTCCTTGCCTAATACTGACAGAATGCTACTGGTGGTTGTTTTTGCTGTCCATGGTTCTGAAAACTGTAGTCTCTGTTGCTATCCTTTTGTCTTCCTCTGAATGTTCTTCTTACTTGATGCAAGCAACCTGTGCTTTAAATATATTTTTTCTGCATAAATCTATGAGATGTTTTGTAGAAACTTTATGATATAGAACAGAATGACTGCTGTCTGAATTGAAACCTTTTGTTCCTGTTGATTTCACTAACTATGCAAGCTCAGTCCTACTCTGTCTACAATTTTGCCTACTTTCTTACATTTTACTCCTTCTGTCCCTGTAACATTTTGCTGTTCCATTTTCTGGCATTGTTTTTTTCTCTTTGTTTGTTTTTTTTTTCTTTCTCTCTGTCTTTCTAGTGTCTTTTCCTTCCTTCCTTTATCTCTGTCTCTCAAGCTCTCTCTGTTACCCCATCCCCCCTACACTTTCCGTCTTCATTAGCCATTTCCTCCCCTGATAAAAGAATAATATTATTTCATTTTGTGAGCATTTCAGCATATTGTTGTTTGAAAGTCAGACTTATTTTTGCTGTGGCAATCAGTTCTCAGGGAGAACTCTGAGGCCAAAGACACACATGCGCAGAGCTTCGTGGGGCTTTGTTAGATTTCATGCATTCTAAAACTTCACTAGAACAATGAACCAGAATAATAGTTAGAGAAAACCTAAACACATGTCTGAAATGGGTGAATATAACATAATAATATATAAAACATTTGGTCAATGCAGATTTTGCCTTGATGGTTTTTAGCTTAAATGATTTAGTTAATCAAGTATTAAAGGAACTATTTTGATACTTTCAAACATTTAGATGGTGAACATGATATTCTTAGTTTATTGCCCTTTTCTGCACCTCACATCATTGTTACACAGCTTAAATCAAGCATATGTTTTCATAGGTCACTGCGTCTCTCAGAAAATTTTTTGTGAAAGGCACAGTTTTTTAGAGTTTTAGGTGTCCCCTGAGGTTATCAGATTTATGATGTTACAGCAAACCTGTTTATATTTTGTTTAGATATAATTATACATACATATATGACTAATTGTGGTGAGTATCTATGGGGGAAGGAAAGGGGATGGTAGAATGGAAGATAAAAGAGAGATAAAGCAAAAAGAGGCAGAATGGAGAAGCAGAAATAAGAGAATGAGATGGGGTGAGATATGCAGTAAGGTAGATAGAGAGAGGGAGAAAGAGAGATTGGGGGAAGGGCCAGTAATTTTCCTTACAGCTCTGAAACAGCAGGGGTTCTCGACAAGCAAGCTGAGCTCACAGCTCTGACATCATCATTTTCAACCACACCTAAAAACTGCCTTCTATTCCAAACCATTAGAGGGCACATATATTATAATCCATGTATTGTCTAGCTCTTTTTATTATGCTAGTACTTACAATTTTAGAGTACTACATGTTAGATTGAACTGCACATGTTATCTATCTGCATTAGTCTCCTTCTAGTTTCTTCCCAGCTTGTTTCTGCTGCATTGGAGGTATTAAATTATTTATTTCATAAACACATTATGCAGAGTAAGTAAGCATGTCTGAGGTAAATTCAGCCTACATCTAACTTGCAGTGGAGTGGCCTGTTCCACAGACAAATACAAAAAAGTATAGTAACAAGATAATAACAAGAATAATATACTAGTGTTCATATATAGCTACATACTAGTGATCCATTCCAAATCATTGACTGGAATGGAATCCAGTACAATCTCCACACAACAAATACAATAAGAATATAATGAAATCAAAATGTTCAAATGCTTAATTAAATTGACCCCCTGAATTTCCACAGGACTCTTAGAAACACAGTGTTCAAATATATCACTTCCCATTCTGTCACCTTGAGGTTGTCATGGCAACTTTCTTTCCAGCAAGCTAGTGCCGCATTTTGCCCACACCCATTCTCAGAGAGGGAGTGAGTGAGAGAGAGAGAGTGAGAGAGAGAGAGGGGGGAGGGAGGGAGGGAGGGAGGGATGGGCAAGGAGACAGTATAATGGAAATGAAATGCAGACACTAAGTTGTTATGAGGAAAATAAGAGAAGACAAGAACAAACAAGATATTCAGGGATGAGTCTGCTTGTGCAAAGAGAGTAAGATTAAATGAGAGAACAGGGAGAAGAGAACAGGGAATTTAGTTCTGATTAAAATGACACACAGTATATTCTTACTGGGTAAAGGAGAATAGGAGAAAGATCAAATGAGAGAGGATGTGTGAGGGATTGGCTGTTGCTAGAAGCTACTGATTTGCCTCTTTGACACATAAATACAGGTATTTTGGCGGGGATGATATGTCTTGTGTTGCCTGTGTAACAGGGGTGAAGGATCCCTGATCTTCCTGATAAGTTTGTGTGTCCCTTGACACCTCATTTAGAGTCCAGCATTTAAAGGTCAGCCCATGCTGATTTAGTCCTGTTTTTCTTTTTTTCTTCTACACCTTTATATACTTTAAACACCTATTCTGTTGTCATCCTGTTTATTGTTGTGCGTAAATCACTGTAATGATTTTTACTATCACCAAATATTTAACCATTTAAACTCTTGCTTTATTATTTCCTTATTAATCTTAAAGCATTTTACTCAATAGCAAATATTAATTATTTAGCATGCATATTTATTTACTCCAAATTTTTAATTATCTACTCCTCATATCTATTCCTATATGCCTTGCAATATTTACATTATTATGCTATTTACAGGTCCTAGGAATTGTATAAAGGCAGGCTTTCACTGCAAAACAAAGGTATCTTAGAAAGTTAAAATGTACTGAATACATGCAATTTCAACAAATTATTTCTCTTTACTACAGTGATTTTAAACAAATATAAGATTATTAAAGCTACTTGTACAGGGTGTCTGAAGTCAAGTACTAACGGGAATTTGGTGAGCAAATATGCTGAGCAAAATCCATAAAAACATGACACAGCGGCTGAGAAAATCATAAAGTGTAAGGGCGAACATGTAGATCATATGTTATAAATAATAAATATAAAATTAAGTACAGTATATGTTTTGACTCTAATTGGTTCCTGACTTTAAAGAAACCTTGTTGATATGTTTACTCATTTTAAGCTTAATAAATTGTCTTTATAAATAGAATTCTTATTCTATGTGCAGATAATAGAATAAGATAATTATATGCTTTGAATTACTAAATATGTCTAAAAAAATGCTTATTGGTCTTATATTTGTTAAATAACAATCTCATAATGACAAATATTAGATGACTTTTCCTTTATTCAACATAGAATCTTCACTTACGATTCATATATGATTTAATTTGCGTGTTGGAATGTTTATTTTAGCTGTCTCACAACTCTTGAGCTTCTGTAACTTCTGTTTCAGCTTGTATGGAGTTTTGCATGTTCTTTCCATGTTTGTGTGAGTTTTCTCCAGGTTTCCGTTTACCTTCCAAAAACATATCAGTAGGTAGATTGGCCACTCTAAATTGCCTCTAGGTGTGCATAGGTGTGTGTTCATTAATGGTGCCCTGCAGTAGAATGGTGTCACATCCAGAGAGTGTTCCTGCCTTGTGCCCTGTTTTTCTGGCATAGCTTCTGGATCCACTTTGAACCCAAACAGAAAAATGTGGTTCTTGAAGTTGTGTATGAGTGTATGGAGTTTGAACTCTATAGAACAGGATTGTAATCTTGTCTCTAACATGGCTAAAGGCTTTTATTTCAGCCAAAAAGGAGCCACAGTGAAATCGAAATCCTGTTTACTTGAAATGAAAATTCACTGTCACAGCAGTCTTTTTGTTTTCAGAATATCAGAGAGACAACAACAACAACAGGTTGTGTTGGTACCTTTTAGCTCATGGGTCCAGAGCTTGATCCTGAGCTGCACATACTGTCTGTGTGGGGTATTAAATGCTCTCCCTGTTTCAGTTTCCTCCCGGCCATGCTGATATAAAATCCCAGAGATGAACATAGTCTTGCTTTGTAATTAAATCATGGTCTGGGTGAGAATAAGAAATGTATGTACATATTCATGAATATATTCTTAAGCAACATACAGTAGATTTAATGACCTGAGCATCTTGTAAAGGCATGGGAGTGTTTTCATCTTATAAACACCATGTTCTTATTTAAGTCTCAATGATTATACCAAACATTAGGATAACAAGAGGATCAAATGAGTGTCAACGTTTAGCAAGGATTTAAGATTAAGGGTCTAAAAAAATCTTTTTCCTCTGATTACTTTTGGTCTCTCTAGACTGATAAATATAAAAAAGAAATTTCCCCTTTTCCACTAACTATATGGATAGGGTGAAAACCGGAAATGAGCAGACAATTGCACAGTAGCAGCTGGCATATGAAGCATGTACGGTCAGTGTTTCCTACAAGTGGACCCTTTTTACCCTTCTCTCAGCCTCACTCTCTGTCAGGCTGTAATGTGCTTCCTGTCATGCATTCTCCTGCACTTTACTTTTTGCTGTAATACCATTCTGTGCCCACAGAGGGCTGACTATAACCGTCTTGATGGGACCGTCTTGCAGTCTTTCATCAGCTGTGAAAAATGCCACTGAGATTGCATTGCCAGTCAACTGGTATGTTTCATGAGTCCTTATGGCTTATAGTCACCTATCTAATATAACCTGGATTCACCAACTACAATTTCAGACACAAATACAATTTCAGACATACTTTGATGAAGAACAATTATCCAAAATGCTAAGCGCCCTGTTTCTCACACCCCCACACACACCAGCAAAGCAACATTTCAATCTCAGCATGTTTTTTGTTCAGCATGTCCCACAGATCTGAGGAATTTGGAGGCCAAGTCAACACCTTGAACTCTTTGTTATGTTCCACAAACCATTCCTGAACAATTTTTTCAGTGTGGCAGGACGTATTATCCTGCTGAAAGACACCATTGCCTTTAGGGAATATTGTTACCATGAAGGGGTGTTCTTGGTCTGCAACAATTCATCATATTGCCTCCATCAGCTTGCCTTCTTCCTATAGTACATCCTGGTGACATGTCTTCCCCAGGTAAGCTTCACACACACTTGGCTGTCCACATGTGTGTTCTGACACCTTTCTATCATAGCCAACATTAACCTTTTTCAGCAATTTGTGCTACAGTAGCTCTTCTGTGGGATCAGACCAAACAGGCTAGCCTTCACTTACCACGTGCATCAATGACGCTTGGGTGCCCATGACCCTGTCAGTGGTTTACTGGTTGTCCTTCCTTGGACCACTTTTGGTAGGTACTAACTGCATACCGGGAGCACTTCACAAGACCTGCTGTTTTAGAGATGCTCTGACACAATCTTCTAATCATCACAATTTGACCCTTGTCAAAGTCACTCAGATCCTTACACTTGCCCATTTTTCCTGCTTCCACCAAACATTGAACAGACTAGTCACTTGATGCCTATTATATCCCAACCCTTGACAGGTGCCACTGTAATGAAATAATCAGTGTTATTCACTCATAATGAAAGCGAGAGAGAGAGAGAAAGCAAGAGAGAGAGAGAGACTGAAATCTCTCTCTCTCTCTCTCTCTCTCTCTCTCTCTCTCTCTCTCTCTCTCTTGCTTGTTGATATTAAGGTTATACTTAGTCCTCTGTGGGTGCTGTTTGGTACTACAGGAGAAAAGACCGACAGAGCAAGAAAGTGCAAAACAGGGAGTGCATTAAATCCTAAGAAACAAAGTGAAGAATAGAGGATGGTAGGAAAGGTCCTCCTGACCAGTATAAGCCAATTACAAGAGATGAATGAATGAATGAATGAACGAATGAATGAATGAATGAATGAATGAATGAATGAATGAATGAATGAATGAATGAATGCAAATATATAATTCCTTTTTCTTTGTGTGGCTAAATTTAACAACGCTTACACTGGGTTTTGTAGTAGATTTGCATTGATGTCATTGCCCTCAGTCCCTGAATATGAATGATGAATGTGGTGAGGTCATCTCTCATAGCCAGTAGTAATATGATATGATTCAGTCAATTACAGTCTAGTGTACAGACACCAGAATGATTCACATAGACACAAGGAGGGCTAACTTATAGACCTTCATCCTAATGAATGACTTTTTTTAAAGAGAACCGATTAAGGTGCAGTAATGAGATTTATAAATATTTCAAAGGTATGTATTATAAATGATGAGAGTAATTTATACCAAGTTGCTACACATAAAGCTCAATACTAAACTCTATTTGTCCCTGTCTCGCTATCTGTCTGTCTATCTGTCTGTCTGTCTGTCTGTTTGACTGTCTGTCTGTCTGTCTGTCTGTCCATCCATCCTTTCATCCATCTCTGCACATTGGCACATATTTTCACCCATTCCTGCATAAGGATTGTGGTTGGTGAGAAAAGAGGTTTGTGGCCATTACAAGGCAGCCCATGCTGTTATGATCCAGGACTTCTCACAAGTGCATGGAATGGATGTCAATCAAGGTGACACGCCAATGTTGCATCTGTTCATTAGCATTCCACAGGGCATTTTTGATGACATTAAGCATTTGACCCTAAATTGTTCAGCTATAAGATCAGATAGTTTTACTACAGATAGAGAATGAAAATTTGCTGCACACTTCTATTTCTAATCATTGCCCATTTAGCTTGCTTTCAGTGCAAAGGAGTCCTGAGAGTATGGTGTGTGCCAGCAATCCTTTAATTTGTTTCATTTTAGGCATCAGTTTGCTGGATGTATCAGTGTTTTCATTTCCTCCACACTCTAGGATTTTCTTCTTCATGGAATAATGGGAAACATGACTCCCTGAATTCTATGAATCCCCAAAGAATACTTGATGCCTCTTCTTATGGGTCCACATAGCAGCTTCTGTCTGGCCCAAGCCTGGTGGATGTGTGTACTGAGGGCACCTTTTGTAACTGAACTTGAATTTAAGATTACAGTCTCTAACTACATGAGCATTTCATGAAGCTTTATAAAGGTTTACACTGTGTAGTAGTAGCCTGTCATTAAATCATTAGCCTCATATCTAATCTATCTGCAAAAATTAAGCAAAGAGTGTTTTTCGAAGAATGACTTGAAAAGTGTGAACATATTTTATTGTTTATTTCTAAGACAGAAGAAATTACTTAGGCATGCACACTGCCACAGAAGCATGAGAATCCCATATGTCCACATGGCTGACAGGCGCCTGTCTAAGTGGAGACTAACAGCGATAAATTCATGAGTAAAAACAACAAGCTGTGAAAACAGATGAGGCTAATACTAATAGGTATAGAAAGAAAGATATGCTCCATTTAGATAGAAAATACACAGTGCCAAAATACAGTGTGTGTGCGTGTGTGTTTGTGGATAGATACAGGAACAACACTAAAAAGGTAGGTGCTCAGATCAGATATCCAGTGATGTGTGTAACTGATGAGATTACAGTTGTGTCTTTTTCATTTTCCATCTCAAATTGGTGTAAACAAATGGCACGTCTTGCTGGGAGAATCCACTAAATGTCAGATGCAGTATGGCTTTGAATGGGTGCTGTTACTTGTTTTGCTTTTTCGTCATGGTTTACTAAAATAAAAATCAGTAATCTACCATTCAGTCTACATAGCAGGCATGCCATTATTATTATTTTCCTTTATAGAATTCCTATATAGAAATGACGATGATATAATTCTGTACTGTTTTGACAATGCCTGTATACTTCATGGTAACAGAACTGTCCACTCCTCATCTGGGCTATAGCACTGAAGTGCTGCTCTAGGATGAACTTTTGTTCTCTCTTCCTCCCTCTTTCTGTGCAGGATAGTTAAATTATATGATTTCCTATCTGAATCAGTGTAGCAAACTGAGCTTCGCATTGTCATGGGCATGCTTATGATCTGAGGACTAAGAAAGAAAAGTGGTCTAATTTTGGCCATCTTACCTGAGAGCCAAACAAACGATTTGGATAATAGATAGATAGATGGATGGATGGATGGATGGATGGATGGATGGATGGAGGGAGGGAGGGAGGGAGGGAATGAGATAACACAGTGTCATTTATTATGACAGTCTAATAAACTTTCATGGCTGCATTAATAGCCAGAGTACATATTTTACTGCCAGGCCCCACGACATTCCAAGAGTCTGTGCCTTGACCAAATGTTATATACTTGGCTGTTTGGATGTTCGTATACATATACAACTGTAGCTTATAACATGATGGAATAAACTAAGCTTGTATTTTCTGTTTGGTAACAATGCTTACTGACATTGGTATTGATTTGGTAATCAACTCAACACTCCAGTAATAAGAGCTACCTGTTTCTTAGTTTTAGTACATGTTTCAATATTTATCCTAAAATTTTATAAATGCCTATTGCCCCAACCAGAATGTATCACTGATTTGCACTCAATATTTCAGATAAAACCCTGACCAAGATAAAATAAATCCTGAAGAGCATTTTGAAGTTGTCATGTGTCGGAACTGTGAGATAAAAGCAACAGTTATTTGAGCAGTTGCAGGATGGCTGGGTGACTCTTAGCAGTCCGTTTTGACAGTCATGGCAAGGAAGGCAATTGGAGGGCATCTTGCTGGTGACCTGGTTTGCAGCAGTCTGTGCACACCAGTGCTGCACATAAGCAGATGAAAGAGGACACAATCCCTCTTTACTGCTGGAATAAGGGAGGAGAGGGAATGGGATAGAGCATGCTTTCAGAGATGCTATGATCATAATGTTTGGTTATCCAAGCTGTCAGTCTGTGGTCCAGGGACAATAGTGAAAAAACAATCAAAGATTTTGTACTGGTGGTTGGCTCATAAAAAAGGGGCAAAAAAGATGGCAAAATGTGTAATACTGCAGGAAATATATTACTATTGTGGCAGAATTTTTAATTATTAAAATTTGAAATTTAAACATTTAAATTTTAGCATATCCTATAAAAAATATTGTATTAAAAATTCAAATAAAAGCAGTGTAGGCGAGATACAGCCAAACGTCTCGTCTACATGCACAGAGGACACACAATGGAAAAAGGGCGGCGGCACACTCCGTGTGATTGAATTCATCGATGCTTGTGATAGGTATTTATGAAGGCAACATAAAATGCAAACATTTAAAAAAAAAAAAAAAAACGTCGATACAAAGGAATTCTTTTCTGCTTTGTTTAGTAATTTGAAATATATGGGGCGCAGTTTGTCTTTAAGCGATTTGTCGCTGGTTTGGTTTGGTGTGTGTGTGTGTGTGTGTGTGTGTGAGAGAGAGAGAGAGAGAGAGAGAGAGAGAGAGAGAGAGAGAGAGATGTTCCCCCTCCCCCGCCTGTAGAGTGCAGCGAGCGCAAGGGAGGAGAGAGAAAGGAAAAGAGGGGAGAGGCTGCGGCCAACTGACAAGAAACAATAACCAGCATCGCTGAATATTGGGGATAAAATATAGGGTGAGGACAAAGAAGGGATCATGGACGAAGGAGGAAAATGTCCGTTTAACGTGGAAGCGGAGAGGAGATTTTGGTCGTCCTGCACATAGTCGAGGTAGAACCAACGGCTCTCCTTGATTTTGGATGCCGTGGCAGAAGAAAGCACACGCCAAGCTCGAAAGGCGGAAAACAGTTTTTAATCCGTCTGCATATGCTGTGCCAGCTTGAGATGGCTGTTGCAGGTCGATGCAGAAGCATAAATGATAGCGTACTTCTTTGTTTTTATTTTGTCGTCGTTTTTGTACAGAGTGGCCTTACAAATGCACAAATTCGCTATAGCATTCCCGAGGAGCTGGAGTCCGGGGCTGTCGTCGGAGATCTCGTTCGAGATTTGGGATTGGATCTCGGAAAGCTTGCGGCTCGCCGAATCAGAATAAACTCGGACAACGCGCGGCGCTACTTCAATATTAACCACAAAACCGGTAAGCTTTCCGTCAGTGATAGGATTGACCGCGAGACGCTCTGTGAGTTCAGCGGCAGCTGCCTTCTTAGCCTAGAGGTGGTCTTAGAAAACCCATCCGAGACGCACAACGTGGAGGTCGAAATTTTGGATGCAAATGATAATGCGCCGATTTTCCCCAGAGACGAGTATCAGTTGGAGATCTCGGAGGCGGCTCAGCCTGGCGCAAAGTTTCCTATCGAAGGCGCCCAGGACGCTGACGACGCCTCAAATTCCGTTCGGATTTATCGCCTCTCGCCAAATGAGCACCTTGCGCTGGAATCAAACAAACCACCTGCCAGTGGAAGGCACATAGAGCTCATTCTAAAAAAACCGTTTGACAGAGAGATGGTGCCATCTCATCAGCTACTGCTCACTGCTACTGACGGAGGCTCCCCCCCGCGCTCGGGCACGGCGAAAATCAACGTGCGCGTTTTGGACACCAATGACAACGTGCCAAAGTTCGACAGCTCTGTGTACAAGGTAAAATTGCGGGAGAATTCGCCCCTTGGCGCTCTGGTGATTAAACTGAATGCTACAGACAGGGATGAAGGCACAAATGGAGAAGTTTTTTATTCTTTCAGTTCATACACACATGAAAGGGTTCGACAGATGTTCAGCATGAATTCAGACACTGGAGAGATTCGCGTCAGGAGTAATGTGGACTATGAGGAGACCAACAGTTACGAAATGTACATTCAGGCTATGGATAGAGGACATGGGGCAGTAGCAGTGCACTGCAAAGTAGTTGTGGAAGTGCTGGATGTAAATGATAACCCACCTGAGATTGTACTCTCTACTCTATCCAGTCCAGTGAGGGAGGATGCTCGAGCAGACACTGGGGTGGCCTTGATTAGTGTTAATGACCGTGACTCTGGACAAAACAAACATGTCACCCTAGACATTATTCCTCCTGATCTCCCATTTAAAATAAAATCATTTCGGAACCACTACACCATAGTCACAGCTGCCTTCCTGGATAGAGAGACAATATCATCATACAATGTCACAATAACAGCAGTTGATGGTGGAACCCCACCACTCTCTTCTTCAATGACTGTTCGTGTAGATGTGGCAGACGTTAATGACAACCCTCCTCGTTTTGAGCAGACATCATACACTGTGTATGTTACTGAGAACAATGCTCCAAGTGCTCCTTTGTGTGTGGTAAAAGCCACAGATCCTGATGCAAATGAGAATGCACGAATCACATACACAGTCCTCAATGACAACAACCATGGGATTTCTGTGGGTTCATATGTGTCTGTCAAACCTGCCACAGGTGAGGTCTATGCCTTGCGTTCTTTTGACTTTGAGAAGCTGCGGGAGTTTCATTTCCAGGTCAAAGCTCAGGACAACGGTGTGCCACCTCTGAGCCGAGTGGCAACTGTTTATGTTTATGTCATGGATGCCAATGACCACACACCATGGTTTGTCCACCCAGCAGCAAACGTTTCTCACATGGCTGAAACTGTCCTCCGTAATGCAGAGGCAGGTGTGCTGGTGACTCGTGTGTTGGCATGGGATGGTGATGCAGGGCAGAATGCTTGGCTACTTTACACACTCAAACACGCCCCTGACCTTGACCTGTTCAAGGTGCATGAACACACAGGTGAGATCCGAACAACACGTCATGTTGTTGAGGACAATTCCACAGTCTTCAGCCTCATAGTGCATGTGAAAGATCATGGACAGCCACCACGTTCTGCCTCCGCAACCGTTAATGTGGCTATCATGGAGCTCCCGCCAAAAGTGGCTTCTGACCCTAAACGCATCATTAGACCCCATGGAACTCTTATTTTCTCTAGTGTTACACTATACCTCATTGTTGCCCTAACTGCCACCACCTTTGTCTTCTTGGTCACTGTGTTTGTCCTTGCCATTGTGCGTTGCCATGCCTACTGCAGCCAGCCTGATGCCTGCTCCTGCTCACCCTGCTGTGGTGGATCCAAGAAGAAGACACCCAAAGAGGGTGGAGGAAATGGTGGAGGGAGTGGTGGTGGCAGTGGTGGAGCATCAGGTGGAGGTGGTGGAGGCGGAGGAGGAAACCAGCAGCAACAATCTGTGGCTCTACGAAGGGACCTTAAAGTAGAGCCTCACTATATTGAGGTTCGTGGAAATGGATCTCTGACCAAAACCTACTGCTACAAGACCTGCCTAACAGCCACTTCAGGAAGTGACACATTCATGTTTTATAATATGGGACGACCTGTGAGTGGAACCTGGGGCTCAGGGGCTGAGCGATTCTTCACCAGTCAGAGTGGACAGTTTGTGCGCAGGCTTAGTATGCCTGATGCCACCGCTATACAGGTGTGTGCCACACCCACGTTTGCCTGAAAGGCATTATTTTCATTGTCAGTGGTCTGTGTGGTATTTGCTTGACGATGATGTCATTGTCCCTCATGCCATGTGGGCTGTAATTACACCTTTACAACTTAATTTAAGTATTCAATTTTCAAGTGAAATATAACGTATATTACATATAACATACATGGATGTGTGAATGCTTTTGCTGTTGTTGAATGTTCTGAAAATATTTGTGCACTTGTCTGATTAAGTTAGCATGTTTAAGTATTCTTTAAAGGTTTTCGGCATCCATTAAACATCATTTGTACTTTGTATTCAAGAGAAAGCACCCTCAACCTTCTCATGCTTGTGCTCGTTTTCATTTCCTCCCTCCCTTACTTGCTCTCGTTCTCTCTTGCTCTCTCTGTTTGCACTGCAGTGCAGTCTTCAGTAGCAGTACAGCTGGGTGTGTTATATTTAGAGGTGAGAAATGCAAGCAACACCCCAGATTCCCTGTTATCACTTTTAACACTTCATGTAGCACTGTTCCAGTCACTGTTCAAGTCCATCTTCTTAAAGAGAATGTGTGATTGAATTATGGTTAGTCCTTTAACATGGGCTGTAATCTTATGATGAGATTACAAATGGGTTGATTATTGTTGGTGATTAACATAAACTGGTAACATTATGAACATTCTGCCATCCTTAGTAGCATCAATATGTATGTCTACACTATGCTGCATCAAAGTTCATGGTTACTGTTTTTGATCCTTTTTACTCTCTCACACAATCATGCAGATGCTCCCTAGAATTTTCCCTGACCAAAATGATGTGGCATACGTGTAGTGTTTCAATTCATAGTAGGACAGTAACAGTAACACAGTCAGTAATCAAAAGGTGCATATCATTTTAATTGTCTTGTTGCATCTGTTATATTTATTGATTTGGTATTTGTCTGTATAGAAAGCCATAATAAGAAAGTGGTGGTTGGTAAGAAGATGTAATTGTTGGTTGATGTCTGTCTCTCTCATTAAATGCCAGTCATGTTTGTTCTCTCTGTGTAATTTAGTGCTGATGATGCATGGTTACATGTTTCTACCAGCTGATTGGGTCTTTTGCTTTGGAAATATCAGGGGGAAGTGATGTGATTGGTTGGTGCAGGGGTATGAGTGCTGTCTCTAGGCGAGGTGTGTCCACTTGGCAGAGAGAGAGAGCATTTGCAAGGGAGAGAAAGAGAACAAGGGAGTAAGGATAAAAAAGATCAGCTTGAACCTGAGAACCTGTTTTCTTCCTCTCTCCTCACATCACTCCTACTAAGATATACATATTTGTTTTTCTGTACTTTAGTAAAAATTGGCAGTATGAGATAGGATAGAATACAGAGATGATAAATATTGATTTCATTGTATAACTTATACCCTCTGTTCATGCACACATGTGAAAAGCTGGTGTGGAATCTAAAAGCTGAGAAAATTTCCTATTAAGTGATATAAAAGCAGCACTTCTTTTGGGAGACAGAGACATTAACATCCATTTGCTAAGGGTGACCCTTAGACAGACTTAAATGAGCATATTAGGCTGCCGCTTCTGGCATTGTTTTGCAATTTGTTGGTTTTGAAAGAGAAATAGTTTAATAATGGCTGGTATTGCAAAATTTGTTTGCTTCATGAAACACAACACAGAAACGATCATCACGTATAATAAGAATCTAAACTGTGGTGATGTGATAGACTTATAAATGCAATGAGTTCTGTCCACACATTGTTATGACAGATGTGCAAATAATGTTGAAGAGAGTAATCTGGCCATTCCTGTTATGATATGGATTGGATTCCTCTGTTTATTGTGGGCTAGAGACAGAAAGTCTGGACTACTGAGGAAGCACAGATTCAATTCTCATTTCTAGACCTTTTGCTCTTACCTTTTGCAACTGGTAGTTGCTCTTACTCATGAGTATAAAATTTTTTTTACAGCTTTCTTCATAGAGTTGTACTTTTTTCTTTTGCAAAGAAATCTTTAATGCTGATATGACAGATGAGGTGTTTCAAAACATAACACATGCTAGGTTTTATTGTTGTGTTTTTCTTTCTGTGCAAACCATGGCTTTATGAAATGGGCTGGTTCTTGCCATTTTTTGGCCAAAAGTCTACAACGTTGACATGATCGTGTGTGTGTGTGTGTGTGTGTGTGTGTGTGTGTGTGTGTGTGTGTGTGTGTGTGTGTATACATGCTAACCCTGTCCTTTGCAGGAAAAGAATCAAGGATGAAGATATCACTGTAAATATAATTTATAGCCTGTTGTTTAGTGTTGCATTTGTAGCTAATCATCATCAGTGTCTAACCTTCTTTTTCTTTTCCTTTTTCTTCTTCTTCTTCTTCTTCTTCTTCTTCTTTGGATTTTCTCTGTTCTTCTTCACTTTACCTATATATATTTGCTGCAACCCAAGGCTCCCAATGCAGATTGGAGATACTCAGCTTCTCTCAGAGCAGGGATGCAAAGGTAGGACTATTACAGCCTACTTTATTCTGCACACAATATGTTAACAAACCTTTACACACTCTTAGATTACTTGGGATCTCTGTCACTCTAACCATAACCAATCTTCCACAACATCCCATCTGTCTATATGTTTCTATATATTAAAAATGCCTTTGTCTACCTTAAAATAGACACACAAAAAAAGAATGTGGAGATCAATCATGACCATGACAGGCCCATCTATGATCTTACCAATTAATAAATATATCACATCACATGCAAAGTGGATTGAAAATGTTTTAATCCATACAGCCTTAGGCAAACCTATCTACATAATCTTCACTCTGCCGAATAAAGGCAGGTAAATAAAAAGCCAGTTTTTCACAAAGTAGTCTATTCTAGTGTACAAATGAAAATGCAGTCTATCAGATTACCCACAAGGCACTGCGCATTGTGATAATGTGGATCGCTCAAGCTGAATGAAGGTCACTGTAATAAGCGTAGGGTTGTTATGATAAGCTACATTTATCTTAATGAGCGCAAAGCATACTGGAATTGCATGTTCACTCAGAAGTGAACAGTACTATGATGAGCAAAGTACAGCTAGAAAACCAAGTCTATATTGCAGGTCAGTTTCTTTTTCTTTATTGGGAAAAAATGGTCAGGGGCACTGATAGAAACCAGCAGTACTGTCACTATTGCTGTGACAATAAAGGACACTGAAGACAAAAGACTGGAGGGCACTCATACAGCTACTAGTGCCTTGTATGCACAGTGTATAAGAAAATGCATGTCTCTTGGTGTTTTATATGATGGTATGAATACCTTTGTGGCTGTGTTGCATTTTGTGTGAATATACTCATGTATATTTCATGTCTGCTCTAGTATCTGATATTAGTATATGAAGAATAGTGACTCCAATTTGTTATATCAGGGTTAATTGAAAGAAAGTAAAGAAATTAATCAACGTAATCGGTCAAATCAGCTTTATTATTACTGTACAACCTTTAATATAACATTCTTATTTCTACACTCTGCTCTGGGTTAATTATCTTTTCATATTCATCCTTTAGCTCACTTATAAAGTGTTTAGTCAGATTTGGGAGAATTTGTTCTGTTAGCATTTGGTCATTGTGAGAGTATTTGTCTGTGTCTCTAAAAAAATGAAAATAGAAAGATATTTTATACAAAGATTAAATTTCAAAAATCCTAAAGGTGTCATTCAAGGTAATGGCAGACAAAACAGAGTATAAAAAGGAGAGGGAGCTGGGACAAATAAAGTGAGAAAGAGTGGAAAATGTTGAGGAGTAGACGAGGATCATGTTTAAAGTCAGTTACTCAACATTAATAATGGATAAGTCCATCTCAGTGACTCATGTTTAAGAGATCTTAAAATGGCCTCCACAAAGACAACCTGAAAACAGTAGATTTTGAAATGAAATCATACAATCTGCATGCACAAGCATATGGTAACATTTGTAAAATTTAAAAAAATCAATGTTGATTATGAGAAAGATATTTGAAAGGGGATAGCAAGAAACTGTGAGATGTGGGGGTGTTATGTAGCAACGAGAAATGCACATTTATCAGAAATTGAGGAAGAGAGAGAGCACAACTAAAATGGAGGCCATTCTAATACCATCTCCTCTCACTGCATTCTGCAGTCATTCACCCATATCTCACTCTTTTTTATGCACAGTACATCTCCTCACTTGCACCTATGACATTTTTTTGTTTCTTATTTTATTTTACATATGCTTGAACCAACAGATTGTTAACATTAGAGCAAGGAGCAGGGTTTGCAGATTTATCTTTTCTTAAAATCCATTACATTTCTGGTGAATCAGCCCCTGCTTGTTTGAATTTGGTAGGAATATCAGCACATCCCACGTGCTTGTAGCTGGGTATGGATAGATCTATTTTTAAATTCTCAAAAAGCACATTTTAAATGCATCCTGTTTTTTAAACTGCAGCCCTTGTTTTAAGGGTGATGTTTTGACAAAATTATTTAACCTGATCTAACCTTATCTTTTTTCCTGAAATGTAGCTAGGCAGAGGAAGAGAGGTTTGCAATATTACAATGGAACAAACAGGCATTTTAAACTTTAGTGTTTCAAGCATAGTAGAATAGCCTAGCATTAACCATCTGGGTTGCCATCATTAATATTTCTGACTGAAATGAGGCTCTGTATGGTGCTACTCCATCACTGTGAATGTGATGTGAAACTCACAGAAATGATCTATCTTTAGCACACTTCTTTCTTCTCAGAGAGATATGCCACATTACTTCTCTCTTGGTTACACAGCCATGGAAAGGGAAGCATTTTGTTACTTCCTGAAAATTAAAGACTTTACTGTCAGTCATTATTAATGATCTTTGTATTCATAAACCTTTTACTAAGTATAGATTATTTAATTGGTTTTGTTAATCAATAAAATACTTTCCTTTTTGTTCTCTTACTCAATTTATGTATTATACCTTTTACAATCAATTTACTGGTGCACCAAGCTGTGTGAATATAAATGTCTCTCTTCCAGACATGTGGATTCAGGCTTAAAAAACAAAAAAAAAAGTACATCTATCTAATGCATTTACTTCTATTATAGCTCCAGGCATTCATTCAGACACGTACACACTCCATTTAGCTTTCCTTAATTTCAGTAATGCTCTCTACACAGAGACTGCATGCAGTGAGCTAAGACTAAGCAGGCATAAGGTGCAATTTGGCTTCTATAAACAACCCTTCCCAAATCTAGAACTGGGGCAGCATTAAACACCAGCACTAGGCAAATGTAAATGTACAAAAAAAAAATCTGCCTTGCTTTAGAGTACTGCAAAAATATGCTTAAATAAATAATGTTGAGATTATGTTTTACAAGGGTTTTTACATTACTACAACTGTAACTACAAATGTAATTTATTCACAGTGTCATTATCTTGAATAACAATGTACTAATCTAATTATTCTTGTTAATTATTTTTATGCAGCATTTCACATTTCATTTTCCTCTGTGTGTGTGTGTGTGTGTGTGTGTGTGTGTGTGTGTGTGTGTTATGTTTATAGCTCAGTCCATATGGAAGAGTCATCTGTGATGCAGGGGGCCCAGGGTGTTCTGGTCCAGAATTGGCCTACTGTCTCCAGTGCTCCTGGTAAGACACCACCCTGTTTTTATATCAGTTCAACAGAAGGTGAACCCAGTGTGTATTAAGTCATACTGAATTTATATTTAATGAGAATTAAATCTGGTGTAACTGCAAATACGGTGAATGTAAGAAAATCTTAATTGTCTGCCCTGTTACTTACTAGAACTTTTTAGTTTTATCATCACAATTATTACTTCATTACTTTCTATATATCTTTTATTATCTATCATACACTGACTATTTGTGCTTCCATACTTCTTCCCTTCCCTTAAAATACCCAAAATAGCCTTCTCTCATATTTCCCTGCAGTTGTTTCTGAATTAGTGAAGTAGCTCTAAATTGCAGCTGAAAATCACTTTAAGGCCAGAAACTAGTATAATGATGCATCCTAAATGACAGTTGTTTAGAAAACTCAAATGAATACCCTAAAGTATAATGTAACTGTCCTTAGAATATAAAACTAATTTAGTAAAAAATAATGACAGAACTAAGATTGTTATTGTGTCTTTAATATATTACATTAGAATCTGAAGCTGTTAATGGCATCACAAAGAAAAATGATTATGGCAAACCTTTCAAAAGCCACTAAATGCATTTACTTCATCATGATGCCACCTCAGTGTTACAGTGCTGTTAGATTACTTCTTCATTACATCGCAATAAACATATAAACAAATGTATTAATTTCTGACAGACGTTTATAACACACTTAGAGCATTTTCTTCTACATCCTCCCTCTTCTTCAAAGGTAGAGATTTGCTGGTTAGCCAAAAACCTTATTCAGGTAAAAGGATGGCTAATTACGCAGAGATGTAAGGATCTGTTAAGTGGGTAGCTAAATAAACTAAATAATATCTGAAGTGAAGAAAAAAGCATTTGTGGACTATCCCCAATTTGGTCAATTTTGCCAAATCATAGCCAATACCTAATTCTACCTACCACACCACAGCAACCAAAGGAGAGTCTGAAGGCTGACATCCTCCTGGACACACAAAGCCAACCACCAAATCGTTTGCTTCAAAATATTGCTTCTGCAGAAACTCAGCAGAAAGTGCTACATGCCCTCGTCCACACACATGAGCTCACAGATGCCTGTGATTGGTTAGTGTCAGTCTGATTGACAGAAAAAAGAGTAATGCCATCTCTCCAACCCAATTTTGCTATCTTTGTCTCCTGGCTGCAGAGAGCTGTGACATCATAAGCAATTTAAATTTGAAATCTCCAATAAGGCAACACAAACTCAGAAACCTGGAAACTCAGGAACTGGAAAGCCATATTTAAATTGATTTACATAAAAGTACATTTTGCCATTTCAAGTTTACTCTAAGAACATTGAAATGTGTACTCCATTGAAACTACTCTTAAAAAACAATTTAGTTAATAAGTTGTCATAAATAATAATAGCACCATTAGCACATTACTACCCTATCGCAAGTTTATAAAGACTACCACCAATTACTCTAAGTTCTGAACAAATAATATAGGTTGCCTGCTTATCACCTAAGACAAGTTATGACATGACCTGTCAAAGGTGGCGATGATTACCGCTGCGAAAGGAAAAATAAAGCAGAGAATAAACAAGACAAAAAACTGACAAGAGCTTACAATGGAGATGTAATTAAGATAGGAAGGTTTACCTTGTTCAACACAGGCCTGTTACAAACACCCACACAAACACACACACAAACACACACACACAATCACATAGCCAGTTATGAAGAGACTGCAAAAAAAAAAAAAGCACCAATCATGAGTGAACAGAATATGTAAGATATAGTATTACCATTCTGTGCATAGTGTTCAAGCAACAGGAACTCCTTCTCACACTTCTCAAGCATCTTCTCTCTTTCATAATCATCTTCTCTAATTTTTGAGAACACTGCAGGTTACAACTGTCATAGTGTCAGTTTGGTGTATGTCTACATAATTAATGTAGATTTAATTACACAATTAGCAGAACAAGAGAATTATTATTGTACTGTCATGGTCACTCTCTGCAAGATGGTGTATATGTGAGTTAGAGAAGTTAGATCAACTAACAAAAAGAGAGAGAAAGACAGAAAAAAAATTACATCATTAGATCAGTAGGAAAAGACTATTTAAATTGAGCAGATACAATAAAATATACTACAGTTATAAAACTGTTGAAAGAGGACAGGAAGGAGAAAAAGGGAGAAATGAGATGAGGAGCATAAACGACAGGGAGACCAAGTAGGAAAGGGAGGGGAGGACAGTGCAATTACTTGGGCTATGAAAGACCAATTTGTTCAAATAAAGTCTGTGCTGATGACTGAGAGACCAAAGAGTGTCTTTTTTAAGAAGTAGCTGTGATCTCTCTCTCTCATCGTCATTGATTACCTGTTGAGACTGAGAAGTTACAGCACAGCTGTTTCTGATTGGAGAGAAAATGTGAAATGGAATTAGGCACTTTAGGGTGAATGAAATGTCACACAAATAACAGTGCCTGCTGATATATTTCCAACAGAGTGTAAGTGAGTCAGCATGTTTGACCATTTATCTGTGCAGTGTTGGTTTGCAGATAGTGACCAAAGCTGTGTTAAAATGTTATTTGAGATGATTGTACAAATCAGTAGTGCTACCACTGCCTATCATGTGTGCGTGCATGTGTGTGCACGTGCATGTGTGTGTGTGTGTGTGTGTGTGTCTGTGTCTGTGTCTGTGTCTGTGTCTGTGTCTGTGTCTGTGTGTATTTTCCTGCTGAAACAGATGGAGAGAGCAGCCTACACCCAGATTAAAAGAATCACATTAAGAGAAGCACATTGCTTTTCTCGAAGGATTTTCTCCTGTTGTGTATAGCATGTTTTTGAGCAGCTATGTACCCAAATAAGATAGAAAGAATAAAAAGAGTTTGAACTAGAGAACATAGAGGTAACTTGTAGGAAGAATGTGAGAGTTAACAAGAAAGGGGTCTGCAATGGCTGCTGTTACTAGGGGAAAACCATGGGGGGTGCAGCAAGATAAATCAAGGGCTTAAGGCATAATTCAACATCAGTGTCTTTGCCATAGCCTGTAGAAGAGGCAGTTTCCACAGCAACCATTCATTCCCTCATTCAGAGCACAGAGAGAGAGAGAGAAGTAGGGAGGGAGGGAGAGGTGTGATGCTGTGGTGCTGAATTTCCTAAACAAAGGCCAGGCAGGTGAAATGTGAAAGACTAGGACAGAAGAATATGTAAAAGACATAACTATGTTTAAAACTACTAAACTAAATAGACAACAAAGGATCATCTTAAAATCAAAATTATATAAATTAAAATGTGGTAAAGAAAAGAAAAACCCTATACCCTCAACGTCCACTTTATTAGGAATATTATGCAGTTATATAATCAGCCAGTCATGTGGCAGCAGTGCAATGTAAAAAAAAAATCATGCAGATACAGGTCAAGCACTTTAGTTAATGTTCATAAAAATACATTAGAATGAAGAAAAAGTGTGATCTATGGCTACATTCACACTGCAAGCCTCATTGCTCAAGTCCTATTTTTTGCTCAGGTCGGATTTCCCTCTCGTGATGGTTCACATTCGTAATTACAAGTGACCTGTATCTGACTTTAACAAGAACGTGTCTGTCCTCCGAAAAGGCACGCATGCACACTGTGATACGATTTTGCATGATTCATCTGCATCACTAACAATAACATATTTGTGAGACAACTCATTGTATTAAAATTTACAAAATGGTCATGCTACTAGCTAATGTATGCATAGCAATTTGCTCTGGAGTGCAGCAAACAGTTTATCAGCTGTAGCTTTCCTCCGTTATTGTTTTGCTGTGCTGCCGATGTTATAATGATTTGTGCTAGTTTGGGAAAAATGCTACCATAGTGTGAATAAATGCTGCCGATAGATTTTATCCACTGCCATTAACCAAACCCTACCATCAGTGCAGGCATATAGGCAAAAAGCCACATGAATTCCAATCTGAGCATTCTCATTCAGGGCACATTGCCGCAAATCGAATACATATCATATTTAGGACCACATAGGAAAGTGACTCAAATCTGATTTGAAAAGATTAGATTTGAGTGTCCAGACAGCCCTGAAAAGATCAGATCTGTGTTACATTAAGGCAAAAAATCTGATTTGAGTCACTTCAGCCTGGCAGTGTGAACATAGCCTATGTGACTTTCAGCATGGTATAGTTGTTGGTAGCAGATGGGCATGTTTGAGTATTTCATAAGCTGCTGTTCTCCTGGGAATTTCACACACAACAGTCTCTAGAGTTCAAGTGGCTTTTATTGTCATTTCAACCATATACATGTAATATAGTGTACAGTGAAACGAGACATCGTTTCTCCAGGACCAAGGTGCTACATACAAGACAACAGCTTTAGCGCTGGGGGGAATGTGCACTCCGATAATGAATAC
>JAQQZR010000012.1:6609361-6633062 GCA_030068235.1 Notoglanidium macrostoma
TAAATCCAATAAACTTCATTTCACTTCTCAAATATCACTGTGTGTGTCTCCTATATGATATATTTAACTGAAATTTTGTATCGTCACAACCAACGATTATACAGGAAAATCATGAAGATTAACAAGGTTGCCCAAACTTTCGCATCCCACTATATATAGTATATTAAGTGCTACCTTCTAGCACCCTATAGGGTTCCCAGCTCGAACATTTTCAGAAATCTAGAACTATTAAACATACAAAGAACCTGTGAAGAACCTTCTCTAAAAGTATACAGTATGATGTGTGTCTATACAGCATGGAAATGTAACATAATATGTCTTTCACTTCAATAGCACATCTTGACACATTTTTCTGTCTGATATGGGTAATGTGAGATGTAAGAAAATGTATTTTTGCTTTGGCTGTCAGAATGAGGCATCTATTTTGTTGAGTACAGCTGACAACACCAATGTGGTTCTCTTTAAGAGATTGAATCCATATAGGACACTATTGCTGTAAATCTTGCTAAAGGCTTCTGCATGAATCTGGCAGACATATTGAGCTATAAACCGAGGACTGTGTCTGAGGCTGTAAGCAGTATTTCAGTGTTGATTTTAAAAAAATCACTTAGATGTGAGAACATACAGCCAGAGAGACAGTTGTATGTTTCTTTAAGTGTTGATTGTGTACCTCCTGTAGCAGCTTTATCAACTACTCTATATAGCAATTTATTGTTTATGAAGATCAAGTTTAAAATCCATCCAACTGACCATATGAAGCTCTTTGAATGATACCATAATGGTTTAAAGGTTTTTACTCAGGTCATCTAGGCTTCTGATGTTCTCTCAGAAATAATGGAACCAAACTGTACTTTTCCTTGTGCCTGGAGTGGAACCATCAAGGATCCATGTCCTACACTTTTAGTATGTATCTTTTACCTGACACAACAGTGGTCCTTAAGGCTCAACTATTAACATTAAATATTAAATTATCATACCTATATTCTGTATTAATGGTTTGAGGAAAAATATGCATACTAAAGGTACAAACCATGTCCTGTTTATGGTACCGTCTGCAACTAGGAAAAATACAGTTCAGCACCTTTTTTTCTGAGTGTTGGTATTCAGGAAACCTTGACGACTAGAAAACTTTACAGATGTTTATGTTTTATACTGTAAACGACTTCCAAGCTAAACATGTTACAGTGCGAGCTTGGCTTTCTGATTTCTAAATGAACATTTGTAGAAAGAAGAAATATAATAAATGTCCTTGCAAACTCCGTAAACTAAGAAAAAAGTTAGTAAAGGACGAGCTGATTGAGAAACAGCGCCGTCCGGTGGCTAAGTCTTGACTTTGCAACGGTAGAAAGAACTTGTGGAGTGGGTTATAACTGTTTTTGCAGCTTCCCTCCTTTCTGTACAAAGAAAGAAAGAAAATGCCTTTAGTAGCTCATAGAGATCTGAAAAGCACATAAAATAGGCTAAAACTTAATTTTGCATACGACGAAGAAAACTTAGCACTGTAGTCTGAAGTTAAAGCGTAGTTCATCCTTGTTCTCTGTTTTAAGAAATGTCATCGAGTAAACAGCGGATTCCCGCTCGGACTAAGCCACACTGACTGCTGAAAAGTTTTGTGGCTCAGAAAAATCTGAATGTGTGTGTGTGTGTGTGTGTGCGCGTGCGTGCGTGCGTGTGTGTGTGTGTGTGTGTTTGTGGCCGCACTCCCAGCCAATCAGAAGTGGCCCTTTGTGGCCGAAGCTCCTCCCTAGCGCGAGCGATGGAGAGGCCCAGTCCGCGCGCGGAGGTTAGGGAGACGGCTGCATGGAGTTTTATGTGTTTTCCCCTTTCTTTTTTTATTAATTTACCGAAACTTTTTCGGGGCCATGGATTGTTTAAGTCGCTTAAGTTTACTCCACGTCAAACGGATTAAGTTTCGAAGGGCATGCTGAGGATTACTATTTGACGACAGATATGGTCTGATCAGGGGAAAACTTCTGACTCAGACGTGTGTGAGCTCGTGATGGAGCGGAGAAAGAGGAGCCGCTGCTCGGGATGGCCCGCGCTCAGGCCCGCGCTCTGGCTCGCGCTCTCCTCCCTGTCCTGTCTCTCATGCGCGACAGCAGAGCTCCGCTATTCCGTGGAGGAAGAGCAACGCCCGGCCTCTTTTGTCGGGAACATCGCGAAAGACTTGGGCCTCATGGTTCAGATGATTAGTGAAAGGAACATTATCGTGATTTCGGACCCCAGCGCTCAATATTTCGAGATAAATCCAGCTAGTGGTACCTTAGTTATTAAAGAGACCATCGATAGGGAGCTCCTGTGTGGGTTGAGTTTAACATGTTCTTTGCACCTTAAAATAGTTCTCCAGAACCCGTTTGAGATCCATCCTGTCGTTGTAGACGTTGTTGATGTGAACGACAATTCACCGCAGTTCCCTGCTCGGAACTCATCGCTGGAGGTGTCGGAAGCGGCCGCACCGGGAACCCGCTTCAGTCTGGAGAGCGCGCGCGACCCCGACGTGGGCGTCAACTCGCTGCGGACCTACCGCCTCGAGCCTAACGACTTCTTCGCGTTAAACGTCGAGACGAAAAGCGACGGCAGTAAGGTTCCTGAGCTGGTGCTGGAGAAGGCTCTTGACCGCGAGACGCGCGCCGCGTTTCGCCTCCAGCTCACTGCGGTGGACGGCGGACAACCAGAGAAATCCGGCACCACGCTGCTGCTGGTCACAGTTTTGGATGTGAACGACAACGCGCCGGTTTTTGATGAGCCAGTGAAACGGGTTAGCCTTTTGGAGAACTCTCCTGTTGGCACTACTGTGGCAAAATTAAACGCCACAGATGTCGACTCCGGAACTAACGGAGAAATATCTTTCTTATTTAGCAAATACACTTCAGAGAAAATTCTCGAGGTTTTCAGTGTGAATGCCAAAACCGGAGAACTCCTGGTTATCGGCGAGGTGGATTACGAACAGGCGAATGTATATGACATCACTGTTCAGGCCAGGGACGGTGGAACTCCCGCCATGGAGGGTTCATGTCACATCAAAGTGGAAATATTGGATGTGAACGATAACACGCCGCAAGTGACGTTAACGTCCCTCACCAGCTCCATCAGGGAGGATGCACCAACAGGCACTGTCATTGCATTTATCAGCACAAACGACTTAGATTCAGGTAAAAATGGACAGGTGACATTGAAAGTGTCTCCAGGGCTGCCGTTTAAACTGAAATCTGCGTTTAGCAAGGATTACACCCTTGTTACAGATGGCCCTTTAGACAGAGAAACCATCCCTGAGTACACTGTCATTGTGACTGTGACAGACGGCGGTTCTCCTCCATTGTCCTCTAAAAAGACATTTGTTGTTAGTCTCTCTGATGTGAATGATAATGCTCCAGTATTCTCACAGCCATATTACTCTGTTGACATCATGGAGAATAACGCCCCCAGTACCTCACTAGTGACGGTGTCAGCCTCTGACCCAGACTTGGGGGACAATGCCCGTCTCACCTACTCCATTTTGGCCTCTACCATCCATGGCAGCCCTGTGTCCTCGTATGTCTATATTAACCCAGAGAATGGCAATATCTTTACCATGCGTGCATTGGACTATGAAAAAATGAACGCATTTAAGATTGAAGTACAGGTGCAGGACAGTGGGGTCCCAGCACACAGCTCCAATGTCACCGTCCATGTCTTCGTTATTGACCAGAATGACAATCCGCCCGTCATCCTTTACCCTGCTAGCACTGGTGACTCTGGCCTCCAGCTGACCATGCCACGCTCTGCCCCTGTCGGAAATTTTGTGAATAAGATAGTTGGTTATGACCCCGACAGCGGGCACAACGCATGGCTGTTCTACAGCATTGCACCTGGAGAGGATGCAGATTTTTTCCGTATTGGAGTGCACACAGGTGAGCTTCGGACTGCAAGGAAACTATCCGAGATTGAGGCAGGGGGCCAAGAACGCTCATCATACAGCTTTGTGGTGGTCGTGCAGGACAATGGACAGCCTAACCAGTCCACCAGTGCCTCTGTCACCATCCACGTAGAGGATAAGATTGTAGACATAACCACAGACATTCACAAAACATCTACTCGTAAAACAGGCGGAATTCCAGACATAAGCCTGTACCTCATAATATCACTGGGATGTGTGACTTTGGTCTTTCTTGTGACCATTGTGGTGCTGCTGGTGCGGTGCCTTAGACACAAAGATGACATGACATGCTGCTACTCCAGGAAGGGCTTCCGTTCTCGCCATGCTTACCAGCAGCGTTCCCATAAGGACCTTCACCTCCAGCTGAACACGGATGGACCCATCCGGTACATGGAGGTGGTGGGGGGCCCTCAGGAACCCCACACACGCACATACAGGCCCTGCTACTCCACACTCTCCAGCAGGAGCGACTTTGTGTTTGTTAAGACTCCTCTACTGAGCCATAACAACACATTAAACATGACCCTAACCCGGAAGCACTTATTGAACTCAGCCAATGAGGTGAGGGCTCCACTTGGCACAGAAGCTGAAAACATTTAAGATGTGAATAGTTCTCTCTTGCTGTGGCCAAATTAGCGAGGCAGAATTCAAGTCACATTATCACTCAAAAATTACTTTTATTTTTTTGTCTTTTCTAAATCAACTTCATATGGCTTGTCCCATGAGCCCCTGATGCAGATTTGTGAGGGATATGATGCAGAGTCATAGTTTTGATTTACATTTTTGACCATAAATAAGAGTAGAAATTTCAGCCTTTTTAGAAACCAAGGTCAGAACACCAAACAGAAATTGTAGGGATGTTATAGACTAAAGATAATGAGGCAAAGAGAAGGGGTGAACCTGTACCCACATGTGACTGAGACATGTTTGTCCTCAATTTAAATTATTTGTTAGATAAGAACAGAAAAGCCAAATTTCTATTCAGAGCAACTGGATGAAGGATAGAGTAAATAAGGGGAGAAAGGCTGTTGGAGATTAAAAAAGGTCAAAATGGCTAGCAGATGGCAGAAAAGGTCATGGCAGATAAAAATAAGGTTTGAGACGAGAAGGAAAGCAGGGATGAATAAATGAAGACAGAGAGAAGGATGCAGTGGCGAGTCATGTGTAAGGAAAGAAACTGGTGGCTGAAAACAGGATTCCAGAGGTCATCCTGTGACCCAGGACTTCCTGTTGTGGTGGAGGTCAGTGATTGGTTCCATACCTTAAAGTCATGTGACCTTCAGTAATGTGTGTGTCACCCTTGGGAAATCCCACAATGAATTTTCATAGTAACCAGGATTCAGAACACTACAGACCACACAATGAGCTTTTCATAGCTTTGTAGACATTTAGCTAAACTCAATGTGTATAATGACATAGTAAAAGTGTGTTTATTTTAAATATTAAATGCTGATACTTAGGGCAGAGGAAGCATTTGAACATAGTTCTCACTCCTGCTTTATAATCATTATTTAAGTATTTTTAAGCTATTATCTTTTTTCCTTTGTGGACTGAAGGCTTTCATAATGTTTGACTCCTCGTGCATTCAGAATATATGTGAGGTGAAAAGCTTCGGGGCCTTAGAGAGATATTATTTATACCTGCTATATGTCGAAGCAGGACTTTATTTAATCCTTTGTCTTTGTATCATGTATTTAAAAGGATATAAAGAGAGAGGTGAGACTGAAAAGGAGAGATTTCCTGTTCTTTCTCTTATTCTTTCTATCTACCAGTATCTCCCTTGTGTGTTGTCTGTATGTCCTCTGGGAGTGCTTTTAGCTCTCACTTCATGAAGAGACCATCTGGCTCCTCTGGCACGACACGTGTGATTTAGTTGTGAGTGTTTTGTGTTTGCTGGGAGGGCATCTGAGCTTCAATACCGAGAGAAGAATGGGGCATTATCTCATAGCTCAGAAATTCAGTCAGAGACAGTGGTGTTTTCAGCCATGTGTGCGTTTTGGGGAGAGCCGTAGCGTAATTTCCGAAACAGTACTACTACTACTGCTGATCCTGACAGAGTAGGAAGAGGGGTTAGTCTCCAGCCTTCCGTGTCTTTTTCCTCTCTTTGAGCCATTATCATGTAAGGAACAGCTTAGTTTTCCTTCCTTGTACATTCATGTGGAACTTACATAGTCACTTGTGCTTTTTCAGTTCCTGGCATGCCATTTCCTCTTTTTCCTCATCTTTACCATGTGTTTTCCTCCCCAGCTTCCTGCTCACTTAAGGCAGCCATTTTACTGTCACTCCTGCTTATTTGGTAGTGCTGTGGTGAACTTCAGTGTGTGTGTGTGTGTGTGTGTGTGTGTGTGTGTGTAGGCCAAGTTAATCCACATCTGTGAAGTATATCTCGTTTCATCTCTTTTCAATGCCGTGGCAATCAAAATGTTAAGTTCCCGCTAAACATCAGAGCTCAGTTTTTACAGTGTCTTTTTTATGGTCACGTTTGTGACCTTTTCATGAATATTACATCATGAATATTATAATTCTAAAATATCTGCACTTCTAAGATAAAATGAGTAACATCCCAGTGAGCAGTCTGCTTAGCTTTAGTTTAAAAAAAAAAAAATTGGTAATTATCCTCCATGCACTCAGATGCTACAGCATTCCTATTGCTTACAGCTGTTCAAGTAGTGAATAAAAACTAGCTCTGGTGATTACTGGAGCATTGCAGTGTCATTTTGTTTCTACATTATTTTAAGTAAAGGATCTGAAAAGATTATTAGAACAGAATAGCCCTGAATGATCCACTGCTGTGGAAATGTTCCATTTAGGTTTTAGGTAAGAGGATATAGAGAATGAGCTAGAGATTTGTCTTTCATGAGCTCAATAAGAGGATGTGTGTGTATGCAGAGAAGCAGCTGTTTTCCATGCGTTCCCTCTGTAGAGCCTTGCCTTGGCGGGAAGCCTGAATATGTATCCGGTTTCAGTGCAGTGGCACACAAAGTGTTAAGTTCCAATTGAACTTCATGGCTGGATTTTTATGCCATCTTGTTTGTGGCCATACTTTTGTGGGTAATCTTATTGATCTGGTATATTTCATTTAACTCACAACTCAGACAGACACTTTTCTTCATAAATATTATGTTGTGGTCAATATATCTCTGGAGAATTTATCAATGATGCACTCTGCCTCCCCAGTTCTTACCCCCTGTCCCATGTGGGTCGTCTGGTTGCTGGCTAGGAACTTTTACCCACTGAGCCACAGCTGTTGCATTAAACTCACAGACCTCAGTAAAACACTTAAGAGTCACGGTAGACCCAGGAAAACTGAAAGCTATTATTTAGGTTAACCTCATGTTGGAAACTGTCTACAGGTTGTGTTAAAACAGAGTGCTACTTTAATGGCGCACGTGTCAGGAATGGGCCGTGACTGTCGAACTGAAAGCACGACCCATCAGCAGAGTACTAAATATCGCCATGTGTGTCCCTGTAAACATAGATTGGAAATTGTAACTCCACAGATGTCTTATGTCATCCAAAGTTAAATGTAATGATTAGATACTAATTATATATTCTATAAATGTACAAGTTATCAGAGTTGCTATAAATTATATCTGACAAAGGCTGTCAAAATGAAAACTATTCAAATGCTATTGCCAGTTTTATATTTTCTCATTCAAATGCAAAAGGAATTCCACATGGAAATTTTTAAGATCCAAAAATTTTACCTTTGTGTCTTAAAATAAATTTTCAAAACATTGTGGATAAATAACCTTTGTTTTTGATGGGGTCTGAATAAATTTATCCAATTAATTGCATCAGTTATTTCCATATTTTTAAAGTATCAAGTTTATGGTTTGTTTAAAAAATGCATACTTTATAAATAGTTCATTGTCAGTATTATTGGAGTCACTCATTTTCTGTGGCTAAATTTTAAATTGTGTCTAATTATGTGCATTACATGAAGTTCATTAAATAGTTTCTAAAACACTAATGAGTTATCCCCCATGTAGTGAGCACCAGGAGTGGACAGTAACGAAGTACATTTTCTTGAGTACTGTACTTAAGTACATTTTCAGAGTATCTGTACTTTACTTGAATATTAATTCTTTTGGAAAGTTAGGATTTTTTATTCTACTATATTTGAAAGACAAATATTGTACTTTTGACTCCACTGCATTTCTATGCAGGTTACATAGTCAGAGGATGAATTTTCTTTTCTTTTCTAAAAAGCGATACACTGTACGCTGTGTTCATCAGAGGAGAAAACCAGTAACAGTAAACTACATGCATCTACACATACGTTCAGAGTGCTTGTTGCATTTTTTTAACAGTTCAGTTTGAACCTGGCAGTGGTAATGATGGCTACACTAGATAAAAATCATGATGATCACCAGAGCACCCATGGCCGTATCTGAAGTCCATAGTTGAGATTTTTTAAATAAAGCTAAATAAATATTTGTGCTGTTTTAAATGTTTGCTCTGTTTACTGTGCACAAACTTCATCACTGCATACAAAAGTTCTCTATCCAACCTGAGAAAGCATGTGGAGGTGTGTAAACAAGTTGTCTTTGCTTGTAGTAGTTGCAGTTTTTATGTTATGGTCGGTCAAATGACTTTCTATGGATTTGTATGGATTTGCCCGCTAAGTTGTCGTACTGGGATTGGGTCCTGTGTGAATCCAGTGCAGACGCAGACTAATAGTGAAAATGTCTAATTAACGTTACTGACCAAAGTCTTTTCAGAAGTATATATGTTAATCTTGTATAAACAATACAACGATGCATTGACATTAAAAAGAAACCATTAAAAACATTAAACATTGAACAGTAAAAAGCACGTTTGAATACTTTTTAAATTATTTTTAAAGTATTTTTAAAAGCAAGGACTCCAATAGTTTAGCTCAAAGTAAAAAAATTTGACGGAACAGCTTGTGTACTTTGTTCACCTCTTCTGGGTACACATAGTGAAAAGAAATCTGTTCAGGATTCATCTGTTAAATATTTAAGTAATTAAAATATTAGTACAGTGTTTCCAAGCCTGCTTTAAATCTCGCTTGTCTGTGGGTTCTCTGGGTTTTAACACAACCTTGCCTGTGGCCTTGCAAGTGCACGGAGCAGCTCTGACTTGGCACAGTGTTGGAATTTTGGATGTCTTGGTGGCCATTTTGAAAACAAAACGATTTTGATCTCTTTTTTTAATATTGGTCTTATTTTCCTTTCCTGTTTTCCACCTGAAAGCTGAAAGTGAGAAGAAAGAGGAAACAGATAAGGAGATAAAGACATGGATCAGAGAGAGAAGGGAGAACAGAAAGGAATAAGGAGACTAAAAATGGAAAGAGACCAAATGTAGTCTCACAATTTCTGTCTCACATGGTGGTTTGTTTTGGGTTTTTCCCCAGTCTCCCTTTCTTGTTTGCTTTCATTCTGCTCCATCTCCTGCTGTCTCACTCTGAGCGACTCAGCCTACAGGTCAGAGTGTATACTGACGTGTGGGCTGCTTCTTTCTGCATACCTTCCTTCAGCATAAACTTTAGTTTCTGCCCACACACTTAAACTGGCATATACAAAAGAGATTTAAACACTGTCTGCCCTTCACAGGAGAATCAGCAGCCCAGGACAAAGACATTGTTTTGTACACATTTACAAAGAGAGAGGCTATTTAGACTAATAATATACAGCACCTGCATGAATTTCATATTTTAGTGCGTTTAGTTTCGGTGTACAAAGTCTACATTACACTAACAGTGTAGTTCTCACTGTGCTGAGTTTTATGCGTAGGGTCGTGGGCTAGGTTTTGGTTGGCATTGATTTTATGTGATTACAAGTGCGTGTGTGTGTGTGGTAATACATAGTAGTTGTACTCTGATGCAACCGTGTTTATGTATTTATATGCATGTATGTGCTTTTATATTAACAGAACAGGGCTTTAATAATTCAGCCTCTTCTGTTTTTTTCTCTTTGAGACAAGGAGAGACAGAAACAAGGAAGAGAAGAGTCGAGGAGCTTTTTATTTGTTTTTCTTTTATCTTCTCCCTGACTTGATGATATAACTGTCTTAGAAGTTTCTCTGCATTTAAAAAATGATAAGAATGTCTATGAGATTATTATAGTTCATGTTGGCTCTGCAAAATAATGGATAAAGTAGTAGTCTTTGTTATATTGGTCTGTATTGCAATAACAATTATTTATCTCAGGGATTCAACTGATTTAACGACTACAACGTTTTGTACCACATATTATCATTATCATTGTCATTTCAATAGAAAATAGTCTTATCTTTAATATATTAATCTATATTTCTGCAATATAAACTTGTGCAAATCTTTGCAACTAAATACTGGCCCTAATACAGATCTATATATGAATTTAAGGTTAAATGTAGAAATAAGTAGACTTGAAATTAATAAAGATAAATGAGAATCTTGCAATTTAATGATGCATACAAATTACTGTTTGTAATCGGTTATGTTTAATTAAAAAAAAGATTGCAATGATGATTTAGATATGAGTAATTACACAGCACTGGGTCATGACTGTCCTGTTAGCTTCCTGTTCACTGAGGATGTCCTTTAGACCCAACATGAACACAATGGTGGCTTTGTATTCTAGCTGATGTTTCATGGAGTCAATCAATTAGCGCTACTCCTTGTTCCAGACACAATCCTGGACTGTGTTGAAGACTTTCTGCATACGCTACACTTCGCTCATAGCTGTTTTTCAGTTTGAAACAATTTAAGTGTTGTAATCTAGAGGCATTGCAAGCAGATATGTTAGCAAACAGGGACTTTCTGTCATTTTGAATTTTCTGTGTGTAGTTTATAATGTAGTGAAGCTACTGTAGGCAAACACACACAAGATCCTTGATGTCTTCTCTGCTGTGGACTCAGTTCTTTTTTGTCTCTTGATAAGTGAGCAAAACAAACATGTTTTTTGACCGTGTAGTGCATTACACAGTGTCTACAACACGATAATAATACACACTATGTAGTGAACACATATAGTGAATAGAAAAGCTTTTGGGATTCAGCTTCTGCTTTCGATGTTCCAGGTCTGTGGCTTCGGTGGGTTATAATGTGACTTCGCCTATGTCCTAGTATGCACACAGAGCAGCTCTGACTCTGCTCTATGATCATCGCAGGAATCCTGTATACTGACTCTGTCTTAATCCATAACTCTGTCTACATGAGAGTAGGCAGCTGACACTGACAGACAGATAGGTGCGTAAAGTCCTCAGGTTTAAAACTAACTATTTTTCTTTTTGTTTCGTCTATGCAGCAAAAACCTCCCAATGCTGACTGGCGTTTCATCCAGAACCAGAGGCCTGGACCCAGTGGGTGAGTTCATTAAAGCATAGATTTGCATATCATGAAAACATTGTATAACTGTGATTATCTGAAGTTATAACAAATACACACCCACTTGATGCTCATGTATTTGCATTGCATTAATACACACATAAATGCCAGGATTATTTATGCATATCTACAGAGTTACACCTAGTCTTCCAGAAACCTTTTCTGGATCTTCCAGTTTGTTAAATGTATAATCCCTAGTAGATAAAGAGTAAAGACATGTGTTTTAGGGATGGTGTGTGTGTGTTGGATCATAATGCAGAGGGCATTATTTGCTCATCACAGATCCCAACAGAAGAGAGGGCAGAAATCTGTTGGCCTAGGGGCAAACCGAATGCACAAACATGAAGTTAACACCCCCTTTCTTTTTAATTCATTATTGATATAAGCCACACCAACTAATCAAATGTCTGTGTATTAAGTTATGGTCTCATTAAGACACACCCAATCTACACAACTTAAAACAGACAGAGAGAATTGTATCCTAAATTACTGCTCCATCACATGAGACGACAAAAGAAGGAAAGCAAAATTCTCACTATGTAGGATGAAATGCTTGACGGGAGGCTCAGGTAAATTGCTAACACAAAATTTCAAGGCACAAAATATACAAACACACAACACAAGGATGTATGTTTAAAAATAAAGTAAAATATGTGCAATAAGAATACAATATACCAAATACAGTTTTCAAGCCAAAGTGTTGCATGATGTTGAAGTAATGTGAAAATTGACTGACAGTAGAAGTGTGAAAGAAAGAAAGAAAGAAAGAAAGAGGATAAAGAAGTAAAGAAACAAGCAGTGTTTTGCTTGTAGTCATAATAATGCCACATCTGTTGCCGCAGCTATAATTGACCATGGCAAAGGCGAGCGCTCCAGTGGGAAAACTCCCTTCTTATGCGACTGTCAGTAACTTACAGTTTTCCTGTCCAGCATGAGCTTAAGGCCTTCAGAGCCAAAGGCATTCATCCTCTCTCTCATGCCAAGCAGCTCTGGTGCTCACACTGCACCAAATTCCCAAAAGACATTACATAACACATTCCTGCCTGAGAAAAAGCCATTTGGAAGACATTAAATCTTTTTTTGTTTCATTTCAAATGTCAGCTCCACATATACAACAGTGGAGCAACTCTTAAACCGCTCTGCTTATTGACAGTTATGCTGTAAGATTTACTATTTGCTCTGTCATTCTGGATTGGTTGAAGGACCGTCAAGCAAAGAAAGCCTAGAGGGCAAATGTGTTATTTGTTCTGGGAATCAGAAAGCTGATAGATTGGATTAAAGGTTAAAGATTCTTAAAGAAGGCACACTTCAGTACATCAGATTTCTCTCGCTCTCTGTATGAATGTGTCATACAATTTTTGTTTTCACTTTATGAAAAGGCATAAGATTTGAATGATGCATCACTGGTCTTGATTTCAGTCACTACAAGTTCAGATCTGCCCTTTTAGGATCGACATCACCCCACAAGCTGAGGAACAGGAGAATGGCACGGGCTCATGTCTGCTAATAGACTTTATCCCCATGTAGCTGTTTCCTATTAGCTTTCTGCACTTTGATCCTGTAGTATCAGGTGCAGGCATGCCCCTGGCTTTGCTTTGTTTTTAGACCTTTTTTTTTGTTAGAATAGAAGACTAGATGGGTGTGGTGATTTAGAGTATATGAATTTTTAAATGTGTCTGATTATGATGGTGTAAAAGAAATCTTTTAGTGAAAGTGGCGTTTCAAAGAGAATTAAGGTATTTTATTTTTAACTTTGGGAAACTTTTCCAAAAAGTGTTTTTTATGGATGCTGAAATCAGTACATTGGCTGAAAGTCAGCCTCGTTTATCAAGTTAGATATGAACTAATTTATTGGTAAATCCTTTACCGAATTATTTGCACCAGAATTCCAACTGAACTAAATTCCAGTTAGTTCAGAAAAGACTTCATATTCCAATAAAGCTTGTGAGTTATGTACATTTATGTGTATGGAGACTTTTAATGTGAATCTCTGATCAACTTCAAACCATATAACTACCAATGAGTTACTGCTATTTTATATACAGATTAAGCTGGAAAGTTTAAAAAGCTGATTTATTTCAAGATCACACACAAACTTGTACATTCACTGAAATTTTGGCATTTCATATTATTGACCTGAAAAAAAAGAAATCCAAATCTATAAATTAAGACATATAAGACTAGGCATTGGGCTAGGACAAAGAAATGGTGCCCTATAAATGGAGGAAGAGTTAGTATGTGATGGTAGCCAGTGCACTGCAGTGGCTGAGCTACATTACTGGAAGATTTAGTGCACACCACATTTAGGCATTCCTCTTTCACTGTTTACTTGTTATTTTACCATTTTCAGCTCTCTGCGAGCTCTGCCTTCTGTGGAGCTTTGTGGGTGTCTCTAAATGCACATCACCTGTGTCTTGAACATGCTTGATAATTTACAACTTAAAGTTACTGGAATTTATCATGATGCACATAGAAGTGCATCAATAAGTAAGAAATTCAGCATAATAATAACCTTTGTAAATCTCACAGGTTTGTATTTAGTTTTGGCTTATGAAATCTTATACACACAGCTTCCTCACTCTGTGTATGTGGATCAAAGGCAAAAAAAAATCATAACAGCAAAAACGCTATTGTTCTCGCAGTATTCTACAGAGATAAAGTTGTAATTTATTGGGACTTTTCAACTGTTTTAAAAGAAAAGTACTGTAGTGCAGATCATTATGAATGATAATTTTGTGCTTTAGAAGTTAAGTGGCTTAAAGGTACTTTGTGTGTGTGTCTGTGTGTGTGTGTGAGTGTTGGCTGTATTTCCTCCCTCACTGGACTTGAACCCACAGCCCATAGCCTTTACCACAGGAAGTGCTTATCTAGCCACAGGATATGATAATGCTGACCAAAGGAAGCACTATTTCCCTTTATAGGACTCTGAAGCTAATTAGGGACAAATGAAGCATCTTAGGTCTCTTGCCCAAAGTCAGCTGGGATTAGCTCCAGCTTCCCCACAACCCTGACAGATGTATGGTATAGATAATGGATGGATGGATGAACGGATGGATGAATGGATGGATGATTGGATAGATGAATGGATTGATGGATCTTATGTTTCACAACAGACACAATAACTAATAAGTGATGATAAGCCCTGAGTCATATGTCCCAGACTCATGGAATATGCCTGTCCAGGGTCAAATACGAAGCCTTTTCTGTTTATTCTGTACGTATGCAGTCTTATTGTTCACTTTTATTTATAAAGCAGTCGAAGAGATGTGGGAAGGTCTGTTTTATGTGAAGCTGCAGTTTAGCACGCCAAGATCTGGTCTGCCTGCGCTCTGTTCTGTTCCTTATGAGCAGTTTCTGTCCTCGTGTCCTGCATTCCTTCATTCTGGCTCTGGCCCTCTCTCTCTCCTCTCACACTCTTCTTCTCTCCTTTCCCTCTCCACTCCTCTCACTCTACTCTCAATCCAGAATCTTCTCTTGCAGCCTGTTTGGCTTTCTCTTTTTTCCTTTTAAACTTTTAAACCTACTTGTGAATTCTTTTGCTGTTCTTTTCATTACATCTTCTCCTTCTTTTCATTACTCCATTACTTCTAATTGTCTTCTGATTTCCCTGAGTGTGTAATGTGTTGTACAAGGCCTGTTGTAGGTAGCATTTTTAGTTCATCATTGATTAGTAATCACACTTTATACAGTTTGTGAGACCCTAAGGCAGGCTCAAATCCATTTCCTTCTCTACAGAGATCCCTGAGAATGATCTACATCCATTTGTCCTTAGACATGATCTCCATGTCTTGGACAAATAACATTTGGTATGAATTCTGAAGCAGAGTTCATTACTATTCTTTGCTAATGTTGGTATGACTTCATCTTCCTCAGATAGCTTAAATAATATATTGAGCTACAAAGATAAGGCATGTTTGCTGAGGGGGGTGTAGGAGAGTGAGTAGTTCCATAAATGAACATGTTTAGGTATCAGGCGTGCTCACATTGTATACTATAATCAGAATTTTAAATCACCTGGTGCTTTATGGTGCTGTTAAATACATGCTTTGGTAACGTCATGCTTAGATCACTGTAATTCGTTCTTCCTTAGCATTTCTGGTAAAACTATAAATAGATTAAAAAACATATTCAAAATTTAGCTACTAGAGTCCTTACTCATACCAAACCCAAGCACTACACCCTGCTCTCAGGGTCCTCCAATACTGGAAAAGGAAAAGGAAGAAAATAGGAGTGGATGCCTAATGCTATGTCCACACAATTACAGTTTAGTTTCAAAATGCATCACTTTTGCTACATTTACGTCTGGCATCCGTACTATTCCAGCGTTTTCCAAACCATAAAACGAAGAGTTGCTGCTGGCCCCATTTTACTTAGAAAAGTCCGGAGTTATGTTTTAGTGTGGATGAGGGAGAACAGAGGCTTTCGTGTCCTGTTTGGGTTTTTATCAGTCACAACGTATCCTTCCTTGATTCATCATGCTCCTATCATGTGACCCTTTTCTAAAAGAAAACAAATGCTGTCAGCCCTGACTACCAGTGGTGATGCAGCCTGGATAACAAATTACACGCATTGCTGACCTTGTCTTTGCTACCTGCTGCACTGCAGTTAAATTCTGTATTTTATAATGCTACAACTGCCTACATGTGCAGGAGACAAGGTATTTGCAAATAAGCAACCAACTGCAAAGTAGACAATCTGCTTCCTGTTTATACGGTGACGCATGCCCAGTGTACGTGAATGGTCATGTGATCTGCAATTTGAGGCATGTTAGTACGGACAGAGATTATTTTTGATAATCTCATGCAGATCTAAGAAACTCGTCTGGACAGAGATTGTTTTCATTTTGAAACCAAAACGTATTAATGTGGACGTAGCCTAAGACCAGAGTGCCATAGCCTGAAAGATCCTCCTCCCATTTTCTTCCTTTTCCTTCTCCCAAGTCAACTTCACATGTACCTTTTCTCCCAATAAATGTTTCTTTCGTCCTTCTACTAGTTTGTTTTTTGTGTGTACAGCAATTATTAAAAGAGTCTAAAGGAAAAGAGAAAAGAAGCTACTGTACCACCGGCAGTGCTCCAGACTTTAAGAGCTGCTTGCTCTGTATTTATGTAATTAATGCAGATTGTGAGAAAGTTTTCTCTCTTCCTTTGTAAATCCTAATTGTGTCATTAAGTCCATCTGGTTTATAATGAAACTGCATGGGAGCTTGAATCACTTTAATCACTGTAATGGTGTAAAGCTGAGAGAATCTGTACATCAGGTAGTGATAGTAAAAAAAAACAACAACAACAGGAAAAACACTATTAATGAAGACTGAAGATTGTGTCCCCATTTCCTTAATCTTTGTGTGTGTGTGTGTGTGTGTGTGTGTGTGTGTGTGTTAGTCTTCTCTAATGAGGTGTGGGTTACAGAGATCTGGCCTACTTTTGTGTTTGTTCTCTATAGATGCAAATTGGCTTTAAAAAACAAAGCTTTGAAGCTCAGCTTAGTCCAGATGGAAATGATCCGTGTTTGTGTTTGTGTTTGTGTGTATGGGGGGGGGGTTACTTTCAGGCAGTTGTTACCTCTCTGTTTCTGGTCCCATTAACGTTTTACTTTACAACATAGCATGTTTCAGGGCAGCATCAAAGTTTGTGTGTGTATGTGTGACAGGGTGTTGTAATGGTATATGTAGGAGACAGTGGTATGGTCCAGTCTGGAGTAATGGATATACTATGACTATCCCCCTACACGTTTCTACACACACATTCACAGACTAATTACAGGGTACAAGGTATGTGGCATTGCAGTCAACAGATTTTTATTTGCTCCTGTCGTTTGCTCATTAGGGATCTACATCTATAGCTGGCTATTTAGTGATAAGGTCTGACTTCAAAACGACTGTACAAGTGTAGAAAATTGAGTACTTAATGTATATGTGCATCTGCCTACAGGATTGTTCTGAGACATATTTTTGCATGTGAGTGTGTGTGGGTGGGTGTGTGTGTGTCTGAATGACGGAGAAGGAGTAAACAAAGTAGCTGTAATGCTTCCTGTTTCGCTGCTTGAGGCCATGCTAGAGTCTCAGGTCTTATGATAGAACCAAAAAAAATCTAAAACATATTTAGGAAGCACAGACACGTGCCCAGAGCTGTGCCGTTTTTGGAAAGGGGGGAACAAAATGGCTGCTGGCTTACACACTCCTCTTCCTCATTCTCTCTCCCTCAGAGCTGCTGCCACTCCAGAGGTCGCCATGGGAACCGGACCCTGGCCAAACCCCCCAACTGAGGCTGAGCAGCTCCAGGCGCTAATGGCTGCCGCAAATGGTCAGAACCACACCTCTATATGTCTCTCTCTCTCTCTCTCTCTCTCTCTATCTCACACATACGCACACACACAGACACTCCACTTTCTGTCTCTCTCTCAAACTCTCAAAATATTTCTATAGTATGACATACCACATTAAAATGATCGTCCATGTAAAATTTAGAAGTCTCTCTAAGTTGAATAATGAGTCTTACATCTCTCCCTGTCTGTCCCCGCATGTCCCTCCCCGCATGTCCCTCCCCCTCTGACATTTTATGTTTGCTGGAGGCGACAGCAGCTGCACAGGCTCGCTGATAATGCCTGCTCTGTGCTCATCAGCGTTGTTTCTTTTAATGCCACTCACACATAGAACCTTATTTCTGTTCCACACAGACTTTCAATTCCTAAGTGGATGCAAAGTATTATTTTGTTGCTTATTGTATTGTAATAAAAGTTCTATGCAGATTGCTTTAGTCTTTTAATTTTAACAAACCAACAGGAAAACAGTATAGGTAGATTTATCAATCAATCAAATTGTCAATAACTTTTAATAATACACTAACAAAAATGTGTGATTGATTTTTAATCAGGTTATTATTAGTACTGTAGGAAAAGAAAATTCAGTACATGTAGAGTTGGACAAATCATACATTTTAGTCAGTAAACCTAATTAGCAAGATGAACATATGGTCACACATCTAATATAATGATGTATAGTGAGCTAGCTAGCTACGAAATGCATAAATGTAGATTAAGGGGAAAGAATGAGATTATAATTATTGTTCTAACAAACTTTCGAATGTTTGCATTCTTGTGAAAAATACAGCAAGTCCTTAGCCACAAACTGGAGTCTGGTTAGCATCTCTATCTTTTATTTTCTTGATATGTTTAACAAAGAGGTGACTCGAGAGTCAGTTACATAATAGCTTTGCACTACACATTATTTTACATAGATTTGTCAATGTTTCTACATGCAAGTACATACTACATACAGTTAATCTGTCAAGTAAAAATCATTCTACCATCACCCAGATCACATCTTGGACAGTGTATGTAGTGCAGCAGGCAAGGCATTTAGTTTAAACACACCCACCAAAAGAAAAGTTGAGGATTTACTTGTCCTGCTCAGCTTTTTTTTAAACTGTGCATAACTTGAAAAGTTCCACTTCTCCCTGTTTATGCTGTTAGGCTTAGATCTAGAGTGATGTAGCAGGAATCTTGGATTAACAATGAAGAAACGTTTATTAAACTACTGTGCCACGCCCAGGCCTCAGACGCAGCTGATGAGTGAATTTAGCTGTTTTTTTATGTTCCATATAACACTCATTGTTGATATCATACAAAGAGGTGAATTTAAGGTGATTTGAAGTCGACTGGCGGGCAGGGCATCATGAATAATCAATATTTATATGTGTTTTTATAATAACAAGCCACTGAGGTAGAGAGTTTCTACTGTAGATATTATTATCAGATCTATGCATAGCCATTAGCAATACACAGAAGGCATGTGGAACACACACACACTCACTCACAGTGTGTGTTCTTCCATTTTCTTGGAGGCAGGGTTAGACACACACACACCGTCTTCAGCACATGAGGGCAGATCATTTTATGCTATTTCTGTTATTTCTGTCTCAGGACATGATGGCCATAACAGAAAATCAGACTAAAGGAGAATCGGCTTTTTCGGCTGTTTTGTTTAGCGATATGGACAGCAGTCAGAGTGCCAAGTAATGTGAGTCAGGGAGAAGGAGCAACAATCATTATTTCCATTGTTATTGCCTCACTGTTCTCCTCCAGCAAAGCCCGCTTGGCCTCTAGAGTTTCCATGAACACAGTTTTGTGTGGGGAAGACGTGTGTGTGTCAGAGAGTGGAAAAGGGAGTTAGGAGGTGTGTGTGTGTGGGGAGGTGTGTGTAGGGGTAACTTTATATCCACAGTAAGAGTTCTGTAGAAGAAAGGATCTAGTGCGAACACAACTCTGAATCCTAAATATGTCAGGGGCTTGAACAGATTTTAGCGGCATTGTTTTGCATCATTTAGCTATTCTGTCGTTTGTATGTATGTATGTGTATGTATGTATGTGTGTGTGTGTGTGAATTCTGAGCATAACTGGGCTTGCTGGAGATTGGGGGAGGGTTTCATTCTTTCTGGTTCAGTTTGCACAGGATGAGAGAGTCATAAGCCAAGTACTATATCATACTGACACGAACAGGAGTGAGAACAGATCCACATAAACACGTACAGCTGTATGTTCTCACACACATCAAGTTCTTTCTCTTAATATTTTGATCTGCACTTTTGATTCAGCTATGCTTTGTTCTAATGGTATAAAGAAGGCTATACCAGTTTCTTTAAAGCTTTCCATTCAGCTGTAAAATCAGCTAGAATCTTGAAAAGAGTCTTTCTGCCATGGCTCAGAGTCCAAGAGAGCAAAACTGGCCATGTTTTCTGAGTGCTAGCAATGGCCTTACTCTTCCCCTTGTCAATTAGAATGATGCTAACCTCTCATAGGCATGTGTGAGCTCATGGAGGTGGAAAAGGGCAGATAGCGCTTTCCTCTGTGTGTGTGCAGCTGTGCCTTTAGCCTCATTGGTTAGTAGCGGTCTTGTGATAGAGGCGAGCTGGCTAGTGGGTGGGAATTGGTAAATGACCAGATTGGGAGAAAATGGAGTAAAACTAAAATAAGGGTGACGTTTGCGTGAAAATATGCAGTCTGTGGCTTATGAAATCATCCCCTTTGAACTTTTCCACATTTTGTAATGTTATAATCTGGAACTGAAATGTGCTTAAGGTGGGTTGTATGTAAACAATAGTGCAAATTCTTTAAGCTTTAAGGTAACTGGTTGCTTGTAATGTCATGCAGGGTTTTCATGAGTGGGGGTAAATACTTATGCGATCACAGCTTTTATGTTTTTATTTGTAAATAACCTTGGATATGATATTGCTCCTACACACATCAATATTATGGGCTATTTCATGTGGATTCATGATCTATAATCCCAGTTACATATCCCAAGTGCATTTTAGTTTCAAGTTGTAACAGCACAAAAATGTGCAAAAGTTCAAAGCAGGGTGCAAACTTATGCAAGCCATTCTATCTTGATCTCCTTAGTTTTTATTTATACATTCAGCATTGTACTTTCCTTCCCTCACACTTTATGCAAACACCCACCTGTGTTTCTTCATGCGAAATCAAAATGCCTTCTTTTTTTCTTCTCTTTCCTGTGCAGAAGTAAGTGAGGCCACTAACACACTGGCTCCTGGCACCATGGGCCTGAGCACGCGCTACAGTCCCCAGTTCACCCTGCAGCACGTTCCCGACTACCGACAGAACGTCTACATCCCGGGCAGCACTGCCACGCTCAGTGCCAACCCCCAGCAGCCCCAGCAGCCCCCTCAGGCACTGCCTGCTCCACAGGTCACCAGCGCCCAGGTCGAGCCGCCCAAAGCCCAGACGCCCGCTAGCAAGAAGAAGATCACCAAGAAGGAGAAGAAGTAAAGAGAGAGAGGGCGCGCTGGGTAGGATGAGGTTTTGCTTTTGGTTTCAGGTCAGATAAAGTAGAGGAAGAGAGAGAGAGGTGTTAGGGTCAAGGGTTAGGGGTGGATGTCTTCTCTTGTTTCGTCACGCATGGATGAGTGTTTGTGCACTTGCTGTTTCAGAAGTATGAAATGAGAATGAATGAGAAGAAATCATTGTGCAGCTCCAGCTTTTTTTCCCACCCATGTTATTCTCTGATTTTTCATCCTTTTCAATCCTACCACTGACTTCTATGTAATTTAAGCACCTGTGGCTGGATTAGTGTTTCATGTACAATACTTTCACATTGGGATTAAGTTTTCTTTTGATTTCTTATCAATCTGAATGTTCCTCAGATGCTGGTTGATATTTTTTTAAGCTTTTAAAGGACAGAACTTTTGACATGTATCTAGGCATTGCAGTATATAACAGTAGCGGGAGAAGGGTAACCTGTGGCAATTATCATAATGACAATAATGTGCTTGGATTTGTATTAGAGATATTTAATTTCGAGCTGCATTTGCTGGCCTTAGTGGGAAAGATGTTACAGGTCTTGTAAATTATCTCATGTTTTGATTTTGTTGCTGTGCTTTGGTTACCACTATCAGATTTGATGAAACTATAACAGTATAAGGGTTTTGATTTTGCTGGAATTCGGAACAGGTTAAAATTTTTTGCATGATCCTGAACATAATATAAAACGTCAAGTTTAACTATGCATTGCATGCCTGATAAAAAAAAAAAAATTCCCAAAAGTGAGAGATTTAATTGTATGCCTCATCAGTTTTTGAGCTGGACTCCCATCATGGGATTTATATGTGCATTGTGCGTTTCATTTCAGTGCACTCCTTTCACCTTCAGATCAAGTTCCAGAGACAAAATATGACTTAAATGTTATAATCAAGAGAAATGTTGCCCCATAACCCACAAACCTTAAAGTCCATTACAGAACAATCATGTTATGCAAATTTCTCAGCTTGAATGTGGGAGGTATTTTATTCTGGCAGAGTAACTCATGAAAAGTTGTTTATAGTGAAGAAACCACTGAGTAGATGGTTGTTCCAAATAAGTAAACAGCACTGACCAGTCACGGTTTTATCACATGAGAATGGGAATAATATATCCATGAATAGCTCTAGTCATCAAAATGTGATTATATTCCTCCTCTTTTATTTTTAATTTCTCCAATCATTCTTCATTTGGTGAATATTTACTTGTACACCTGTTGTAAATAGACAAAAGTCAATACAGAGAAGTCCATAAAACACAATCGACAAGAATTTTTTTTTTTTTTTTTTTTTTTTTTTAATCTGAGCCTGAACCACCGGCTTACTACTGGAATGTGTTACATAGTGTTGTTTTTTAGTAAAATAATAAAAAAAAAGAATAAAATAAACAAATATAAATAAACAGACAAATATATAAATAAAGAAAATGATCATGCAAATTGTTGTGTTTTGCAAAAGTAGTTATTTAGCATAAGAAGGCCGACTAACTCAACTGTAAATAAAGAGATTAACTTTTAAAAAGGTGAAACACGTAATCTAGAAACCTGTGACATTTGTGCATATATTTTTGTGCTTTCCCTCTCCTTCTCTTCCTCTCTGTTCAACCTTAAATGAATAGACACAGTAAATAATAAAACCCTTCCTAATTCTCTGTTAAATCACTCTTCTTTTGGGATTTCTATTGTGCATATGTGCAAGATTCCTTCTCAATGTCTATATGAAGAAACAAATATAAATATTATCTATGTGTATGTCTGCCAATGCCATAATGCTCTGTACCCACTTTAACATCATCCTTATAAAACTCTAATACTCCCACCTGCTCCTCAGTGTTACACTTATTTTATATGCTAATATTTATATTGCTGTTTTATTTCTTGAACACTGACATTTCAAATAAAATGTTCTGAAAAAATTCCCTTTCACTCACTGGCATTCATTGATATATTGCTAATGTTATTTATTATGTAATTCTACCATAAGAAATGTCATGGCAATTTATAAATGTTGTCTCATGCATTCCGAGGTGCCAACAATGTTAACTAGAAAATCCAAGCATGTGGGAGAAAACTCAATTTTACTACTAAAACGCTAGAGCAGTTAATAGTATTGTGCAAAAGTCTCAGGCACCCTAATTTTTTTTTGTACAAATGAATTGTACAATGAATTCTGCATTACTGAGTCGGGATAAAAACATTTTACTTTTTCAAACATTACTTTTCTAAAAAAAATTTTTTTGAAAAATTGCATGTCAGAAAGCAACATGAAAGAAAGCAACATGCTATGTAAGGGGCCACTTTCCAGACAGAAAAAAAACAATGATAATCCTGGGTTTTGCTGCAACAAAAAAAAGAAGCAAGTATGACAGTCTAAGCCTCCAGAAGAACTGTGGGAGGTTCTCCAAGATGCTCAGTAAGTCCTCTATTTTTTTATTGACAGTTGTGTTTTTGCTCAACATTCACCAAGATAAAGTAATTCATCCATTATCTATACCGCTTTATCCGTCTGGGTCGCGGGGAAGCTGGAGCCAATCGCAGCAGTCATTTTGGGCGAGAGGCGGGGTACACCCTGGGCAGGTCGCCAGTTCACCACAGGGCCAACACAGACAAACAACCACACACGCTCGCATTCACACCT
>JAQQZR010000012.1:6633162-6643634 GCA_030068235.1 Notoglanidium macrostoma
GCACCCTGGGTGACCCGGGGATCGAACCCAGGACCTTCTTGCTGCGAGGCGACAGTGCTAACCACCGCACCACCGTGAAGAAATCATGAAGCAAAAGTAACTTCTATCAGAAACAATTGTGTCTTTCATGCCCCATGTTATTTCCTTGAATTGAATATCTCATTGGGCAATTTTTATTCGTTTTTTAAGCTAAAAAAAAAAAAGTAGGAAAGCATAGATTTTTTTTAAAATAAAGGTAACTAGGAATATATACAGTATATTCAAGAATGACAGTATGACAAAGGAAAATCTGAGAAAACTACTTCCTCAATACAAGAGAAGAAGAATCACAGCTTATTTAAAGAAATACAATGTGGATATGCTATTTAAAAAGATGCTGCCATTACAAGGGGTTAAAAATCATAAATTGTATGGCTAAACCGTAGATGTTAGTACATTTTAGAAACATTAAAGTTAACTTTTGAGTAAATGGGCTCTAAACTAAGCTTCACAGCTAACTGTGCTAGCGTCTGCGCTGTATCTCTGAGCTATTTCCTGCTGCTGACCTGAAAGCATGCAGAAGCTGTTCTATTCAGGCTAACTTTTCCAGGCAGATATTTATGCATGCTCAGCAGCCCTCGGAGGAGAGGGAGGGAGTAGCTCACTAACACAGTGTCCCCTTTCAGGCCCTTTTTTAACTTGTTTTTGATTCATTCTTCTTCACTGAAAGGCTCTCTCCTAGCTTCTTCTGCCAGAATGTCAGCGTGTTTTCTCAGCTGTGAGCTTTGAATACAGATGAAGCTTCACCAGTTTTTGGGCACACAGATAATGGAGGTGAAAATAAAGTTGTGTTATTTGTTGTATTTCTCACAGACAGATGCATAGCAACGAGGATGCTTATAAAAACTGATCAGTAATCTAAGGTCTGTCGGTAAGCATCATTTGTAGATATTTCTTACAGATAATTAGACAGTTATTGCTGCGGAAATTTCTTCTGTGGGAAACAAGGTTGCTTACATGCATTCTATCTATTTCTTGAGAGAATAAGAAGTAGAATATGAGAACTTTTGGCAAGAAAAAAAATAAATAATATCCACCATATCTGTTATATCCATGGAAAACGCTTCCTGTCTGAAAGACCATCTGAACAAAAAGAAATAGCATGGAGAGATTATTAAGAGTTAAAAGAATGGAAAGAGCTTAAACAAAAGAATAATCATAATCCAATCATCAGTGTTATCTGCACAAGAATGCACAGAATTCTCTTCTTCCTGGAGTGAAAAATACTCACACTTCTACCTGAAAAAAAACCACCCTGATTTTCAAAATAGAGCGTGGAAACCGAGACAAATCCACAGACCCACTAAGCTGAGTTTGATCATCAGCGTAAAGCACAAGATCTTTGGAACTGCAGGGTTAAGCGCAACATAAAGGCAAGAAGTTCAGAGATCTATTAAAGCAGCAGCTCATTTTGACATAATGTTTAAAATAGTATCAATTAGCATTAGAGTGAAATGCTCAGAAGTGAAAGCATGTTAGTTACACAGACTTAAGAGACAGCCATGTTGACAGGTGTTGTACATCTCCTGCAGCTGCTAATGGGATATTCAGAGGTGCTAAGACCATGGTACGGAGTCATTTTTAATTTTTTTTTCTACAATTCCAAAGTTCATTTTATTCAAAAAACAAAGCAAACTTCTTAGAATATTAAAATTATTGTGGATACTACAAAAATATATTATTTCATATATATGTTTTCAAACATTTCTGGCAGTCTCACATGTAGAATTATTTATATTGGTTGATATGCCTTAAATAAAAAAGAAATAATTAGAATACAATAAATGACATGATTTTGCTGAGTTTTGTTAGCAGTGTGAGTGTACAACAGCCGCAGTAATAGTTGTAATAATCTATAAAAAGTTCAGTGAATTGCTATTAGTAGTTTTAATATTGACTATACAACACTGGGGACCATGTATGAAAAATACAGTTCAAATTCAACTGCAATTTTAAGAACATTAAGTAGGAAAAGGGCTATTCATATGATGCAATGGCTTTCTAGTGTACAATGGAATACAAAAACTTCAATCTGTATATTTTATTTTTTTACACCCTGGAAGTGGTCTCTACTGGCAAAACCCTTCTGTTTAGCTATTTACAACATTTACAAAAAGATAAAATAAAAAGAACAAGCAATAACGTGGTTGGATTTTGGTGAATTTTGCAGAATGTTACTGCTTATAGAGGATTTGAACTGGTTTTATATCATGCTATTTATGTTGGTTTAATGAGTGTACACAGACATGAAGATTTGGGTTTTTTAAAGAAACTGTTATAATAGTTTTTCCTGTTGTTATAGTTTTTCCTGTATATTTGGTGTGTTTGACCCAAGTTTATTCACAGCGCAAGTTTAGTTCAGTTTTCATTCTTAAACTAAGTACCACCCTTGCATCCTTCTCTGCTGAACGGGACTCACCCAGACCTCAGCTGTTCCGAACAAACATACAGTCTCTGGACTCATAACAAGAAAATGCTCAACCTCTATCTTTAGAAAAGCATGTTGGATGCAGTGACGTGTGCGAGTCGTGAGCAGGTTTGTCACAGACGTGCTCCATGACATGGCTCACACATTTTAATGAAATCCAGACACTCACAGTGACGGCATTTCCCACTAACTACACACTGCATCTCAGATTTCAGAGCGAAATGTATAATAAGAACAATGTGTGAAATCTGCTAGGCACTAAAGTCATTCCAGAAACGTTTCCCAGCTTTCTCCACCCTTTAACTGGGCTTTTATTTCTACGCAGTGATCACAAAATGGAGACTACGACATACTGTGTGGATCTGAGATCGGATTACTTTTCTTACTTTTCAGTAAAGAAGCATCATTGAAAGGCAAAGGTCTGGCACGTCACCATGGCAAAGAGACAAACAAATAACAAAGGACACACGAATCTGCTTCCACTACTCATCATGTTCACTCTCCCAGAAGCACACCGAATATTTAGCTCATTCTGTTCCAACTGTAAACACTGCCAAGGGCTTATGGTTTTATATAGAAATACCTGTCAGACCACAGGCAGACATTAAATCTGAAGAGTTTTTGGTCTTTTATCTCCACTGTGAAGCTGGTTTAGACATTATGTTATATACTGATGCATATCATCTACACTGTTTTTCAGTGACTCCACAATGGTAATGAATGGGCTTGTTGAAGACTGTGGGAAAACACATGGACAAGTTAATAACAGCAGTAATTATAAATGTGTACCGAACACATGCTAGACTACAGAGAGCAAAAGAGCTCAGCACAGCACAGTCAAGTGAACTCACAGTAGAATCATAGTAATCTACTCCCATCCACCTACCATCTGTCATTGGCCAAATGTCTGCAGAAATGAGTAGCATAGGTAAAACTTTCCATGGGAATGGGCAGGATTGTTCAAGATTTCTGTGGGAATGGGTGGGGTTGTTCAAAATTTCTGTATGCATGAGTGGGATTGGTCAAACTTTCATTGAATATGAACAGGATTGTTCAAAATTTCTGTAGGAATGGGTGGGATTGGTCCAACTCTCAGTGGGCATGGGTGGAATTGGTCAATCCTTTTGCAGGAATGGGTGGGATTGGTCAAACATTCCACAAAAATGGGTGGGATTGTTCATAACTTCTGTGCAAATGGGTGGGATTAGTCAAACTCTGCATGAATGTGTGGCATTGGTCAAACTTTCAGCAAAAATGGGCAGAATTGCTCAAACTCTCTGTGGAAATGGGTAGGATTGGTAAAATGTCTTACAACAGTGAGCAGGATTATTTAAAACAGGACCAGACACAGCTCTAAATTGAGGATTCTTGGGGAAGGAATTCTACTTAGGCCACTTTTAATAGGACTGTTGCCAGGTCTTCTTAAAGGAAGAAGAAAAAAGAACCTTTAAGTGTTCGAGATTAAGTGCATCTACTTCCTCATCACATAGCCATTTTTCAGTATACAGACCCTGGAAAACGTCAGTACATCCAAGTTAACTATGGATAAGAAAGAGGAATAAAGTGGGTGGCTTGCAAAATGAGAGTGAAAGAAGCAAAAAGGGAAAGAACGCTAGCTGGGTGCCCCATTCTGAGCTTTCTATACAGACACTCCAACAAGTTGAGGGGGTATAAGCACCATTTCCACCCCTTCATACCTCTCTCTAATGCATGCATGCACACACAAAGAATGCAACACACACACTAAGTGAACGCAACTAATTAACTCTACATTTCACCCACTGCTTCCTTCATCTGTGTCTCATCTTTTGTGTCACTGGACCCCTTGCTTCCCCATCCAATTTTTCCTTTCTCCTCTTTCTTCCTCTGTTCTTTAAAGGGGAGTATGGCTCTTCAGGATCAATGCAAGGATATCTTTTTTTTAGATGATGTAGGAAGAAAGGCTAAGGAATGAATGATATGGTGAAGTTTTCTGTGAAGAGATGTGGTACTTTGTTTGTTTTCTGACATGGGAGAGTCTTCAGGACAGAGGAAGTTGTGCTTTGAGATTTCTTGGTGTCATGAAATGCTTCCTTTTTTTTTGTCTTATTAGCTTCATGGGAGAAAAAATATAAGCTGGAAAAGAACAACTGTTCATAGCTGCTATAATCTAAGTGATAATGTGGTGCAGAACATTAAATGTAACTACAAATGGATAAAAGTATGGTGGACAAATTGCAGTCAATGGCAAATTGCTTTACTAATAAACTTTGTGGTGTATCACACTATGATGTTATGTTCCTGTAACAGTACACTGCTTTATTACTTAATTAGTGCATGTCCCAAGCCATTGTGTAATTAGAGAGCAAGATATAATGTTGCATAGCTACTACTTATATAGAGACATGAGGAAAAAAAGCAAGATTATATCATCAAACCCTCACAGATCAAACTAGAATCAAGGATCAACAAGATGACCTTGGTATGTTCATTGCAACGGTGTTATTGTTTTTACTGTCACCCAAACTATAAACACATATATAATAGAATAAAATGTTGTTCTTCCAGAACCCATGGTGCTACACGAAGTGCAAATCTATGACAGACCGTGCAAAACTGCACCGCATTATACAGTTATATAATTAGCTACACAGATTGCGACAGTGCATTATGAGGATGAACTGAATGGCATAAATATGAAAGAGCTGAATGAAATTACAAATTATATTTATAAGTAGCAGTACAGGTGGGAAATATGGTAAAATAATACCCCTTTCCCATCACATATATAAACTTAACATCTGTAAGGAAATGATTATAGTCCATGAAATGACCTTGTCCTTTAAAAGGCAGGTGCTAATACTGGCGGTGAGAGAACCTGATGATGGTCTCAGTTATTTTCACTATTTTCTATAGAACCGTGCAGTCTGAGATGGTGTAATTCCCATGCCAGACCATGATGCAGCTGTTCAGGATGTTCTTTATGATCCCTCTGTGTGAAAGGGGGGGGGGTCTATTCAGTCTATAAAGGAAATTGAGGAATAACTGCTTTATTGCCTCTTTTCTAAAAGCTGATTTGCCATTGTTGATCATGATGTATTTTTCAGATATGCTTCACAGCAGAAATGTGAATCAGCAACATGAAAGGCAGCGGACTTGGCTCACAGGCCTGAGATGTGCCAGTGGTCAGCGTGATGTTGCTGGAGATGGCGTTGCCAAGCAGGAAGTCCAGTTACAGAAGAAGGTGTTCAAGTTACAGCAGGCTCAGTTTCCTTTTCATAAGACAGTGGTGTAATCTCTTACTCATCTAAACCTCCCTACTACTCACTTTCCAACCCCCTCATTCACTCGTTCTCCAGCCTGAGCGGAAGTGAGTCAGATAATACAATGAACAACAGAACACTGAAGCTGTTTCATAAAGTTTCCTCAGTGCGACTGGAATAGAAGAAAGCTGAATCCTCATAATTTCTTCACTGAATTATCCCCAAAGCATGACAGGCAGCATGGAGCTGGTTAACCATTTACATAGACCCTCTTAAATATACAACTACAGTTTGCAACGTCTTACTACTGACAGTTGCTATAACATTTATGACCCAAATATAGTGTTCATCCACACACTCAGTGCAAGACTAGGTCAATGAACTAACTGACCCCTCAACACGCCTCTGTCCCTCTTTCTGTTTCCATTGCCCCTCAGCCAGCCATACAGTTACATCAGTCACATGCCTCTACAGACAGACACCCTGAAGAACACATGCAGACATAAACCTGCTTCAGCTGACCTACCACTGCTCCAAGAAATCCAGACAGACCCAGACATACCCACATGCAGACACGACTGGAATTATTAATGGAAGTTACGCACATTGAGCAAGTGTCTAAAATCTCAGCCAATGCACTATTTCGGAGCAATATTGCCAGTCACTAAGCACAGAACGACTAACATTGACATTTTTTTATTTGGCTGATGCTTTTATGCAAACCAAGTTTCAGTTAAGACAATCACGACTGACAAGATTCCTCATTCAAAAACTATACTGTTTTGCAGATGACCCTTGTTTTTGCCTGTGGCTGTGTTTCAATGTACTGTATTCATGATACATTTGGTTCACGCAATAGACACAAAGCCTGAGGCTCAACACAAGACACTCATCACAGTAGATGACTCCATTTAACTTTTTTATGCAACATCATTCCAGAAATAGGCTTTAGTGTGATGAGCATTACCATAATCATAATGCAATAAAAAAATAAAATCACTGAGCTAAATCCAAATAACCCAAATGTTTTTAGAAAAATAATTCTTGCCCTATTTATAAAAAAAAAAAAGCCAACCTCAGCCATGTTTTCCCATCAAATAACATCAGCAGGCTAAAATTGTGCATCAGACCCAGTGGAAAAATTCAAGAATCTTGATATACATGTTTAATAAAAGAGCATACTGTACAACCCTCACATTGTTTGATACACTGGTAAACTATATTATAAAACTGAGCGATTCTGTTTCCCTCTGTACTGTGTGTGATGGCCTGAGACAGAAATTGGGAATGTACTAAAAACTTGAAATGTACTCATAATGGAGGTCTATGGGTGATTGCTGAATTCCATCAGTAACTTTCACACTAACAATAAAGGTCTTAGGATGAGAGACACAAAAGAAAGTCTTACCAAAGCAGTTTTTATGGAGATTGAGAATTTTCCAACGATACATTTCCTGAAGGTTTTGTGGTATCAACGCACAATGAATTTGAGATTTTCATGATGGCTTTTTGTTCTTTGTGTAACAGGAAAAGGGGTCAAAACCGCTGTGAGTGGTAATCACTCATGTATTACAGAAGGATTAGAAGATGATCACCGTACATTCACACTACTTGCAGGAAAGAGAGATAATATCATTTTCTATGCGTGTGTGAGACACAAAGCCATACTTCATTAACTTTTCAATTCAGATATTTTTTTGCAATTCTGAGCAAAAATAGGTATGATGCATTGAAGCAACAAGCCCAAACACCTTCCTCAGACCAAACCTAGAGGACATCATCCAAAAAGGTTCTTCAGTTCCCTATTCACATCTTTAGTTCCTAACTGCACTTTCCATTTACTGTTTGACACACAAAAATAGAAACTTACATCTGTAGTGTAATTTTATCCTCTCATTAAATGTGTATAGTGACGAAAAATAAAGCTTGAAAGGAAGTACAAGAGGTTTGGCTGGTGTCTCTGGTGAGCATGCAAAGCTGGTACAATTAGCTGGCTTTGCTAATCTGACAATAAACCAAGTGTAAAGCCAAGCACATAACATATAATTCAAACGAACCCCAATTAGCACATTTATCTTTATCTAATTAGCTTCAGAAGCTATACATTTTGGCTATTATTCAAGTCAATTACATTTTCTTTGTATCACACCTTTAACAATAGACATTGTCACACAGCAGTTTTACAGAAATATTTCAATTCGGGATATAAACGTATAAATATATCCCTAATGAGCAAGCCAGAGGTGACCACGGCAAAGAAGAAACTTTGAAAGGAACAAGACTCAAAAGGGAACCCATCCTCATCTATGGGTCAGCGATAGTGCAATTATAAATCATTTCCCTTTTCTAACTGTATACTATAGATTCAAAAAGTGCAATTGTGTAACCATGAGCAACTTATATGCGCATCCGAGTCATTTCTGAATTTAATATCGTTTTAACTTGAAGTCTATTTTTTGGTTTCTATGTGGTACCACCCACAGTAATCTCATGCTACTGCGCCTCAGAACTAAAAACAACTTGACTTGTCGCCTGCTGCTTTGAAAATATTCCTTTAAATAAGGGTACTCAAGCTCTCTCAGCCTACTGCATACTTAAGACTCTGCATAAGTTTAAAAGCAATACTGAAGTGACTCATGTGTATATGAAATGTGTTACATAGAGGTAACAACATTCAGAGTTGACACTCGAGACACCCAATCCCCTCCACCCACACACAAACACGTACATATTATGGTAACCTATGACCTACAGTGTATTATTATTTCTGGCAGTTGTATTATGTATGGTGAAAGACTGACAGTGGGTTATTAAGCACCGAGGCAGTTTTGCAATAGAAACATGTCAAAGAATTAGACCAAAGGACAGAAGGCATTTTTATGCACTGCAGTGAATCAGACAGGATGACAGAAAGCTTTTTCTATACACTTGACAATGAGACTGATGAACAGGCAGCTTCACATTACGCAGCCTGAGGCTAAAAGTCTTCAAAACCTGAATATAGAAAAGACTGCCACATTTCTGTTACTGTTTTCCTGCTTTACTATTTAGATTAAAAAAAGAAAGGACCATGACGGAGTTGTGCCACAAACACACCCACACCCTCTTTTCATAAAGAAACTGAGACACTGAACAGAGTAAATTTATCCCAGAGAGCACCTTTTAATAAGACGCTGTCATAGACAATAAAACAGGGTTGTGAACCAACTTACATTCTACTGCAGACTGAAGAAGGGAAACACAAACTCTAAGCATTCAGTTGTGTACATACTATGGTACGGTTTTTATAAGATACCAGTTTAAAATTCTTCTGTGTTTGGTAAGTAAGAAAGAAAACACAAGAGGATGTGCTGTTATTGGAAAGTAATCAACAATGGGGCCTGACATGAGGTGAAGTTAGTCTTAGCACCTGATAACTGATCATTTTCCTATAACAGCATGTCCCAAAGTGTTTTATTTCTGTAATATCACAGCAATTTGGCAAATATATACATTTTTACATTTTTAATAAATACTTTTTTTTTTTTTAAATCAGGTTATATTGACCTTTAACATTGCGGATATACAGTATGTGAGTTTGTTTTATCACGCAGCGGTTATAAATAGCCATTTCTAAAGACATATTTTTCTCAATCAAAGTTTCTCAAAACAAAACAAAAAGCAAAAATTGCAGCTTGTCATGTTACCAAGAAATCGTAATATGCTCAGTCCTAAAGTCTCTCTGTGACAGAAAACTTACCATTACAGTGTGCTAACACTGGAGACTTCTTCCATAAATGATGAACAAACATCTTCCAGAAACCTTCATCATAATCAAGGAGTTCCTTTGTTAAAAAAATTGTTTAATCAATTTATCATTCAGCTTTGATTACATGAAAAGTAGGCCATAAAAGTCTGTGTTACTATAGAAACTGCAACATAAAATAAAACTTTTAATTTGACTTTCAGACATCACTACTGCCAGAACTGCTGTTACAGAAAATTAATCAGCGCTGTCTGAGCAAACAGAATCAAGAATTGAACAGTAGTGTGTTATAACGGATTTTAATTCAACACATTTCGTCTCAAAATAAAAAGTACCATTTCTTACATTTATCTTTAGTGTCGCCTCACATCCTCTCTTACACTCTTTCTCATTCCCTTCCTCTCTGTAGGTAAACATTATTAATCTTGAGTCTGACTCATCTCAGTGTTTTGAAGGAGGAATTCCAGGGAAAGGTGAACTCAAGCTGTGAAAAGCGACCACCACATTCATCAGGCTACTTTATTTTCAAGCTCCAGCAAGTAAGAAGAAAGGAGAGAATAAGAGGGAGGGAAATAAGAAGGCACTTTATTTTGAAGGCTTGGATAAAGGGAGAGATTCACCATTCTTAAAGAAACTTCACATTAATAGAGGTTAATGATGTGGATTGTTAGAAGCATTTATATAGACACCAACTTATAAATTAAATGAGATAACAGAGAATGTTGAAAAGTCAACCATAGACACTGCATTAGGCATTTGTCTTTTTCTCCCTCTGTGAAATATTCACCACCACTCATCCAGATACCTGGAAACCACAGGAACACAAAGCCAGCCAATCAGCGCGCATGGGAACTAGAGCCCTGGCCTCTGATAGGTCATGTGTGTCCTCTAAGCTCATTATTATATCAGCGTGTCCTCCACTGTGTCATCTGGCCATGATCAGGCCAATTACGTGCCAGCACTCTTCACCACAAACAACCTTATAATGGGGGAGGGAGAGAGACGGGGAGAGAGGGAG
>JAQQZR010000012.1:6650395-6675292 GCA_030068235.1 Notoglanidium macrostoma
CACACACACACACACACACACACCCACACACACACACACACACACACACACACACACACACACACACACACACACAAAAAAAAACCTCTGCAAAGTGAACTACTACTGAATATCAATGGCTGGCTGGTGTACACACTTAAGCACACACCCAAACTGCCACAGATATCACTAAGCCACACGGTTCACTAAACAAATAACACCTGCAATGAACACCGCACTGCATAAACCGGCAGGCTGTCTACACACACACACACAGGTACACACACGTTACCGAGCAGGTGTCCAATATGAGCTGGGACAAAGACAGCACTGAATCTGTTGGAGAAGCAAAAAAGCAGTTACAGGATATGTAAGTGATAAAAGAGGATGGAAGACTAATTAGGAAAAGGAACAAACAAAAGACAAAAGGGGGAAAACAGACAGGGTGAGAATATCAGAGCTGAACATGAGAACAGTGTTTCTCATAAAGATGTGATGTTCTGTGTGAAACGAGAACAAGAGCTTCTCAGAGACGCTCAGGACAATGAGCTCCTAAGTGTGTGTGGGTGTGTGTGCACGTCCCTTGCTGTCAACTTTCTCCGACACCTCCTGTAATGAATATAACTTACTAAAGGCCAGAGAAGCACAGCACCCACAGGCTCAATAATGTTCAGTGCACTCTAGGACTCCTCTAACCCACTTGTAATGCTTTGTTGATGATACTTCCTTGGTTGTTATGTTTGTTTTTGAGCTGTCTGGTCTGCAGAACCACAAACAAAACCCAAATGTATTCAGAGACCCAAATGTAACATGCAATTCATGAAGGTCATTTCAATTCATAATTAACTATTTTTCCAGCCAGTTATTTTTTCATCTGACCTAATGAAACCCCAAAGGACAGAAAATGATTGACAATGATGAAAACGCGGACGTGTGTGTTTTATAAAGGTGCTCAATAAAAAATTATAAAACACTTTTTACTTATTACTGCACTAAGTAATGTAACATCTCATGGCTTATATGCTATAGGGGCTCTGAATTAAAAAAAATTTCAAGGGCCAGAGACAAGGCATGTTTATGTCTTATATTTTGTGCCCAGGTTTGTTCAATTTGCAGAAAATAATTCACATGTACTGTATAAGTATTATATAATATCACTCATCTGTGGTTTCCATTTTGACTTATTTATAGGAAGAAAGTTCTTAAGTGTAAAATTGTCTAAAACAGCCAAATCAAACCAAACAACTCTAAAATCAAACCAAAAAAAAAAGTTACCATACATCACCTAGTATAATTGTCAGTATTTGACTTCTGTTAAAATAATCTTGTTTATTTTTATACTGGTAAAGAAAGTCAGAACGCCAAACAGTATGTGATGGAAAGGAGCAGCGCAGCACAGCTGGTTAATGGGACGGCCCTGAGCTCAGAACAAAACAATTCTCTACTTGGTTTAACAGCATGTTCAATGAGAACATTCTTGTGTATGCACAGTAACAGCAGTCACACATGGTAACTCCTTCTATCACTGGAACTGGGAGATAAGGAGCAGTTACACTATTTAATTAACACTCATGCCCCTTTTCTGGCTTGTCATTTTCCCCATGTTTTATCGCTTGCTCACCTGTCTGTTGGAACATATTAACTTTCTGAAATGCTCTCACCTACATGCACTTTAAGTAAATGCCCCAGAAATCTAAAAGCACCACCCATCCCCTAAAATAACAAAACCTGCCTGTTAGCTGATTTGTTCATTGATCTCTATCATGGATCAACACTGCTGAACAAAAAGAGCATGAAGGATAACAATTTTAGATTATTAAAAGTCCACTATATAGGATTTGGGGGATCTATTAGCAGAAATGGAATATAATGTTTAGAAGCATGTTTTCATTAGTGTATAATTACATGCAACTATGAACTGTTAGAACGAGCCCTTTATATCTACATGGGGAGTGGGTCCACCTCTACAGAGCCGCCATGTTGCACTGCTACAGCAGCTCAGAACGGACAAACCTCTAGAGGGCACCTTCCAATTTTCTTGTTTTTCCAAGTGCCAGTGTGAATCCAGAAGGAAGCAGCAGAAGGACAACAAAGAAGAAGAAAGAAAGGCAAAGAATGAGTGTTTGCTGGTGCTGGTTAACAAGTTTGAGAACCCACATTTTGAAAAATGGAGGATCATACTTATTATTTGGCACAGAAAAAAGCAAGGAAGTGTGAATGTGAATATGCTACAGGTACCTGACAGCCATGGTATGTTATAATACTGCTTGGAAAGGGAGGGGCATTGAGTTGGCCGAATCCCACATAGAGGAACTTTAAATTAAAATGTATACTTTCTGAAACCCAGGTGCCATTTCTGGTTCGGCAGCTGCAGCCCAGAGTCCCTCAGCCAGATGCAATGGTTACGTCCGTGTGCAGAACGTGCCACTATGCAGGGATGAGGGCTGTGTTATGTAGGACACACTTTAAATCTCTGTTGTGTATATATGCCCAACACACTCCATGGTTTTGTAACTGTTTACTCTGATAATCTATAAACACACTTTGTATAACCTGTGTTCAACCTTTCAACCTTCTAACTTTCAGCTGAGTGTGCGTACAAAACAAACACCATACATATGCAGTGTGTGTATGGGGGAAAGCCACATACAGGGTACTGAAATGTATTTATTTTTTAAGCAATAAAAAGACGATGACTGCAAGCCTTTCTGAAGTGATCATGGCTATAACATGCTCCAGTCGAAAACTACTTTCTCCTACTTTGTCAAAATGGATGGCAGTGTTTCACGGTGTCACACAGACATACTGTGAAGAACCGCTCTACATTAGCACCAAATTTGGAACTAGTTACAGTCAACTTAGCTGATGGATACATTTTACAGTTGTACAGTATAATTTTTGGTGATGGATACATGGATTGTAGAACTTATGCTACTCTGGACTCATTAGTGGTGACATGCCCCATATATTATTTCATAGTGTTAAAATCTTTTTGTATTTTGAGATGGAAAGACATGACAAAGCCCTTCCATGAGCAGATGTATCTGAACAGTTGAGCAGTAGAGTAAATGTGTGTTTGATGGAATGTGGGAGGGAAAGCATGAGGTTTTTTAAATAGATATCATGGTGTAAGATCGAGTTCATTGTCTGAGAGAAGCAGTGCTTGTTCTGGATTTTTATGCGGTTAAAGCAAAAGGAATAGTCATGTGTATTCAAGTAAACTTTAGGATAAATAGTAACACTTTACATTTGTATATGTGTGTTTAATCAAAACCTTCTGTTCAGTCGTGTGTCATTTGAGGCAGTTATCACCCCCTAGAGGGAGCAGAGGAGATGTGTTCGCATGTGCTATTGTGGTGCTCTCACCAGCTAGAATGTGAGAGTTTGTGGCTGGATGCTCACTTTGCAAGTGGCTTAGGGTGCGTAAAGAGTTTGCCTGAACGTTGTGCATGTGGGATTGCTGGTGTGTTAAATAATATGAAGTGCTGACATTGGGTTTACTGGAATGATATGTACCTTATGAAGTGTGTGTGAGAGACAAAAGAGAGAGAGAGAGAAAGAAAGAAGAGGAGGGGAAAGGAGAAGGTCCTTTGTTTAGTGGCCATCTTGTTCTTTGTTCTTGAGTGCTAGCCTTTTAGAGCAGAAGCGTGTGTGTGACTTCTGTGTTGTTATGTGGTGTGTGCGCCCAATCACTGGATCATGTCGGGCTCTTTGTGCGGTAGGTCGTGACCTGGCAGATGTGCGTAGCCTATACGACAGAGACGAAAATAAATGCAAGCAAGCCCACATGGGCAGAAGTGTAGCCTTTTATAAAACTTGGGCTATTTAATAGACAAAACACTCCCTTCTCCTGATTGGCTGCAGCAGCTGCGTACTGAGGGATTGGCAAGCTGCTGATATTAGAAAAAAAATGAATAAGAGGCACGCACTTTTACAATATCCACTCTTGGCATTAAAAATTAGTCAATAATCATGAACACGACAAAATTAAATAAGGACAGCGTGTTAGCTTATTCTTAATAAAAACTATGAAAAGTGTTAAAAAAAAATAAAATTAAATACGCAGGCGTAATCAGATCACACCTCTTTGGAGTTCAAAGTACTTTTTTCCTGGCACTATTTTTCTTGTCCCTGTTCACTCCCTGGAACACTTCTGTAGGAAAAATTAAAGAGGAGGTTCAGTACATGCTGTTCTCATCATTCTGCAAGTCCATCAGTTCAGACAGAAAGACAAAGATAAAATATTTTTTTTTTAATCTTTAACTTTGCCAGACTATATAACTTACAATTATGGGTATATATGCTGTTTGGACTGCATGTTACAGCCACATAAAAAAATAAATAAATCGTATACCTAATATACTAACAATGATTGAGAGTTGCACATTGTTTTAACTACAAAGAACCGCAACTTTGAAACCGCAATGTTAAAAATGGTAGCAGTTTTTGGACAAAGGAGAATAACTACACTGCTATAATATGCAAATCTACATTAGTGAAACAGAAAATACACTGTGAAATAGGCTACAAGCCTTTATGGTCTTTTACTGGAACAGCTTTTCTGCTATGTGCACAACTGGAGCAAATTTAAGTGAGAGTGGATATATAAAGGCCTGCTGTTTTTTTCCTCCTCTTTGTGATGCCCAGAATCACACTAATAGATGTCCCGCAGCTGTGGCCGTACGATATTGGTCAAATATAAAATGATACAAGACGTTTGTTGAAGCCTCTGATTGATGTGCCTTATACAGCAAACCCAAAAGCACTTAGTTGTGCACGTATAAAATCTGTTCAAGGTTTGTAAAGACCCTAAAAGGTAAAACTGGCCCCCAGCCAGCACTATGAATCGTGGAACTTCATGGAAGTTCTATATATAGTATGTACTGTGTAAGATCTTGACAGGCTCATGTTATACGATTTGTAGAGCATGACAAGATCCATATGTCATGCTAAGGTAGTGGATGGAATCTCTGCTTTTATATTCTGAAGCAGAATTATTTCCAGAATGAAAGTCCTGATCTGTTGTGACTGGACTGCTCACTGACGGGGTAAAAGAGTGCTTTCTGAAAGAAACAAGGTTTCAGCAGTGATAGTCCAAGTTAAACAGAAAAATGCAGCATTAAAATGGCAGCAATGGGAATGGGGCATCTGTGGCTAGCACCTCCCCCTCCGCCAAAATGTCTGTGGTTTTGGCCTGCATATAAGCATTGAGAGTGTGTGTGTGTGTGTGTGTGTGTGTGTGTGTGTGTGTGTGTGTGTGTGAGAGGATCTCAGAAGCAGCTAAGATTTCTTTCGATTTTTTTCTCAATAATTAATCTGGGTCAGGGGTGAGAGGTGAAAGTTCATCATCTGACTCCCTTCCGCATGCCTGCAGTCTCCCTCCATTCACTGAGCGTCTACTCTGTCAGCCACAAGTGTGTGTCTGAAAAATGTGCTCCTGCATAGTAGGAACATGTGGTTTATTGAGTCGTTGTGGGTGTGGCTGGCATGTAAGGATGTGTGTGTGTGTGTGTTTTTACATGACCACTCAAAAAATTCTGGACACACCAGACTGAAAATAGAAATTTCATGGTCTTAAAGTTAATTTCATTCAAACAACTTTCAAAAGTGAGGTAACCGTTTGTTAGCAATTACTTCTAAACTGTTTTACCAAAACTAGTAGCCTTCAATTAGAACTTAGGAGAAGCAATGAGGTGCCTGTTTGGGAACTGTAAAAGAGGTTTTGGGGGGTAAAGATGGAGGAGATGCCATAGGTGAACAATCATCAGGAATACTGTTAAATTTATTTAGATTTGTTAAACACTTTTCTGGTCACTGCACAATTCCATACATCTTAATGTCTTCGTTATTATTCATAAATCATATTAAAAAAAAAAAAACTTCTATGACCAGATGTGACCAAAATTTGGACTGGTGGGAGTTACACTCCGAGTTCTGTAAATGGAAGTCATGGTGAAGGGTGGAGTTCATTGGGAATGTCTGAAATCTGTAACTTCTGAGAGAGGTGGTGTTTGTTCAGGATTTATTTTCATGTGGTTAACATAGGGGTCATGTTGTGGATATGTGCGAGTGAGTAATAGGCAATAGTCTGTGCTGTCAGTGACGCATGGTCATATGAGTCAGAGGTGTTTTAGTTACCAGGGAAACAGGAGGTTGTTCTGTCATCTCCTCACAGAGGCTAAAAATATGGATAACTATGACTCACTCCTGTAACACAAACACACACATAGGATGTATGCTATTCAATGGAGGGAGGGGAGAGAGCGAGATTATCATATAGATGATCGATGGAGGAAAGCTGAATTTGTGCAGCTACATTTAGTCACAGTTCCACACCTTCCTAAAAATAGACACAATAGGCAATTAAACACTTATAGCTCTTTTGCAGCAGTGTGGTGTTTATTCCGGTGTCTAATCATCAACCGCTCCATGCTCTTTCACCGCAAAAGAGCCGGTTCTCACCAGGCAAAATGTGAGTGGCTCCAGCACATTCATGCTGGTTTGGATAATAATATTTCTCTCAGGGACTGGAAGCAAACTGAAATCAAGCTGCACTGCTATCACTGTGCTGTTAATTCACACTAAGGGTTTGCCTTTGGATGGTGAAATAAGTTCTCAAAGACTTGTTTGATTGTGTAATGCGAAAGCATTTAAACCAGGGAAGAAGCAAGCTAGTTCTTAAGAAGGTGGAACCTGCACCAGCTCCGGCACCAAATCAGTCTTGGATGGGAAAAGAGGTTAAACCATGTACAGCAGCAAAGTTAGTGAAATAGCAAAAGCAACTGAGGAAACTGTTGAATACTGCTTAAAGGGATTTTTAAATTTTTATTAAAGCTACATAAACATCTGGGATTTATTACATTTAGTTCAGTGTTGTCCAATTTTCCTTCGCCATAACCCTTGAGTATGTTGGACTGGATCAACTGCTATAAGGCAGTCATGTTCATCTTTGTAGTCTCACAGGCCAAAATAAGGTCATCACAGTTTAACTACATTACACTCATCATTACACTTCGGTATTTAACTTCATGCAGTTACCAAGAAATGGCGAGTAGATAGTAAGATATGTGTACCAAGAAAATTGTAAAGGAATTCTGTAAGTTGCATAGTTAAGACTATATGAAGAGAGTATAACATTTGTAAAGATCATCACTTGCATTAACTGCAAGAGAAAACTACACCACATACCTGGACTAATAAGGTGTAGTATAATGCTAAGTGCCCATTTTTTATTTAGTTTATTGTCACACAGTGTTTACTGTATAGTTATTGGAGTTCTTCCTAAGATGCTCACTCTATTCTTTGTCTTATATTCTGAGTACACAGTACCTATGAACAGGTGACACGAAGCAGGACCTAAAAAGGCTTTCAATTAGTTCCAAAGGTACACAGACTCACGGGAAACTACAGTATTTGGCACCTTAAACTATATTCCTAGCTATCTTATCACTAGTTTGCCGGTGCAGTTATGTGTCACTCGAGCATTTACTTCACCATGTGATTTCAACTGCTTGTGTTTAATCGTCATTGTGCAGCTAATCAGAAGCTCTGGGGGCTCACAGCTACCGTGCTAATCCTTCTGACTAACACTGTATAGTCCTGAATTTAGCACAGACCGGGCTGACATACAATAACACAACCCTCGGCTCATTCCTCTTGGTCTCCCCTCTTTCTAGCAGACTGTGTTTCCCAGAAGACAGTGTAAGAGGAGCCCAGAGAGCAGCTGTACCAAAGCAGAGTGGAGACAAGGAAATTGAGAAGGAGAAAGGAGAAAACAGAGAGAGACTTCAAGAGAGAGGGAGAGGGAGGGGGAGGGGGATAAGTTATTTCAACACGTGCCACGGTTACACATCTGGAGTCTTTCAGTCAAAGATCCGGTTACAACTCACACACAAACACACACATACGCAGCAAAGTTCCACATTCATTCCTGCACTAGTGAAAGTTATATCTATAGACAAACATGGTAATGTAGATCTTATGAAGTTTTAGCTGTTCTTGGCAGCGAGAGGTTTACCTGCATAATCAGTATAATGAGTGGAATCGTAATTTTCAAATACCGTCACTATCATTGTTGAGGAAAACTACAAAAACAGTTGCTTTAAAAGCAAACATCACTGAGAGAGGTTATCACTGCTCTTCTGTGGCCAACAGTCTCTCAAAATGTTTCATGTGTGCAAGGAAGAAAAAAAAAAAATCAATCATTATGGGCACCGATTTGAACCAGGCCGTCTCTACATCTTGTCTGAGACAGGGGTGACTGGTTAATGCTTTTACCACTGGATGACACTTGGAAGGCGATAAAACAAAGAGTCACAAAAATATGCATAATATTGTCCTCTTTAATATTATATTAAGCAATTGGCAGAGAAGATCTTCATTATTTGCTAATAAAGTCTATTTTCACTGCAGTTTACATGACTGTCCAATTTTAGAAATACAATTTCTGCCTATCATCTTAGAAAGTGTCAGTAACCTGTTTGATAAGGCAAAAGTTACTAAAAAGTATGATTTTATATTAACTGTTGCTGTCAAAATCATGAAAAATATTATGATACGAGAATCTGACTACATCGTTCACCCCGAGCTGTTCCTGCACACATCCTTCCACCACACCAAGCTAATCAATACGGCACAAGCTTCACTCTGCAAGTGGATGAGGAGAAATGGGTATCAAATAATTCACCTGACACCAAACGCGAAGACAGAAATGCAATTTTCCAGTTCTGAAAAACATCCTGTCCTTATTAAGGGGGAAAGAATAAAGCGCAAGTGCTTATCTAGTGCATTTCTCTCCAGTGGTCTGACAGATTCTGCAGATACACTGAGAGACATTCAGTTAAAATGATGTGTGTGTGTGTGTTTGTGTGTGTGACTGTGACACTGAATGTTTGTGCGTGATTTGTCAAGCCATATTATTGTTAAAGATCATATGAGTGTCAGTTAAGGACACTAGATGTAGACAGCATAGCTTCAGTCCAGTTTTGTTTAGGACCAGTATGCTCCAGGTCAGGTCTGTGTGTGCGTATTACCTGCTTGCCGTGGCCCTCTCTTCCTTTTGAAAGCAGCTCCTGATTGCAGCGCTTCCAACAGGCCATCCATGATACCGGTCTCATCGCCATCTAACCAAGACAAAGAAAACACCTTTTTAAATATCATGCATGCACCCAGAAACATACAAAATCCTAATTACTAACTGTAATCATTAAGGTAATCTCAAGATCTGTCAGCTGATCACAAACTTATCATGGTCTGTACAAACACACATATCCACATGGAAACACAAACAGGAAGTCAGTCTGTGGACTTACAGGCAGGTTGACAAAACATTAGAGCAGGCTTAATACCCTTACATGTCATACGAGACAATTCCAGCTTCCATTTTTTCATCCTATCACCCCTTAAAACAGTTTAAACCAAATTATCTTCCTGTCCCAGAGCTACTGTTGGGAAGTTTCACCTTAACAATTCCTGCTCCACATATACCTACTCTGTAGCAGGAACTAACATATTCCTGGGACTAAAATTCCTCTAGTGAAAACACCTACAATTTGTGAAGGTGTCTGTGGTGGAAAAGCTTTAATTAATTACTACGTTGAGAGTATGGCACTGCGTAGCAGGGAAATCACATCCTGACCGACTGAATACAACATAGGGAAGATCAATTAACAAACTGATGGAAGGACTGATCGTTACATTAACCCAAATGGGCACTGACCCACTTCAGATGCTGCAGGCATTCATAAGCAAACAAAAGACAGATACAGGCCAGAACGAAGAGTTTGAACAGAAGATCCAACAGATACAGCTTGTGAGTGTTGCTGCTGCTTTAACCAGATGGTTTTGATTATTTCCTCTTTGAACACAACAAGGTTAGGATTTTAGTCTCTCCCTCCCCCCAACGCACACAGAGACAGGCATAATAAAATATGATAAAGTGGGACTGATCCCATTCTGCCCCAGTCCCTCAGTATGCTCTACCTTGCCCCAACAAACATGCAGAAGAAAACACACAATACACACACAGGGTATAATCCCTGGTAAATCTGATGCCAGATGGCTTCATGTCCGAGCTGTCACACCATGCAAAGAGGATCCATTCACACACAAAGACACTCACACGTGACACTCATAAACCCACACCCACAAACAAAATACTCTGCACAGTCCAAATACTCCACCAAGAGGACTGAAAGGAAAACTGCAATAGATCTAAATTCATCATTATTCAGCATTTCCATACAGATTCGTGTGTTGACTGCAAAAACGAAGCATTAAACATAAAAGTAAAGCTGATGAAGGTCTAAAATGCTTCAAAATTATTAATCTATGCAATACATACAGTAACCTGTACTAACAACTATTTAAAATCCATGATCCATGTAAATTAGTTCAGGAAATGGAAGGGCAGTTGAACAACTAGGCTATAACAATACATTAATATGACTAATAAACCTATTATTGTGTTAACACTTTAATCACAGAGTAGCTAATGGGTGGAACATGTAATACACTAGACACACCGAGCACACAGTGCATATGGGAGTGCGTTAGTGCATGAGAACTAAATAGGTCAGTCCTATCATCTCCTCCGCGCACGTGATCTTCCCACACATCCCCCGCCAACACACATCCGCATCCTCTCATCCTGACGTGGGCACATGCAGAACCCTTCCTATCCTTCACACAGCACTGACACCTATTGGTCTGGTTGTGAAATAACTGAGCCTGAGAGTGAGAAGAAAGCACATGGTCCCACATACAGTCCATCCTGAAAAGCAGCGCCACTCACTGCCTCGCTGAATATCTAATCATCTGCACTGGTCAGAGCTCATATACCAAATTTTCCAAAAATGCATATATTTCTCCAATACGCGCTTTCACAAAGGTTACTCAATCAAAATTACTGTGACCTGGCATGATTAAATAATTATGCATTCCAAAGAATATAATTTTATAATGCACAAGCTAAATGGAAACCGGTTTTATCTGCTGATAACACTGAAAATCACGTAGTGCCTGATCCTGATTAACCTCCAGTGTCCCGTGACTGACAGTCCAGATGCCGGCCCTAATTTCCTGAACAAGGTTTGCTATTCCTTTCAAAAAAGTAACTGCCAAATGATAGCTGTTGTAGTTATATTATTAACTAAATGCATTACTCACATCTTGTACACACTTTGCACAAGTTATTCCAAGTATATGGAATAAGTAACATTTAATAATAATTAATTAATCATTATAAGTACATAGTGTAGAGGGTACTGACTGATAATGAGAAAAGTACCGTGAACTCAAGTCAAATAGTGACTTTGGGTTTAGCTCTCTGCAGACTGCCTTCTGACAAATTACTTAACACAGCTGGGAATTACTGCACCGAAAATATAGTGGGTTTATATGTCTGGAAATGACATGGACGTTCCAAACAGCCACTGACCCTGAGAGGGCACTGAACCCTGTGTGTGAATTAGGGAGAGAGGGAGAGGAAGAGAGGAAGCAGGAGTGAGACTCAGACACTGAGTCCTTTGTTCTGGTGCTGCTCTTTTCTCACCATGTGTATGTGTGTAATGTGCATTAAACCGAGTTCTCACACTGTCGGACAAATAATACATATAACGTTTACAGTGTCTGGCTGGGCCACACTCGGCACATCTGTCTAGTGTGTTACTAAACTCAAAATCCTGCAGCAATTATGCTGAAGTAATTAGGTGTAATTGGGTATTAATTCTCAATAACAGCAGCTCTGACATAAGTTGTGGTTGTAACCTAGACCACAGGTTAATATGAATGTGTTAATTCATATCAGTTCTAATATCGCTTCCACAGTAACAATCATTCACAGGGACTTGTACAGTGGATGCTCAAATAATCTAATAGTTTGTTTTAAATGATGGGTTTTGGTTCGCAGTTCTACTTATTACCTTCAAGGGAAGGAAAGCAAATGACTTTTTATAGCTATTTTAATGCAAGCTATAAAAAGAACTAACTTGTCTTGCCACAATGCTGAATGCAACTACAAATGGTTAAAATGTAAGTGGTGTTCTTAAATAAAACATTCTGGGGGCATGCTGCTACAGGACTATCATCAACAGTAACACCACTTCATGTCAGGATACAACACACCACCCTGTCATTGATTATTTTCCTATGACAGCATGTCCAAGTGTGTTTCCGTCCTGCATAGCCTTGTTCTCACTGCTGCACAGCTTCTTCACATTACACTACATTATGTTATTCAGGACACTGACTCTGAGTGTTAGTGTATGAGCCTAACTTACTGAGCTGTGTGTGAGTAAAAGAGTGCTGAAATACTCATTTAGGAATTTGGGCAATATGACAAGCAAACTGAAGGCAAATTGAAAAGGGGGGACTAAAAGTAGGTCACTGAGGAAAAAGTGAGAGAAAGAGGGAGAGAATTTTTTATGTGGCTGTGTATATGAAATATTTTGTTCAAGTAAAGGGTGCTTGTGTGTGTTGAGAAGCCTTGCTTTCTCTTTTCTGTTCCTCTACTACTATGCTTGTTCTTTGGCTCATGCAGATCATACTTATATACTAGAGCGGAAAGGGATAATTACATCTGAATCTTCCCTCTTGTCCTACTCCTCAAACTCTCACAACACCTTTACTCTATCTCTCCTTCCATCTTCTGGGTTAAGAAATTTCTTTTATGTGGTATGACTGCCCTCAGTGGCTGATCAACAGAACTGCAGCATTCTAGCTAATCACACACACATTAAGCCATACCGTCATTGATGTTGAGTGAGTGTCCGGCGTTCATTTTCTTCTGTCTCTCCTCTTTCTCTTTCTCAGCTTTCTCTTTTGCAAGTTTGGCCTTGCGCATCTTTTCCTCTGCTTCCTTGCGTTTCTGATTCTCAATCACGGCTTGCTGTAACACACACACACACACACACACATTATGCAACTGTGACAGAGACAGTAAGTGAAACACTTCACGTGATGAGAGAGATGACTTTATTGCCTGGTTTTAAACGTGTCCTGTTATTTGTTAAACCTGTGTAAATGTTGTCGTTGATCTGTGTATCAGCTGGTGTTGGCGTGTTTAAATACATGTAATATGAGTGAGGATATACACAGTGTCTCAACTGATGTCAGTGTTTAATGCACTAAAAACAAACGGACTTAATCACAGAAGACACAATGGCCTAACCACCTGCTGCTGCTGCACTCTCTCTCTCTCTCTCTCTCTCACCCTCCATCTCTCTGTCTCTCTCACCCTCCATCTCTTTCTCTCTCACCCTCCATCTCTCTCTCTCTCACCCTCCATCTCTCTGTCTCTCTCACCCTCCATCTCTTTCTCTCGCACACAAACAGCAGCTGGTGATGCAGGTGCACTGACTTCTAAATATATTTCTCAACTGTGTATGTTTGTCCACTGTCCCTGACAAAGGAATAAGCTCAAGACAGACATATTTGCACTATTAATCTCTTAATTAACCTTAAAAGTAAACATGCATTCATAGAAACCGTACTGTCTAAACCAACCTAAATTGACACCCCTGACCAATGCTTTTATCTAGTATCATCATGCTAGATACTGTTTGGATTATTTTATGGTCCTGGAGCCTGACCGTGACCTCTGACCTCACCTGGAACATGTTCCTGAAGTTGCTGAGGTCCCCGAATAGCTCCTCAGGACTCATCTTCTTGGGGTCAAACACAAAGTACTTGCCCAGGTCTTCATATTGCTTCTCCATGTTGCTGTGCATCAGCTGGAGCTTCTCAAACTGCTCTTGCGCAGTCGCCACAAAACTGTACTCGGATCAGTTAAGGAATATTACCAGCACGGGTCTGGCCAGGGGTCAGTCACAAACACAGCAGAAACAAACACTACAGATGAGGCATAAAGGTCTGATTAACTTATGATCACCATTTCTTCTTTTCTTTCCATCACAAATCTCATTCTGCAGTATTATGTGTTTTCTCGTATAAAATCATAACCATTATATTACAGCACTTGTTGTCATGTGAAGGATATGGTCATTTTCTCGACAAACTTGTCCTTGTCATTTTGGGGAGGAGGGAACGTCTCAATGTCCTTCTCCAGATTCTTGATCTGCTTCCCCATCTGATCCAGATTTTTCTGGAGTGTCTCTGCTGAGACTATGGAAAAAAGGAGGAGATCTTTTTTTATACATTTTATGTCAATAATTCATGTTAATCCCACTTTGTCCTTTCCTCTGGCACTACTATGAGCTGGAATACGCCAGCATTTTAAATTAAATCTCTATTCACTTGTGTACATACACAACACAAGTGAGATTACCTCTGACAACAACTGACATGTACTGAGACAGGTGAAGAGAAAAGAAGATCCAAACTCTTATCATTATTCGAAACTCTTATAACTGAGGCCTAAAAGGCAGTTGTTATGGAAGTTAATAAATATAAAACATATTTTGTAGAATGCATGAACTCTTTAGTTAAAAAAAAACAAAAAAAAAACAACCTTTTAAATAAGCTTAAACCGTATACAATAAAGTCTTTCAGAGATGCTACTTTTTGACTGGAAAGAATTTGTGGTTATGGTTGATTGTGAATTCCACAAAATCTTAAGCAAACATAGTTGAAAGTACCATTTCCTCTGTTGCGCAACAGACATGTTGTGCGATGCTTATTTTAGATGCTCATTTTAAATCTTTATTGATTAACCCAACATCTAAACTAAGACGTCCATTATAGCTTAGAAGATTTATAGTCGTTTTCTTAGTACAGAAAAATGTGCTGAAATTATTATTTGCTGGAATCGCACGTTACAGATTTCACGTATTACAAGAAGGTTCTTGAGGAGGGTTTTGTGATTATGCGCAGTAAATGCATTACTTTAGCATAATGCAGAAGAACAATAAGGTGTATGAATGTGAGTGAAAGCAGCACCATGCAGGGTGGTTATGTAGTAATGGAAAAAGGCACCTCTGCTGGCTTTCTCCAGGTGAATAAGCTCCTCAGGGAAGTGCATGACGCTGGGATACTTCTCCTGACACATGTCTGCCAGGAAATGCAAGAGGGTCTGCTTCTGATCTGTGGACTTGGTGTCTCTGACCTACATGTGAAAAAGGATAGAAGTGATAATCACAGCAATACAGCTGCTTGCGATGCATACATGCACACTATAGAGTCCGTTTGTATGGGTGAAGCCTGGTGTGCGTGTTGTGCATGTGTAAGACCTTGCTCAAGTAGGTGATGCTGAAGCCAAACGCCTTAGCATTGCGTGAGCCGGCATTCATGTAGTTGCCAACCAGCAGGATGAGCTGAAGGAGCTGGGCAAAGTTATCGCTCTTGGTCAGCTCCTCACACGCTGCAGTCACAGCCACGATGTCCGGCTTTATGTTACTTATCTGCTCCTCAAACTGCAGCCGGAACAAGATGGAATTGAGCCGTGGCTTCAGACGCTTCACCGAACTCATCTACAACATAACAAAATAGAGAGAGAGAGATAGAGAAAGTTATGGTATTGGTAATGCATTATTGTTTTATTAACCTTTATTTATATAAGGTAATCACAGATATTGTATTTAGCACTGTTATTGTGTATATACAGGAGAATGTGGGACTGCATGTGGGAATTAGAGGTAACATCAGGGACATTTTGGATGGCATCACATCAATTAGTCATTGTTGTTGCTTGGCTGATTAATTATAACCTGATAAAACATGATTATGTTTGAATTTAAGCATATTCCATATCATTTGTTTGAACAAAGAGATGTCTGTCATCTCTGCAGTCTCCGAAGATCATAAATTCCCACTTTGAGTCACCAACGACAAAGCTTTAAACACAAATTATGGCTTCATTCCTGGAAGTATTTAAATTCTGTTTATTGGAATTGGACTTTATTAGATGTGAAATCCATCTGAGGAAATGTAAATGCAATAAACTTTTATTCAAACGTATTGTGGTGTGTGGTTTATTACTGGTGTGTCAAGAGTGAGAGCGCACCAGAGGAATGAGCATGAATGTGTGTATGCACACTGACCACCACTCCAAACTGTTCCGACTCTGCGAGGTCGTCATATTCATCCTTCATCTCCAATAACACCTTCAGCTGCTCCTCTTCGGGCAATAGCTTCAGCAAACTCTAAAACACACACACACACACACACACACACACACACACACACACACACACACACACACACACAAAACAAGTCAAACCAGATGCAAATGAGGCCCCAGTGTGCATGCAAACTACTGGCAAAGTTACAAACAGACACACACACACACCTGCACCATGTTCTCTGTAAGCACCTTCTCGTTCACCTCCAGGATCACATTTTTGATCTCCTCATATGGCAATCTGTTCGAGCCCAGGAAAATAGCTGCAACACACAGAGAAGTATTCAAGGATACTGGACACGCTACTCCTGCTTGCTATACGTGTATGAGATGATTAAAACCAGTGCGTTAGCCACTGTAGTGTGGAGCAGTTACATTGATGAGCCTGTACTCACACAGGTTCTGGGATGATTTAGAATCGAGAACTTTCAGCTCCTTCACTTTTTTCTTCTGACCTGCTTTATCCTCTCCGCCGTCCTGATCTTTCTTTGCTAAAAAGAGCGAGACACAGAGAGGGGAAAAAAGAGCTTTGTTAGCGCACATACACTCGTACTTTATTTCAGTCTGCCACATTTAGCTGGTCAGCGGTGCGGACAAAGAAAGCAAAAAGGTACAGATAAACAGATGAATAGAAAAGGACATGGGTACTTGATCAGAAAGAGCGCAAAGGAGGATGAAAAATATGATGAAATGAGAAAGATACAGATGTGGACAGATGAACTACAAGAGATGAAGTACGGATGGTCACAGATTAATGAAAATAAGTGACGCCCAAAATCTCTCTACCAGATGTGTAACAAAACAGACAGACACACTATTTTGTTTCAGGAAATGTGAAGTTGACACACACATACACACAAAATTACTCAAGTACTTTCATTAAGAAGAATTATGATGAAAATAATATATGCAACAAAGGAGAGGAACAAATAATATGGATACCAAAAAGAGCAACCTACTTAGGGTTAGGGTTAGAATTGTACAGTTGTAGTAAGTACAATTGCAAAAGTGCTTCCGTGCAATGCTAAGTAAAGTGTGTTTTTGTTTACATAGTATCTGTATGTTTGGAGTAAATGAACATGGCAGCAGAATGCTATCTGCTATAACTATCGATGCATCCCCGGCTGCAAAACATGAATACGACAGCAGCGCTAACCTCCGAACAGCTGCATTCTACTGTGCAAGTTTCTTAGTGACACCATTGTAATGTTGGCATTTCGATTTCTATTTGACCTTTGTTGTGAAATATGCAGTTGGTGATGGTGAGCGACGTCTCAGGAACCCAGATTAATACAGTTGATTACAATAATCACAATCAAATCATCATATTGCTGGTGTTTGTGCTTCTGTGGTGCAAAAAGAGAAACAGAAATAGCAGCGCTAAATCAGAGTTACTCATGTCACACCACCCTATGACTTGACTGGACAACCACAGCCTTGAGGAGGAATAAACACACATCTGCCTCTCTATATCTCTAGCACCCTTCTTTCCCTCATGGCAAGGTCAGTGGCCAGACTGCAGGAGCGGCTGTGCTGTGGGACGCGGAGGAAATGCACACAAAGCCCCTCAGCAAGTAAAAACAATCACAACATCCACACAAACCACATCTCTGCTCGGCTTGTGTGTGTGTGTGTGTGTGTGTGTGTGTGTGTGTGTGTGTAGTCATGTTAATTTTAGCTCTGCCTCACTGGAGACACAGATATGCCTGTACAGACTTTAATCTGAATTCCTTGGATCATATTTCTACTGTAATAAACAAAACTGCAGCACAGCAGCCACATGGCCGCCATTCAGCGCTACAATGGTTACTGCCTATTACCGTTTCCTTTGTACTGCTGTTCTTTCTTGCTTTGCCATCTGCCTGTTTTTTCTTTCACTCCTCCACCCCTCTCTCATTTGAAGAAACTCTGTCCGTGCTCCATTTTTTTTCTCTCTCTCCATTTCCCTTGTTTTATTTCGCCTGTTCCCTCCATCCAGGCCCGGTTGCCCTGCTCCTCATTCCCCTCCTTCGCGCTGAATATTGGATTACAGCGACATATGGAATCACTAAAAGAAGCTTATGCATTACACTACGCACTGAGCCCTCTCCATCTCTGTGAAACATCCAACACCATCGCACACGCTAACTTTCACTAACTTTTAAACACACAACATGGACGCTAGACCCAACAGATGTCTTCCTCGGAGTATCAACCTAACCAACCCTGGCTAGTCTTCCATCCCTCACTACGTCCTTAATGAGAGCTCTGCGGTGTTTAACTCGCTGAACTGTGAGTCTTTGTTTTTCTTGGCGCTCACTTCCGTTCTTACACAAGTCTCCCTCTTTCCCTTCGCGCCATTCTGTCTCACCCCTGGCCTGCACTCTTTCTTTTACTGGCTTTTTCCACCAATCTTCCTTTTTTTCTTTCTTTCTCTCATTCTTTGAAGTTATTTAGCTGACTGTAGGAGGTCAGCAGAGCTCCGGCTCAAGAACCGCACCGCCCCCACAAGCCACGCTGCTCTCCTTTACCCACAATCCCACTGAAGTGCAGCAGAGGTGTTACTAGAACATAGGCATGTGGGCTTGGAGGCGAGAGATCAGGCCGCTCAGTAAACGTTTAAATCAAAGTACCCTTTTATGTGTCTGGCCTTCATTATCACCTTCTATAAACACTGAGACTTTAATGCACAAAAAAAAAAAAAAAACGTTTTAGCTTTAACATGCTAATGAAATATCTTCTTACGAACAGGAACATACTGTTTCCTGTTTAACCTGAGTTTTAGGGGGATATGTTTTCTCAAGTTGCAAAATGTTGTAAAAGCCTACAATGGAACTGTTTTCGGCAGGAAATGTTAATTAGTCATATATTTTAGTGTGAGGATTTTATAATAGGAAAAGCAGGATGATGGTTAAGCGGTCCTGCTAGAAGGAGGAATACACAACCTTTCTTAGTTTAATTCTAGAAAACCACGAATGGAACGGAAACTACTGCACCATTTCTTAGCTTCATTCAATCAGGTGATGATACAAAAGAATAATCTAGTGGCTAGAAATCGATGGCCTTCTTCTGTCCATCATGAGGTTGAGACAAGGTTAGGGAAAACTCTTATTTATATATAAAAAAAAAAAAAAAACAAAAAGAAGAAGAAAAAAAAAAAAAAAAAGTAGCAAATATAACCTTACCTCAGTAAAGTAATATGCTAGTTTTAGTTTTGTAGAAAATGATGTTATTTTTCATTCATGCATTATTTACATCATGTAGTCCATAAACACTACTACAGTGGAAGAAAGAATAAGAATTCACAGTACAGAAAACAGGAAAAAACGCTAGGAGGAAATCCTTCTCTTCCCTCTCTCTCTTTCTACCGACTGTGTGTGTGTAAAAATACCACTCAGTCCAGACCCTCTGTTGAGAGAAGATCAGTGTGGGATTCATAAAATGGGACCCATGTTCAAAATGGCTGCTGCCTGCCTCATTCTCATTTTCTTTTTCTCTCTCTCTCTCTCTCTCTCTCTCTCTCTCACACACACACACACACACAGAGGAATAACTTCTCATTTATGAGCAGATGGCACCTCTGGTGGTGGTCATGAATACTGCAGCCGCAACTTGAGCCACATCTGGATCGCTGGTACATTAACAATCCATCCATCACATGCTGTGTGTGTGCGTTTATGAAGAGAGAAACACGCATAACAGACACGTGAATTTTTGTGAAAGCTGCACTTTGTCTCTATTGCTGATGCAATTTCCTGGTAGACCCCTTCATGGGCCCTCGTCCTTCCCCTTTGCCTCCATCAACAGCTGTGTGCTGCCCCTGGATCCAGACAATGGGGTGAGGGGGGAGAGCTGCTACCAAACACACACACACACACACACACACACACACTTTTCAGAGTGGCCATCCAGCTGTCTTACTCAATCACACTCTTAAAGACGAACAGCCGCACGCGCTCCCTCTTTATTGTTAAAACAAAAACTAGAACTTAATGTGCTGAACATACCCTTCAGTAAAACTCAGCAAGAAGCTAAAGCTCCGTTACACACAATTATGCATACACTCTTCCTGCTTTCCATATTTGTCATGTAATCATAAACGCCATGTGAGAGAGGAAGGAAGATGAGAGAGAGAGAGATTTAATGGGAGAGTAAAGAAAGAGACAGATAAAAACAAAGAAAGGGACAGACACAGAGACAAAAAGAGCAATGAAGATATGAAAAGAGAGACAGAGAGGGAAAAATGGAGACAGACAGATAAAAAGAGCACGAGTAATAGACAAAAGAAAACAGAGTTAGAAAGGACATAGTGAAAGAGACAGAACAGAAAGTCCAGAGATTTAGTGAGAGAGATGTAAAGAGGCAGAGAAAGACAAAGAGAGAGATGTGCAGTGCATAAAGTGGAGCTCGCCTGATCAGCAGGCTCCGCACACGCTTCCTAAGAGACCTGAACAAAGATGAGCTTTTCAGTCTCGTCTCTCCCGCCTTTCATTAAAGCGAGAGAAGCTTGCGGTTATTTTCACTCTAAAAGCTTACAGATGATAGCCTCCATTGTTCATGGGGAAATTAAAGCGTTTGGTGGAGTTCTGCTGCCTCTGGTGGCCACACGCAGATACTGCAACCTGAACTCTCAGCAAACTTTACTGGGGTTTTAAAACTTTTGGCTCCCTGGTGTTTTGAAACTTTGTGAAAAGGATCCAAGAACAAACAAATGGGTTTGATGAACTAGCTTCAGGATTCATGAAAGTCTGGGGAAAACTGAGACGACTGGATTGAAAGAATGTTTGTCGTCTTCGCGGTGCATGGAACGTTCTCGCTGTGAAACATTGTATTCCACACACACACACACACACAAATGTCTAAGCAGATGCTGTTCTGTCTGTATTTGACAGACGACAGCAGAATCTGTCCCTTTAAACTTTAAATGTCCGCATGCCCACACTTCTGTGCCCTGTCTACCGTGCGCGTGTGTTCTTGGGGAGTTTTCACAGCTCTTGTAGCTGAGGGTAACCTTGGAGCTGGAAGAATCCCTTCTTTGTGTTTTTGCCCTGAAAGGAAGCGGAGAGAATGGAGGAAGTGAGGGAGGGGGACGGGGAATGACTCAGGGCCAGATGGCAGGGTGTGGTGTTAGAAACAGGAGACGGGAGGAGGTGCTCGGCATGAAGAGGGAGGAGTAAAGTCAAGGGGGTGGGTTAGGGGCGGAGTCTGCGGGTTGCTCACATGCGCTCCCCTGGTGCATGAAAGATGCAACTGCAGCATGGGGGAATTTACTAACATGATTTAGGTTATTTGATTTTAAATGTAAAACTCCGCATGGTCCTGTGAGGCAGCGGTTATAGCAGGAGATTTTCTACACCAATGAGGAGCCAAAGCACTGATCAATAAAGCAGAAGCTTCAGTCTGAGCAAACGGATTTACTAAATGTAAGAAATTCTTCAAATGACTGCTTCTGCACTTGTCCATTCCTGGAACATTTAATATTTTAAGACTTGTAATATGAATGGCAGCAAGATTTCCTTTATAAATAAAGACATATTTTTCTTTTAACCAAAGAGAAGAAAGAATTTTTTTTCAGGCCTGAAAAGCTTTTAACATGTTTTTTTGAAAGCTACTTTTGAAAGAACATGTTTCAGCGCTGTGGCATAGTCAGCAATGAAACGGCAAAATGAATAAAGTAGGGACATGTGTACTTTCAGAAATAATAATAATAATAATAATAAAAACATCCTACTATGAAATAAGTAAACTAAAATTGCATGCATGTATTTTTCCAACCGGCTCTTCACAGCTGAATTATGATCCAAAACGGCCTTCTTTTATACATCAAATTCGTAAATATATGTTTGTTGACCTATTCATGTATTTGATATAATACTGTGTAATCCTATTCACTTACCAATCGGTCTACTCATCTTTGCATGTAGAATTTAAATGTCACAATGGGACTAAAGGTGGCTTTTATTTTGTCTCAGATATTTATATTGTAGGAATCCAGTCTTTTAACTTCCACTCACTCCATTTCACCCGGCTGCTGAAATTAAAACGTGCTCTACAACTACTTTTCATTTACATTCGGTGAACAATACTGCGCTGTAATCCTGACAATCATTTAAAGCATACTGATCATCTTATTGCCGTGTTGAGTTCATACAATGAGAAGAAATAATAAGAAAAAAAATCTAAACCAATTTTAACTACTGCTTTTTTGGCAACACACACATACACAGGAAATAAAAGCCCTTTACTATTTCATATTCTACTTCCCATGTTAAACACTGCATATATCCATAGAGAATAAAAACCATGTGTGAGGTCATACTGCCACCTACTGCCCAAACCTCTGAACTACGGTCAATAAAACGCCAGAGAACGAGGCGGCAGATGAACAGATTTACTTATATATCAGAATCAAAGCATCATATTTCGAGTGGTAATGTGTGCTCTTAATAAGAAACGGTGTTTGACTTGGATGTGTGTTCTCTTTGCTCCTCTCGCTGTGGAGGAGTATTGTGGTGATGTGAACTACATCCTGTACACATGTACAAAGGCTGATACTGTGCAATCTTCCTCAGGTGGTGTATCACAAACATGTCAAATCTGCACCGGTCTTGCCTCAGTGAATGTCACACACACAGACACACACACACACACCTCTGCTGTTATATAGACACTCAGGACCTAGCTAAAAACCTCTTCAAAAACAGGAACTTTCCAATCCTCCAGAAGTTTCGGGTCATTTGCTGTAGCACTTCTGACAAAACATTAATGAAGTCCTATACACCTAGCTACACACACACCTAGACACCCTCACTAAATGAAAGAGGTCGAGATAGAGCACCGGTGTCCTGCGCCTGAGAATAGCTATTAAATCACAGCGCTATCGGCACTCTCTCAGGGAGACGCACCAAGATTTACTACTGCAATTAAAGCAACCTAATTGCACACACACACACGCGCACTCGGAAACTGTCAATAATGGACTCACATGCGCCTTCTAAGTAATAGCCTACTAAGGTTCAAAGGGACAGCGAGTGTGTGTGTGTGTGTGTGTGTGTGTGTGTGAGAGAGAGAGAACACAAACTCATCTATGACTCAGACTCGATCTGTTCCTCTCTCACACCTCACAGAGCATCAGAGATTAAGGGCACACACACAAACTATGCTCTAGCAGACATAAAAACGTCAGTATGTGGACAAAATAAAGGCCATTTTCTAAAAACACACTGCATGCTGAGTGCATATATATATATATACTGTATATATATATAAAGCTCAAGGTTAACACATTGTGCCTCAGACGAGTGGACACACACTCGGACACTGACATGCCCATAGGTTATCTAAAGCGGGGGTGGCTTTCTGTTCAGGATAAAGAGGCCAGTGGTTGTTAGGGGACATGATGAAAGGAGAGTGAAAATAATGTGTGTGTGTGTGTTTGTCCAGAGGGGAGGTCAAAGGCTGTTTTGCACGTCCCACTTCCACCAGACAGACTATTGACGCTTGCTGACACTTTAAAACCCAGAGCAATTATAACTAAATGCACACTCCCCACTGCGTGCGCGCTTCAGACAGAGTGGGTTGGATTGACAGCGCCCTCTAGTGGCGAAGGAGGGGTGAAAGGATTAACTCGGACAAAGACACGGGCATGAGAGGATATTATGGCACTGATCGTGATTAAACGCACAGGCAAATGAGCAGGCACGAGGCACTTTATTTCTTAAATCTGTTTAAATCTCTGTGTACATACAGATTACGTTTAACGGAATCAAAATGATGCGCAAGAGGAGTGGCAGGCGGTGTCAAGAAGATGCAGATCCTGTCAGAGAGTGACAAGCAATAAAGTAAAGTCTTGAAGTCTACATGAAATGGCTTGAGAGTCATTATTTGATTCTGTATGTTTACACAACAGCGTTCAAGTTAAAACACTCCCCCGCCGAATCTACGCAAACCTGACAGTAGCTTAGCCAACTAGCTAAACATTACCAGAAAAGTATTTTTCAACTGTGGAACATTTCTCACAGCTGCCTTAACCGACGCTTGTCGTCTTGAAAGATGATATCCTAGACACAGAGATGACGTATGTTATGGGACAGACAGAGAAAAAAAAACAAAAACAAAGACCACCAATGAAATATATTTGCTGCCAACAAGCTGACACCATGGAGGGCAGGACGTATTCAGTCTAGAGATCATTTAATTGGTGTATCATTTAATAAAGACTAGCACAGGATGAGTCATCAAAAATATACTCTATTTCCCCAGAGGTGACAGTCCAAAGTCTTTCCAAAACCTTTTTATCCCCCCCTTTAAACCCCCCCAGATATACCATCATGTTGGAGTCCATAAAACTAAAGCATCAGTACAAAAAGCTCTGACATGCAAAGTTTGATTATTTAAGCATCAACAAAAGTCAGTCTCTGTACACGAAATACTCCTCTAACATTTCTTCTGCTTACAGGCCAGTAGGTACATTATTTCCTGCAGCGTCCTACTTTGAAATTAGTTTCCCATTCAACCTCTCTATTATTTCTAAATCTTCTGAACAGGCCATGACGCAAATGCACACGTGAAAGCAATCCAAAAATAATTCTAAAGTTTACAAGAACATTTTTGTATCTTGACTGAGCCATCTGCCTGACTGGTAATGAATTATTAGGCTGTAAACACAGCTACTGAGGAGGAGATGGGAACACAGAAAACAGATAGAGAAAACACAGAGGGAGAGAAGGAGAGAGAGAAGGCGAGAGAGAGAGAGAGAGAGGGAGAGAGAGAGAAGGAGAGAGAGAGCGAGGGAGAGAAGATGAAGTCCCCTGTAGGAGCAATGGGAGGAAACATGACCAGCTGTGGATGCAGGATTGAAAAAC
>JAQQZR010000012.1:6682027-6714720 GCA_030068235.1 Notoglanidium macrostoma
CACACACACACACACACACACACACACACACACACACACACACACACACACACACACACACACACACACACACGCGGCTGTGCAACTCCAGTCACGATGTTCATGGAATGAAGCGTGATGAAGCAGAAGCGTGTATGCGCTCTTAGTCGAGATCCACCGATTAGACACCCTCCAATACCTCCAAGAGTACAGATGTGTTTTTGGACCTCGCTCTCTGCACACAGCATGTACCTCTATACTTTTTACATCATTTTTTAATGCCTCGTTCTGACCATGCATGTGCAACGAGACCAGGAATGTGGGACACAAACAGCTGCGTCTCATGTCAAGCAAAAACGCAACAAGAATGAGATATACACGGTACGGTCAAAAGTATGACACCTCACCTTCACATCCATATGCTGTTCTTCCTTAAATTGTGTCCTTTGGGGGGACGCACACACTTTTCTAGTCTTTGTATACTATAGCATTACAGTTTCCCTTCACTGGAACAGTGTCCAGCATGACAATGTCTCAATGCACAAAGTGAGGTCCATGATGACATGGTCTGCCAAGGTGGGTGTGGAAGAACACGACTGTCCTGCACCTCGACCTGACGAGATGCCTTTAGGATGAAACACCTTCACGACTGCACGCTCCACCCAAACCTGTTCAACTGTACCTGAGCAAGGCCCTTAACGCTCCCTGCTCCAGGGCCGCTGTATCATGGCTGACCCTGCGCGCTGACCGCAGCTTTCTTACAAGCTGGGATGTGCGAATAAAAGTATTTCACTGTGCTGCAATGTATATGTAATGAAATAAAGGCTGCTGTTTCTACTTATGAGCCTCTACTATTACCATCATCATTCCTACAAAGCCTGAATTTTTTGACAAGTCTCAATGTGAAACAAAAGGCTTCTTTGTTCTGCACAGCTGTAGAATGATCAGCTCCATTCTGGATAAACACAGCCTCGGGTCATCCTCAATCTGAGCAAGATTAGAGTGCGGTCGGTTGGGAAAAGTCCGCCTCACACAAGTAAGTTGAAGCCGAAGAGAAGAGACGTTTTAAGGTCACATCCGAGAGCTGGGAGTGTTCACACATCAACGCTACCCAGAAGGTCACAAGAACAAGTGTCAAAAAGGTGCTTCAACCTGCCATCACTCTTCAGCTCAATATGCGGTCCCTGCATTTCTAAAGACGGGCCTTTCGCTGTGCAGACAAATGGGTCCCGGACCTACATGAATGTCCTCCGAACACTATGATGCGAACTCCTTCAAAAAGTTAAGTGATCAGCAGCTGACAGTAGGAGGGGAGAGAAACTGGTTCCGCTGACATCAGCAATGAAATCGGAAAGGTTTGGGAACATTTCGGAATGTCCAGCAATTATGCGGTCATGTCAAAGGACAGGTTTTCAGATAAATACATCCACTTTATCAGCTAGGAGCAACATGCTGGTATCTCAGCTTGCAAAGACAAGCTCAAAGTATTGACAAGCTCAAAGCCCATTTCTTGACACAGGACCGCAGATAAGCTCGAGTTCACTAGCCGCGCTTTAATGTAATTTATTAACTGAACTGCTTGATGAAGTCCAGGCTCTAAGGGCTTCGGCATCTTTTTGCTGCAAATGCCTCATGATAAATCATGCAATGAGTCCATCTTACCTGCTGGACACGTGTGACAGGGCCACTCGCAGTTCCCATCACGCATCAGTACAAATCCCAACACTTTTGTCCCAGCACAAGTCGGCATCTTTGACGCACATGTCAAGCGCATCAAAAGCAGCCTCAACAGGTGCGTGGGTTTGAAAAGGCGACAAAACAGAACACCCTCTTCAATCCCCTGGTCTAAGAGAATTCTTACATAGTTAAGCAACTAGGTTTGCACAGCAATATCGGTGGACTCATCTCACTGCCGAGCGCAACAGCCTCTGCCTAACATACTGTAGCAATTGCTCTTTCACATCGTTTGCCTGATCTGAAATCCTGTGACCCACCGTGTCATTCGGAAGCTGAATGGCTCGGAGTTTAGTGGCAGCTTTTTCCCCAAGCATGATTCTGCACATATGCAGGCATAATCGGTGTCTCAGCTATAGTATTTGGCTTCCCAGGTTTTGCAACATGTTGGGAGACGACACACGAAGCATCGAGACACTGACTGGACACGGCTGAGTGCTCAGTTATGGTGGATCGTTGATGATCGAGGGCATCATGCCTTCTTTTAAAGAAGTCACTGGGTTCGTCTTTCATTTCAGGGCACTTGGTGTTCAAGTGTCGCTTTAATTTGCAGGGTTTCATGCAGTTATTAGCAAGTACCTCCGCACTAATTACACACTGTGGACATGGTTCCGATGCGCCAGGTACCGAAAAACCAAACAGTAAATAAGTCATCGTATATGCAAAGTATTGTTTCTTTGGGAACTGGAGAAGAATCAAGTCAGAGCAGCTCTTTTCTCGTTATATAATAATGTATCCATAGTATACCAGCCTATGCTATGATTTTGGTTGGTCTGTTATGAGTCTGTGCAGGTGCTATGCTTGTGATAGGAATAAATACAGTATATAATAATGGCAAGAGTGACTGCAATGCTAGAACCTTAGGGACAGTAATTGCTGGTGGGAAATAGCAATAATGATTAGCTCAGAAACCAGAGAGTAAATAACTTTTTATGTTTATTGCACTGTATGAAACCAGTGTTGGGGATCTCAAGGCTAAGCTCAGAAGGAAGAGGAAAGAGATGGAAAGATAAAAAGATAAGGATGTACTGCAGTAGAGACTGCAGAACAGAACCGAGAAGAGAGATGTAAACAGCACTGAAAAAGGCTCTTTAAAGTGTAAAGCAATAGTAGTGTTCTAAGGCTAAGGGTTTGTTATGAAAATAGGAATAGGAAAGTGTCTTATGTACTTGTGGATGTCTGCTGAAGTTGTTGAGCATCATTTCAAATGATTTTTTTCGCTTTTCATTGGCCAGGCTGAAGACAAAGGCGTGTGTGATTTGTTGGTGTAACTGTAATCCACGCCCCTTGCATTTTGTGCATTGTTTTAGCCGCCATTTATACGAGACGTCAAATTTTGCTCGCGGAACTCGAGATACAGGCTTCAAGTCAATTTGAAAAACAAAAACACATCACAGTTCTACTAGCACTGCATTCTGTGTAATATTTTAAGAACATGGTTAAAATGCCCTATTATACAGGCCGACACCAATCCCCCTTATAGGCACTTCTGCTACGAAGCTCCCACTGGAAACGTGCATCCATTATTTCCCAGTTGAAACTTTTTTTTTGCATGCTGTGAATCAAGCTTGCACCTCCTGCCATCTCACAACAGCTCGCACACCTACTCGGCACTGAAAAGGAACAGGCAGAAAGTTGAACTTTGAATGCACATATACCCTTAAACTCTCCCTCCCCTTTTCACTTTCTCTCTCACTGTCCTTATTCCTGTTCTTATAAGGGCACAAAGAGCAGGCGAGGGAGAATTAGTGTACGTGTGTGGGTGTGCTGGAGCAGGCTGCGGTCTCTTAATTAAGAGGCAGTCCATAACGAGGCTCTAACGAGGTTGTTCTAATGAGGTCATGGGCCAGGGGAGGATTCGCTGTCGCTCATCAGCAGAGACACAGCGGGGCGTGTGCACAACCCTCGGGGCATGAGGCTGACACTCACTCACTCACTCACACTCACACACACACACACACACACACACACTCTTCAGGAGCCTAGTGCACAAACACCTACTACTCATAACTCTGACACATGCACACACACCCCACAACCTATAATTCTTTCGTCTGTGTACAGACAAAGGAAATGGGTGTTCGGCTCTGTGTGTGTGTGTGTGTGTGTGTGTGTGTGTGTGCACTAAGTACACTGCCTTTCTATTTTGAGCATGTGCAGTGAGAGAGACAGGGAGAGACCGAGAGAGCAGGAATGAAGGAAAGGGTGAAGTCAAGGTGACTTTGGACACGATGCCTGGTAATTGGGTACACATACAAATGACTTTTTCTTTCTTTCCTCCACACCTTCCCCTCGCGCTCTCATTCAGACACTGTTCTATCCATCTTCCTCTTTTCCTATTTCCTCCCTCCCTCTCCCTTCTCTGCACTTTCCTTCGCTGCTCCCCACCGAAGTGTGATTATGTTTCCAAGTGTGAGACGGATGATTGACTAGAAAAATGGGGACAGGACGAAATGGCCAAGGCCAAAAACAAACGCGCGCAGATAAAAAGATGCACGCAGTGTGTGGGAGTGCCACTGTTGGGCCACCGAATCTCATTTTAGATGCTAGCACTCCTCCCTCTCTGCCACAGTGATCGAATTAGCATTCTTCCTCCAACGCCGTCTCCTGACTGTGTCCCAGCTTTGCAGAAACAGAGGGGAACGAATGACAAGAAAAGGAGACGAGAAGGAGAAAGAGAACGACACGCGCACTAGGCATCGCGGCCGTCACGATTATTTAAAAAATGCATTTGAAATGCGATTAAATAAAGATTCCACGGTAAATAAAACGCAGCGAAGACAACGTCATAATTTCATCATGAACGTTGTCTCTCGACTTTTGGAAAAGTCGTTTTTAAAATAAGAATTGAACTATATATATATATATAGATTAATACTCTGAAACAGTGAAAGGTGCTACTGTTTAAATTGAACAGTTTATAAAAAAACGCAGGTAAGCAATAAGGAATGCTATAATTTATTTCCATTGATTAAAAGTCATTTCAGAAATGCACAGATACACACAACTCCGATAAAGATCATCAATAAATCAAGCCCAGCACCAAAGCTGCATTCTGATGCTAGCTAATGTTATGACAGAAAGCCGGCTAATTAACAGCAATGATGGTGCGCGTTAATGAGGAGGCAGAGAGCACAAAGTGATGCCACAGCAACCACCTGGACTTAAATGCCAGCCAAACAAAAGCGCTCATTACTGACTAGAGCAAGCCCACGGAGACCTGCACTCGGGGGGAGACGGTGGAGGCAGTGAGCCGCTTCAGACTCTGCACATGCTGGATGTGTACTGCACTCGAAACAGCACAGTCATCCAAAAAAGGCCACAAAAAGCTCTTTAGCCTCTGCTGTGAATAAGGAGGTGATGAGGAGTTTCTAATAGATCAGCATCGCTGCCCTTTTCAGGCTTAATCTGTGCTTGTCAGTGCTAATTATCAGCAGCTTCCACACACATTTCTACAGAGCTCTGGTGTGAAAAGGGAGTCATTATGATGATTCTAAGTGGTGGCACTGCCCTCTGAATCAGTAGGCACAGAGCTACTTTTCAGTCCACAAACAGAGGGGAAAAAACCCTCTCCTGCCATCCACTCAGCTAGTGATGCGCTAAACGCCACAAACTAATGCAAGAAACAATGCAGCGTACCTGCATCATAACACACTCATTTAGGCCGGATTCAGACTTTTAGATTCTGTTTCAATTCATTTGATTCAAACCTGTTTCATCAAACTAAAATTTTGGCCATGAAACAGCCAAATCTGGCTTTCTGCAGACACCAAACAGTCTAAAACAAATAGCCTTGTAACTGTAACTACGACTTGCTGTGTTTCCGTAAGCCCTTTCTATCCATAGAGGTATAACTACACAGACACGTTCCACTGAGCCAGCACGTGACAGTAGCCCAGAACGGACAAACCTCTAGATAGCGAGTGTGATGCTTTCCTACAACAGTTCTATAAACAAAAAATTATTAGAGAATAACTGACATTTCAGACACAACATGGGCAAACATTTGGTTTATTTTTGCCAACACACCCTGACTGACAGCTCATAGTTAGTGCAGTAACAGTTTAAGTGTAACAAACTGCTGCTAGGATTGAAATGTTATGACACAAACTCAGACAAGCTGAGTGATGCACACAGCGAAACATAGCACTGCAGTTACACTAAATATCAACATGCTTGGAATGCCCCTTATTATAAATTAGAGGGCCAGTACGAACTGCTGTTAGCTCAGCCCCCCAAATTCATGGCCACACATTGCCAAGGCATCATGCACATGAGCACCGCCGTCCCCTGCCCTTCACTCGGTCCTGTGATTGGCTGCACCTTTACGTAATGCAGTAACATTAGCCTGTATTAGCCTTTAACTAGCTGCTTTGCTCACTATAAACACCTATGAATTCCCGAATGGTCCGTTTCCTCTCCTGATAAAGGCTTCTATAAAGTGGTAGAGTCCGCGCCTCTGGTGGTTAAACCTACTTGTCTGAAGAGCAACGAAAAAATAAACGAATAGCCCGAACATGATATCAGCTTGGGACCCCAGGCTACTGATTTGTCCCCAGCCCATGCTACACATCCATCACCTGTTTTGTCCTTCATAGTGTTCACACTGCTTTCTTTCCTGATAAACACAACATGTGGTAGATATACTCACCCCTCTACTTCTGCATATTGAACTGTACTGAATATTAGATCATAAGGCTTCACACCACGTTCCTCCTGCTTTTTTTCCTCCTGCTGTTTTGCGGATGGGAATATTTAATGAGTCCGAAGCCGTCAGAGATAAAGGAAGTTAAGCGGGAGCGCTAATTTATTACACAGGAGCAGGGAGATGAGAGGGCAATGTGGGTCATCAATTAGGAGATAACACTTTCAGACTTGTAATTAGAATTTTGTGTAAGTTTGCGAGTCAATAGCCTTTAAACAAACAGCCAAGAACATTCTTATCAGCGGGCCCAGACCTTTATCTTACAAAGCTATTCCCTGACCCGAGAGCACTGAGAGAGCAGTCATCACACTGGGGCTGTGCCTGACAACGAGGCCACACTCTACAGACACACTTACTGACTGCGAGGATGTGTGTGTGCCTGGGCGAGACACAAACTGATATGAGAGAGAGAGAGAGAGAGAGAGAGAGAGAGAGAGAGAGAGAGAGAGAGAGATAGATTCAGGGGTGCCAACATGATCAACAAGAAAATGAGGCACCAACAAAACCCTAGATCACAAAAGTGCTAGTGTACATCATACATGGCTCTACACAAACAGCATAAATGATGTATTTAAAAAAAATAAAAAATAAAAAACCAGAGTGACCTGATATTTGACTGCAGAAATGTTGGACTTGACAAGCAACCAGCTGAGCTTATAAATTTATTTTATACATAGCTGTTTTAAATGTATCAGAAGTGCATGTCTGGCCTGTCCAGTCAATAACCACAATAATAACCTGTCTATGAAAGATATATAGCAATGATCATCTGACCAAGAGGCACGGGGAGTGAGAGGCTCAGTTAGCTTTAGCTGCTCAATGACGTCCATTCATTTTTGGCTTTTCCCCGCACGTCCACTATCTTTATATCTGATGCTTTTTGTCCCTTTGTATGTGCGTTGTTATTAATCCAACTTATAATGTTAGTGTAATAAACGTTTTTCTCAGACTACGCTAAAAACGACGTCACAAACCTATGACATCCCGAACTGTATTTTTTTGGATAATAAGCTCCTGGTAAAATCTGAAAAAGCCATTTGGCCATCAGTAGTACTTCTTAAAGAGCTCGGTAAATCAGAACACCTGGCAAAATCGGCTGCACTCGGAAAAAAGGCATCAAAGTCACGTTCAAAGTCGAACATTGAGGCAGGAGAGATTTTGGGGTGCAGCTATGACTGACAGCGAGGCAGCTCCCGGTCGCTTTATGTTGCCTTACGCACCAAATTTGGGTCTTTTGCTGCGCAGTATACAAATGGTCAGCGAGAGGCTCACCAGGAAGTAGCCTGAATCTGGCTTCACTTCTCTCCATTCAAACCCTATGCAGCAGCTCCATCTGCTCTTTTTACTGTCATACGGAAGTGAAGTGCTGAACTGATGAACAGCAGCACATGGATTTTCACTAACAAGTATTTACACAATAATAAGTCAAGTGGCTTTTATTGTCATTTCAACTATATACATGTAATACAGTTTACAGTGAAATGAAACAGCGTTTCTCCAGGACCAAGTGCTACATACAAGACAACACAAAAGTACAAAAATATATATGTGCTACAGTAGACAGTAGAAGACAACACAGAGTGTATATATGCAACCATGTGTAGACATAGCAAAAATAACAGGGGTTTGTTTTTCTGGCCTTTTTTAACAACTGACAACAAAGTTGTAATAACTGACAACAAACAGGATAAAATCAAACAACTTCTATAGTCTATACATCCACTCATCTTTTATTACTGAACAAACTGTCAGCTGATGAACTATTTTTACTAAAACAAAAAAGGCACATTCTCCTGTTTGGAATGCAGTTCACTACTTTAAATGTCTCCCTCTAATCTCCACCCAGACTTTAAAACTAGCATGTAGCCTTACTGATAACGTGACGATGAGCAGATGTGCGCATCAGCAGTGCGTTACTTCAGCCGGGTATTTAACACTCTCTCACTTCACCATGTTCATTTCCTCATCAGCAGTTTGAATTTTACTTTAATTTTTTTAGTTGTGTGCCAGGAACAGTAAGAAAAACAGCATGGCAAAAGTTCGGTGATCACTAATTAGCAGCTATTTTTTACTGACCAGAGACCACAGTCCCAAAGCACTTCTGGTGGGTTTTTTTTTTTGGCATTGGCTCACAAGTTAAGAGTCTCACAAATTCAGAAGTCAAAGTTCACCTCGATAAAGTCAGTGTGAAGCAAAACTAACCGCTACCAGAAGAAATGTGTGTTTCACGACCCACATTCTCTCTCACTCAGTGAATTGGCTTTTCTGCCAGATGAATTTTAATTAGCTTGAAAAAGCAGAAAGGTGTTTTTCACATGGCTCCTGCATTGCTGTAGCAAGGGGGCAACTTTCAGCGATGTTATTGCTTGAGCTGCAGATGTTGGCACGGTTTCAGGAAAACTGTACCGATATGAGCGATGGAGAAAGAAATTACAAGAGAACAAGAAAGAAAGAAGGAGCGCAAGAAGGAATGAGAGACAGACGAAGAGATGAAGGAAGACAAGGAAGGAGAGAAGAGGAAAAAAAAAAAAAAAAAAAGCGTGGAAGACAGACAACAGCAGGGTGAAGAAAGGAGGAGTAGGAGAGAGAGAGAGGGAGAGAGAAAAGAGAAAGAGGGAAGAAACAGACAGATAGATGTCTGGATGGATGGATAGGTAGACAGAGACAGACAGAGACTCTGTCTCTGTGTGTGTGTGTGTGTGTGTGTGTGTGAGTGTGTGAGAGAGAGATAGAGAGAGCGAGAGAGAGAGCGAGGGCAAGCTGTGGGCCCGGAGCGTATAATTAAGGCGGAAATACTCAGTGTCCTTGGGAAGTGAAATCACAGCGGAGACATCAGGAAGAAGAGAAAGACACTTCTCCTGACGACCTTTATAAAGGCAGAGAATGAGAAGGAATGAGTGATGAAGGAAACCAAGAGCTTGGAAGAAAAGGTCAAACAGTAGCACAGAGTGAATGACAAAAAAAAAATAAAAAAGTAGCGAGATGACGGCGAAAAAAGAACCGTGAATCAGAGAAGACACCACCAAGAGCAAGCAATCAAGAGAGTGAGAAAGGGGTTCGGAAAGAGAGAGAAGAGGAGAAAGGGAGGGAGGGCAGAGGGAGGTCGGCTCTTAATCAGCAATCTGAAGGGACTCAATAATGAGAGCATCTGACAGTAAATGTCAGCGGAAGACAGGATACAATGACAGCGGGAGGAGGGAAGGGCAGACGGAGAACAAACCAATACAACCAAGTCTGAGATATAATGAAGGAAAAAAACATTTCAGTCAATTTTCCAATAAGAAATACAGCAGTGAAGATACGTGATAACATATAGAGCTTATAGTCTTCACAGTTGACTGCACCAGTCTCAGGACGTGAGGATCTTGTACAAACACGCGTGACACCCGAGGCTGTGTTCCAGAAATCCCGCAGCCTCTTTGTCTCACAAAACTGTATTTTATTTTTTTTTTTTTTTTTTTTTTTTACAATGAAGAACAAAAAACAAGGGATTGAAGGAGAAACGGAGACAAAATCTGCAGCAGACAGATGGCTGATAAAGACACCAATGGATTCTAAATGACAGCCACTTCAAACTACAACACACACACACACACACACACACACACACACACAAATGAAAACTTTAGCTGCAGTCGCAATCCAGCTAACACTCTCCCAAAGTCATAGAGATCATAACGCTGAATGAGGCTCAAACTGACAGCTACCTACATTTGTCCTTCAACCTCAAACACACACACACACACACACACACAGCTCAGGTCACACAGAGTGTTCTCCTGCTCCCTCTCTCAGCCTGGGGGATGAGTAATAGTTGAAACGAGGGATGGTGACAGAAGGCTATAAAAGTGTAATTTGCTCGTCTTTCTTTACCACGGGAAAGCAAATTCGCTGTGCCGCTCTCACACCTATCTGAGGACGCTCGCATTGAAACGCAGCATTAGAGATGGAGAAGGAGCGAGGGAAGGGCAGGACGAACGAGCACGACAGCCAGGTGGAGAGGGAGCAGAGGTGGAAGAGAGTGGGCGAGCATGATTAAGGCAGGGAGCCTTCTCCTACTCCCTGCCTCGCACTGCCATTAGTTCACTCCTTTGTTCCTTTGAAGTGAAGGGGAACAATGTGAGAGAGAGCGAGAGAGAGAGAGAGAGAGAGAGAGAGCGCGTGTGCGTGAGTGTGCTAAGAATAACACTTCGCTGCACATGCCTGTGTGAACAAAGCACCGCCAGGGCTGGAGTTGTTAGAGGGATAAAGGCACTGAGACCTGTGGCTGATCACTAATTACAACCTTCTCTCCACACCCTGGTATTACAGACCTGCTGCAAAAAAAAGCAGGCAATTGAAAAGAAAAGTAAAGAAAAAGAGAAGAAAAAGAAAAGAGTGTGTGAATGTGTGAGGAAGGGCGTGGATGAAGAGGGCGGCGTGTTCTGACATTTCCGCTGATAACGGAGTGCTGGAGCGGAGCAGAGTGCGAGAGAGCTGAACTGTTACTGTGTGCCAGTTTAAATCAGAAACGCCTCAGCACTGCTCACTAACCGCAGTCTCTCACACACACACACACACACACACACACACACACACACACACACACACACGACGAGAACAACAGCATCGACATCACCAGGTTCTTTTTAACCCCTCATCCTCCTCTCGTCCCTCTTGCTCTGCCATGATCCTCTCTTCTCAAGCAGACCGCGCTCTATTAAAACGCCTCTCTATCCGCAGCCGCTCAGTAACATGCATGACCTGGCAAACAGCAAACAGTACAACAGCTAGCACGCATCTCAGTGTCACGTATTAGTTACCATCCAACAAATGAAGAAATCCAAACCAATTGTGCTTTATACTAAAATAAAACCACATCTGCTGTATTTGTACTTGTCAGTGTCACTCAGAAGAAGATTAAACTGCAACAAATTTAGCTTTTATAACTTGGTCAAAAAGTAGCCTTACAGAATTCTGGCTCTAGTTCTGGGTCCCTAATCAGCAAGCCAGAGGCGAGCAGCAAAGAAAAACATCCCCAGACCACATGAAGGAACCTTCAGAGGAACCAGACTCAAAAGGGAACCCTTCCTCTTGTGGGAGAGACCAGATAGGAGGGTTTTGATCATTACAGTAGACAGTGATATAGAGGCAGAGGAGGCTTCAGGAGGCTCAGTGATTAAGGGTCTGGGTTACTGATCAGAAAGTCATGTGTTCAAATCCCAGCATCGCCAAGCTGCCACAGTTGGTCCTCGAAGCAGGCCTTTAATCCTCTCTGCTTCGGGGATGCCATTTCATGTCTTACCCTGAGCTCTGGCCCCAGCTTCCTAACAAGCTGGGATATGTGAAGAAAATAAATTCCCAGTACTGTATGTGTATGTAATAATAAAGGCCAGCCTTGATTTTGCCAATAGAGAAAAGGCAAACAGTACGGCACTGGCTGAAAGGATACAGAACGGCCAAAATATGATCATAGTGTGGACAGAAATCCTGGTTTGGGTACAAGACAGTCATCATTACCCCCTTTCCTCCAACACGGACCAGGTGCTAGTGCTGGTTCGGAGCTGGTTCAACTTGTAAACTTTCTAACAACCGGTTTGCTTTTCTAGGGGCTAGAGCCACGTCATTACGGCACTGTTAACGTCTCCGCTTTCCTCGCCCTGCTAGCCCCGACCTGCTAGGCCACTAGCTCCAGTAGCACCAAGCAAAATGGCAGACATCTCTCTTTCTTCATGTTCATTTGGATTAGTCAGAATAGACGCTACACGTTTTTTTTTTTTTGTTCACAAAGTCTTGGTCTTGTTGGTCACACCTGTCCCTCCCCAGCCCCTGACGTAAGCTGTTCTCGTTTCTAGCAAGCAAACTCTGGAACCAGTTTTCCTTGCCGAGAGCCAGTTCTATGGCAGTCAAAAAGCGAACAACTGGTTCGAGATTAGGTACCGGTTCCAAACAGGTCCTGGAACTGCTTTGGTGGAAAAATGATTACAACACCAGTTCTGTAGCACTGAATCAGGACTGCAAGCCTGAGGTATAAGCTGTCTGACTAACTCCAGCAGCGCAGTTGCTCATAGTCCCACCAAAAGGCACACACAGATATGTCCCACACAGTCTGCATAGCAGCAATGCCACCGGGCAACAGCGCTCAACACAGCACAGAAGCATCACAGCGCAGGGCGCTGAACAGCTCGGACATTGACGAGAGCTACAGGCGCACGTAGTCAACAGTGAGCAGGAGAACACACGTCACTCATGGCGGACCAAAGCCCGAGGAGCCAGACGCTAAACACTCGGTCCGGAGAGACGCTACAACTGACAACCAGTGGATGAAGAGAAAAGTCAGCAAAACATCAAGAGAGAAAACAAACATCAAACACAGAAAGAAAAGAAAAGAAAAGGTTCCAGTGAGAAGCGGCAGCCAAAGCGTGCACCGCGTACTCTCGACCGGAAACAGCTGATGCATCTGAATGATAGGAAAGGTTACATCAAGTAGGGACGACTACTCACGCAGGCCAATGATAACGCAGGATTATACTTACTGCTTAATACATTCCTTTAATTAAAGAGGGAATTTCTAAGCTGCACGATTAACGAAACTGATTACTTAATGAGAGAGTTCAGCACCCACGGTACTCTCTTTTTTTTTTTCCCAGATTTATTCCCCAACTAACGGATAGGACTCTGTTTACATTCTTAGTAGTTTGCAATGTCTTGGTGTCAATTTATGCTCACATTAGGTTGAGGATATAATTAAACTTCAACAGGCTGCACATCCCAATCTGCACAAAACGTCGCTTTGTCCTGAATACCTGGGCCTCGTCAACCCAGGACGATTACTGACGACGCGAGAGAGGTTTAGAAAGAGACAAATGAAGAGAAAGGAAGATTGACAGATAGAAAGCGAGAGAGAAAGGGAGGAAAAAATCAGAGAAAGAGGAAGCCAAAACGAAAGATAAAGAAGTGGAGTGGGAGAGTGAAGCAGCAGTCACTCAGCTGTCAGCGCTAAAGCGTTTCTACATTAGTGCACGGCCGAGAACATGTGTTTCACTCAGCCGCTCTAAAATCTGCCTACATTATTCATACTCATCTACTGCACTCTCCCCTCAATGCAGGTGGAAAATGAGGGGTTTAAATGAAGCATAGATCTTCACCTATGACAACCCGGCTCACTCCGGCACTTACCCAGAGAGCATGTTTGTCTAGCGGTGGGACGATAATGCAATTTGCGATATCGTGGTTATTAATGGGGCACGATATATGCTGCGTGCCGGTAACTGTGTAGAATATAAAAAAAAACACCAAAGAACATCCCATTTGACTGAAACACTGGCTTATGGGACGTTCTGAGGATGGACTGGGTCATGGTGAAGCAAATAAGCAAATAAATATTACATTGGAATTTTCTGACAAAAAGCGGTGGCGTAATTGCAACATACTCGACCGGCAGCATGTTCATCTTCTGACAGAAAATCACAGAGCTGTTATACTTTAGCAGTTGTGCTGGTACTGGATCATCCCTTCGCTGTTAGTTTAGCATTTGCAAGACTGACCAAGTGTACACTCATTTCAGATTTAGCATCAAATAAATGTCAAATAATGAATCTTATTTTCACTGACTGTAACTACGCGAGGGAAGCAGTGATGAGCAATATGGTAATATCAATAAAAATGTTATTATGTTTGATGTCAGTGCCTATTAGTCCGTTTTTACCTATAGTCGTGCTGACTCCATTGAGCACATTAATGAAACACATGCATCAAACACTCCACCTCAGCCACCAGACACATACCCTCCCCGCTAACGTCAGAGCGAGAGAGAAAATGAGGGCTGCGAGAACAAAGACTGTGAGTGGGCGGGAAAAAAAAAAAAGAGGAGAAGATGAAGATGGACTGACAAAGACAGATGCCTGCTGAGCACACAGAGAGACAGAAAGAGAGATGAAGCATGAAAAAGTAAAACAGATGAAGAAATAAAAAGAGTAGAAATAAAGATAAAAAAGCCAATAAGAAGATAGTGGAAATGGCAGAGATGAAATGAAGGGAGGGTTAAGATTAAAGACAGCCATAAAGCAATGAAACGTGAAAGCAGAGGAGGAGGCAGTGAAAGGGTGCGAGTGTTTCGGCACCAGCGGGCAGATTACAGCTAGAGGCGAAACAACCGTGGGCAATGAGTGCCCTCGATACACACATGCACCCCCCAAAAACCCACCATAAAAAAAATGACTATGACAGACGGCAGCTCGGCGCGTCTGCCTTCTAACCAGTTCTGCTCACGAGAACATGCATCAGAGTCTGCAACCAGCCCGAGACTTTTAGAACCAGCGACCTTTTCTCACAAACGTTAACACAGCTGATCAGCCTACGACTCGGGGATGAGTTGAAAATGTAGTCAATCAGCTGAGCATGGTGCTTACAGAGTTATTTTGCTGTCCAAAGGAATCGTAAATGCATGAAGAATGTAATTTTACGCCTCACAAATCCATAATCAAATTCGTAAATCCGCAACTGGGTTTCGCAATCCTCAGTTTACAGCTACGCATCCTTTACAATGTTTATGATGCAAAACCAATCACAATTTATACACTTACAATGCTCATGCGACATCAGGGCTGCTTGACTGTTGAGGAAATCGCATGTCATTTTTTAGCCTTGTAATTAAGATGATGACTCTCGCTCACTTCTTCGACATGTCAGTGTGGCGTCTAATTTCCTCTAGTGAAGGTCTGCATTTTCACGCATTACCAAATGACTGACACATGCTTACTGTAATAGTTGATATCATGAGAAAAAACTTGCATATAGTTAACAAACCTCAGGCATAGGAGTGCGCCATGATAGAAGTGTGTCCCAAAAACTAACAATATTAACATATGGTTAAAGAATTTGCCGTGGCGATGTTTCTGATCCTCTACTGATTGATTCGTAAGCCACTTGGGGGTGAAAATCGATTTTAATAAACACAGTCTAGGTTCACTGTTACAGTACAGCCATAACTCACATGCCTCACGTATTCATGTCACTCATTCAGACGCTGTTTAAACATTGGGAATTTATAATTCCTATAAAGATTTGTTTTGGAAGATTGAACTTTAACAGTATTCATTTCCAGTGCAAGGAGGATTTCCCCCCTGATTTCTCCCTAATTTAGTCCAATTCCCACCTTTCAGACAGTTCTCCCCGGCACACGACAACTACCCTCCAGGAGGGCAAAGGCCATCACGTACTTCCTCTGAGGAAGGAGCGAAGTCAGCCGACCGCATCATTTTGAGCTGCTGCACGTGCCGGGGCGGCATTACACACTCGGAGGACAGCGCTATCCGCCATCTTCTGCACCAGATGGCCGTGATTGGCTAGTGTCGCTATGAGTGACTGGGGAGAGAGAGAAAGCCTCCCCTCCCTCCCGGAGAACACAAGCTCATATTGCTCTCGAATTCCTGGCCATGGATGGCTATGGCAACACCAGGGTTCCAGGGCTGGGCTGAATGATCCATGTTCCTCAATTTAAGAAACGGTGGCATATTTCCATCACTTAACCGAGATTTTAAAAATTTGTTAAAAATAAATATAAAAAACAAGTACAAAGGGATGTTACAGTCAGATAAATAGTTTCTAACAGCCATTTACTGCAGCCCTGCTTTGCATATTTTATTTCTTATGAAATATTTATCATCTGCTGATGCCTGCACTGAAAATTTCTTTAATGACTTGCGCTTGGAAAATAAGAGATTCCAATTTAAATGTAAAAAATAACCGTTTGGTAAAAATGATGTTCGATATAAAGACACCACAATCTCATCCATGGCGTTAATTTCTGGCCACATAATGGTGCAGTCAGATGAGCTAGGTCAGTGAGAGTGGGGGGAGAAACTGCAAACTACTGAGTGCAGTAAAGAAGTAGTATAAAAGCGGAGATCATTAACTCAGTCTCTTGTTAATGAAGAATCATTCCATCCTTCTGTTTTATCATCCTTCTTATTTAGAAGTACAAAACCAGCGGCTCGGTTACGTCGTGGATGATTCTGATGGCATGGTTCGAGTCCTCTTGCCCCATTAGAAGACTGATCGCCATTATCCTGTGATTTCTAACGTGATGGAAGTAGTCCCTTCAACACCAACTCCACCCCTCCGTCCACAGCACATGAAGCCTCGGTGAACATGTTAATGAGTATAAACATGATGTAAATCAAATGCATTGGTCTTCCTAGTTGCCAGGGAGTCTCTTTTATCCATCACGCAGGTGTATAGTTTTGTGTGATTACACTGTATATGCACATTTTCATGCACGAAATGTGATTTTTCCAAGTTATTCGGTTACCTGAGGCTATGAGTATATTTAGACCTACTCCTGACCAAGCACAGACAGAAAGCCCTAGTGGTGGATAAGCATAACAACAAGCAAACTGATAATGAGGAGCTCATTCCACTCCATGTCACCATAGTAACTGATGGTAATTGTTGACTGTGGTGCTCACAACAAAGTGTAGACAGGTGACACAGACGAAAATCATATAAAAGGCACATGAAAGCATTTACAGATTGATTGAGATGAAGTCTTTGTTAAAGATTTGGCTCAGAAGGAAGATAGAAGGAAACTCTTAGAGAGTGAAGCACGTTTCATTCGCAATGTTTGCTCATCTATGAGCAATTCATTTCACGTTTAGAGAACACAAAACTGCACTGCCATCTCCATGCGCACTCATGTCCACAGGTACATTTCAACATGAAACTGGAGTCAGGCCTGGCATTTCCCAACCGACCATGAGCCGAATAATACCATGTCTTACATGCATTCATATCGGTCACATTGCACAACATTACATTCACAGAAAAACAAAAATAACCAAGGATTTTCATGCCATCACTGCAGTTCAAAGGTCAGTCATTTACCATACATGATGATTTGGGAGTGTTCCTTAATGTAAACGTGTATGGCATTCCACACGCAGAGGAATTAGGATTTACCATGGTCTATTGCACACAGCTTAGCATATGCACATGTGGTAAACGCTTTCGAGAGTGTACTGGAGGTTCTTACATACGGATGTATTAGAACGTGTACAGATATGAGGGAACAGAACTGTGGACAGGTGTGTTATATAGTGCTCTCCATCACCATTATTTCAACCCCAAGCAGGGAATATCGTTTGGAAGAATGGTGTTCATCTGTTCAGTCCAGTTCCAGAGACATGTGAAATCCTGGAGCTGTTCTGGAGGCCTGAAGTGGCCAAATGGCTGAAAAGTCACTTAATGACCCTAAAAATATATATAGTTTTTTTTTTTTTTAATGTGTGACCTTTAGGAATTTGTATACATAACATCTGGCTTTAATTCAAAAGCCAGGCTTGGCACAAACTTGCAAGGATTTAAAGTTTCCAACTAAGTAGTGAAAGTGTGATAGAGAGTGGCAAGATAGAAAGCTTAGGATTCATGGAGTGAAGGAAACGGAGGAGTGTGGCAGGGCCTGCAAGCCGAGGATAAATGTTTAATTACACATTAATAAAAACCGTATCATTAGACGCAGCTCCTGTCTGCTTGTCTGAAATGTAGACACACACACACTTGTGTAAAGACACACACACACACACACACACACACACACACACACACACACACACAGGCACATTGCATGCTGCACTAATTCAAAAAGACAAACCCATTAATGTGCACCACCAAAAATAAAGCCATCACAAAGGCTTCCAGCGCAGCAGCTTTGTGTCCGTGACCGGCAGCTGCAGCTAGCAGAAGGATGATAGACACAAACAGAGAGCCAGCGAGAAAGAGAGAGAGAGAGAGACATATTTGGGTTTGAGGAGGGAAAGTGAAAGTTGCAGGGTAGAGGGAGAGAGATAGCAGAGTAGATCTAATTCTGTGTGTATGTGAAAGGTTTGGAGCCTGAGGGCTGGATATAATGAGACTCAGTGAGCGAGCGTACTATACCTCACACATGGCCTTTACACACTAGCCTGGAAAATTGCACACACACACACACACACACACACACACACACACACACACACACACACACACAGAATTAAACAGCAGTCACTGGCAGCTGACTATCACTGTATTCCAGACTCACACCTTACCTGAAGCTTAAATACCCACCTTACACAATAATCCTAACCACACACACAGTCATTCAAAGTTAGCGCTTTTCTATCCGCACAGTGCCAAGGGGGCAACCCTTTTTAAGAACCGGTCCATGTTTAAAGGCCAAAGCATCAGATAATCATATGTGGGACCTTAATATTGGGGAATAAAAATAATAACCGTGAAGAGTTTTACTAGTTTTACCTCTGGCTTTGAAAACACATTGTACCAAAATCCAGGCACAAATCCTTTAAGCTTCTATACACATCACAGACACACGGCCATAGACGAAGATTACGTGCAAGATAAGAGATTGCTTTTGGCTGTTTGTGCTCAGTGTGTCACTGGACAAATCAGCTTTTGTTGGCAACAGAAAGAGAAATGTAGCGGTTCAGCCCCAAGTGTCTGATGACAAAAGCTCTTGATTCTATTAATTCACAGTTTTTAGAGCCACTGTCCTGAAAAAAATAAATAATGCTTTAAACTGCACACCTCTTTAAGCTGCGTTATAAAGCCTGGAACAAGCTGATTTTTCAAAAGACAAAACCTTGAACTTGTGGTGGAAAACCATGGAACGCTTGCTGTAACCAACAGGAGAAAAAAAAAAAACGCTAATACTCGTCCAATCAGATTACGGAATTAAATCCTAATTAAAGCAGATTAGAAGGATTACGAGCACAAAGTGATGACCTTGTTGCTCAGTGCAAACACAGACAATGAGAGACCATATCTCTGCACCCCATGTGTGCTAACAGCTATGGGTAGATGAGCTGGATAATGACTCGGGGTAAAATGTGCACTCCGAAATGTTCACTCTGGAGGGGAACCTGTGGCACTGAAGTGCATCATAGCAGGTATCATGGGTCAGGACATCTTATCGAGTCTCAGTGGTGCTGAGACGAGACAGCTGGAGTGATGATACATACACGCTGAGCTCTCCAGTGGCCAGGGCTGTATCCTGGCTGAATAAGAGTTATATGCCAAAAAGAGCTGTGTGTGTGTGTGTGTGTGTGTGTGTGTGTGTGTGTGTGTGTGTGTGTGTGTATGATGATCCTGGTCATTAAAGCTCATATCAAACTTATTGACAGTCTCCAAGATCTACAGTCTTTATGGACTGTGTGTTTAGTCGAAAGATTCACAAAATAAAATGAAAATGCTCTAAATCAGAAACGCACACACATCAGGGGTTTCATTCCCCCGTTGAACCATTTGTTAAAGGAAGTTTGGCCAAAAAATGTAATGTGTTAGTTGAAGTGAAGGGAAAAAGAGTAAAATTTCATTTTTGACCATAGCAATTTCTTTTAAATCCCCTAACTTCACAAACGTCAAAACATCATCTTTCTCCATAAGTGTGCGTGCTGATCACAGATGAACCTGCCCTGTTATTCATACACCCCTTTCTTTTGCTCCATTTCATTTTTTCACTCTCTGCATGTCTCCTGTTTCCCTTTACTGTCTTTTCCCCACAGCCAGCAGCTGAGCGATGTCAGACTGATGGACAGATGCATTAACATGCTTTATTCCTCATCTCTCTCCATACAGATCACTGAAGACTTGTTCATGTTCAGCTCTGAGTGGCATGCAGTATTCAGCAACACGTCTCTGTGGATACACAACTCAGAGCGCATGTGTGTGGGGGGAAATGCTCCATGACACCTGTACGCACGTACGCCTGAATTCTATTACTGTGAGTGTTGTTGAGTGCAAAAGTTTGCATCCTCCATGGTTCCTAGGTTTATATATATATATATATATTTTTAAATATTTTAATATTTTAAATATATATATATATTTTTTTTTTTAAATAAAAGCTCCTCTATCTAAAAAAAAAAGCCCCAAAACAAAATACAATCAAAAATAAAAATGAAGTGTCATATCTTGATACAGGACAATAATCCCTGATACATAAAAAAATAAAAAATAAAAAAATTTTTATTCTAAAAAATTTTTTTTTTTTTCCATGATCCTTTCATTCTCCCCAGACCCAATATGAAAAAGGCACTGTGTACCATCTGGCGGAGTTATAACATGTCCAGATAAAAAAAAAAAATGATTTGCCAAAAAAAGTGGCAGTTTGAGCAGAGATGTCAGGGAGATTTTTGAGGAAGACAAATGCGACTGCAAAGACCTCAAAGCGTCTCTGCAGACATGAAAGAGATTGGAACATAAAGAATGAGAGATGTAAACTGCAACCAGCGAACTTGCATTTTCATTAATATTTTCACAGGAAGGATTAAAAACTTTCCTAAATCTTCAACCTGACAGTTTGGGAAAGGATCAAGGACTGGTCTCCGAGACCCCATCTACACTTATATTAAAAATGCATCTTGGGTGATCTGACCACAACAGTATAGCGCTAAATACAAGTGTAAACCACCTCCAAGATGCATTCGCTCAAACCACTTGCCGAGGTGGTCTGGGTCCCGATGCATCCGCAGCACAGACGGAACAGGAAAATGCGTCATTAATGCTGGATGCGGTGGTTGTTTTAGTAACAGTGCGACATGCTAGAAATAAATGGAGAGGAGCAACGATGTACGTATTTGGGGTGCAAGAAAATAATGAGGGCATGTTGCAGGTTTAACGTATAATATAATTTTATGCCGGGACTTCTAGTGGAAGTGATGTAGGCAATAACGAAATTTTAACAAGAGTGGTCACCTTGGAGACGCATGATGGACACAGGTGTAAACGGTGCAGTGCCTCGGCAGTCCATTTGTGACCTGAATGCTCAAGACGCAAGCGGAAACAGGGCCAGTGATCAAAAACAGCTTTCACATGCCAACAAACTTACTTGACAGAACATCTGTGAATCACCACAGCTGTTTCCTGGGGAGGGGGGGGCACAAACTTTTTCTTTTCTTTTTTTGTTTTTTTTTTTTTTTTTTACATGCAGAGTGATTAATGCCAAGCCAAATGAAATTTATTCGCGGTGAATAATTGACTTAATAATCTTTCAAACAGAAGAGTAATCATCAAGTAACCTTTTGAATTCAAGATTTGCATGCAGCCTGTGTGAGCGCGTTACTGTCACTGTGAGGAAAGGCTTCATATTAGCCATTTTAAAACATTCATGTGGTGAAAGGGGAATGATGAGAGCGGTATGATGAAAGACATCAGTTAACCTGACAGCGTATGTGTGAGAAACTCATATCTCCTGCTCGCTTCTTCTCTACCCTGAATGCAGTCATGGTGTTTAAACTCTCTCTGCTGAGTATGTGGGAAGGGAAATATGACTAAGGAGAGATAAAGGAGTGAACTGTCTGCTGGGCTTTCTATTGCCTTCGCTCTTTATTTCGCTCCGTCGCTCCGAGTCCGTGTGCAGGTGGAAGTCAAGCCCCAAATGCACAGGAACAATCGCAATCAGGCTGCTGCCACGGCAACGCACGTCACACACACCAGTGAACGGTGAGCCGCGCTCTTGCATCCACTGGCATTCTCTTTCTTGTGCTCAATCTCTCCATCACCATGCCGCTGATCCCTCAACCTCCTCATCAGTACCTTACACGTTTGTCACTTTAATGACATTAGTGCTTCTGCTAGTCACGCACCAATAACGCTTTTTTAATGCCATAATAAGCAAAGTTGTTTAGAAGGTGGTGTGTGGAAGACCCACATGTCATTACTCTCTTTCGATTAATGATGTAGTTGAACAGGAAAGAAGAGACGATGGCGATGACTAGGGTTGTGAGACGAGATGGTCTAATATTGATATTGTGATAACTCGTCAATACGCTTCTCTGTGATTCTGTAGCTATCATGATTTTTTTTGTCATTCATGTTTTAATAATTACAACCTGACTGGTACCAATTAACGTGATCTAAAACTGCGCACTCCATCTTTAAGCTTGTACGTTCGTACAAAATAGTGTTCCTTCTCGTTTTCAACACGTTTTCTCTTTTGAACAAATGCTTTTCAAACATTTTGTTTTTAAATGCAGCACTATTAGGACAGATTATATTCTTGAAATACCTTCTAGGATTGGGATATATTTTTGTTACGTCAGTCACCCCTAGCAGTGAGTAAGTAGGGTCTAGATTTGAAACATACCCCTGATGATACAGGTTGGAGGAGTGTACAAGCTTCAGAGTGTGAAGGAGTGATCATTAAAATTGTAATAATAAAAAATAGCTGGAAAGCAACATCATGCTGGTAATAAGCAGGCTCAAATTCAATTCAGAACCTACTGGCATGGATGTCAATAAGCTAAAAGTCAGCAGGTTAGTTAGCTAGTTCCTACAATTCAACTTGGCTTTGCCTGAGAAAGAGAAGACGAGGAACTCATCTCATGCCTGTTGGGTGTGAAGTATGGAAGAAAATGCAGCTTTATTTACAGTCTTTTTGGTGGAATCCAATAATTCTTCACGGGACGTGTCTTCAGTTGCACACTTGTAAATATACATCAGATTTTCTGCTTCTATAGCTGGGAACAGCTCCACCACCACAGTGTCCACGCTCACACCACCTCAATGGAGCGAATTAGCTTCAGTAAAGAAAAAAAACAAAACAAAACAACCCAAGTTGTGTTGTTTCACAACTGACTGATTCATGCTAATGGTGTATGTAGTAGAGAACTGTGTGCTTGTGAAGAATCTCAATGATGCTACAAAGGATTTGCATAATGCATGTTGAGAATTGTGTTGCCAGAACAAGACAATATTGCAAGGAAGGGGGAAAAAAAAGTCTAAAACTGATATGTTATTGAGAATCAACTGTGAGCTCCCAATCCATGCCCATCATCTATCCCGTTGTTTTATTTACTAAAATACACAATAAGGTGCTTGTTTCAGGTAGCATAGCTAGATAGCTGGTATTTCAATAACCAAAATCAGACCAAATATTTTTGGACCCCTTATGAGATTTCTCACCCATCATCAAGGAGGAAAGGAGGAGTGAGAATATTCCACACTCCAGAGAGAAGGCAATAAACTTTCCACATCAGGGAAGTCAAACAGCAGCGAGACCGGAAGTGCGGGACAAGTGCGAGAGCAAAGAGACGTGCAGCATCTATAATTGAGCGGATACGGAGGCAGGGTTTCAGGAATAAATGTAAAAAGCGTGGTTGGAAATAACATGGACGAGGGAGAGATATATCCTCGCCTTCCTCTCAGATGAACTGCTCTTGTATTTTTAATTTAACCTCAGCTTAAAAATGCAGAGCTTGTGGAAAGCTCCGAGTACAAGTTCCTGAAAATGAATGATTGTTTTCAGGGGATTCAGCAAGCACAAGTCTAAGTGGAATACCTGGCTTTGATTGGAGAGAGCGAGAGATGCAAAGAGAGATACTAGAAATGTACTGAAAAGACAGTCAGCAAAAGTTTATGCAAAAATGAGAACAATCTGACCACGACGTCCGTTCATAACCGTATCGCCGTGAAGCCGTCCCATCTGTGTGATAAATCGCTGTTGTTTTTAAAGAGTACCACTGTTTGTCTATTCTTTCAGTCAGAAAGAAATTGAGAGCTATCAGGGTAACTAGAGAGCTCAAATTTCTTCCGTAGTCGTCCTGTCGCACGGTGTGGTAGACACTCTGTCCTGCTGCGTGATACACTGCCTGGTCTATTGTTTTGCACAGGATCAGTTTTCATCCAGCCTCCACCATGTTGTGCATCGGAGATTTGGAGAGCGACTATTTTTAGTGATGTTTTTCAATTTTCTACTTGTGCTAAGCTTCACCATAGCCCGGTTGGCGTTTCTCAGGGAATCAGAGTGCGTCTTCTGAGTGACAGCAGAAACATAATCCGACTGCAAGCTGAACACCACACGTTTGAGGCCTTAATATACAAAAAAAAAAAAGAGTCAAGTTTAAATTTAGTTAATGTAATTTTCTCAGGCTGACTAAGAACTCGAGGGGGGGAAATTCTAACCATCAGCAGCCTCCTTTCATTTCTCTGCAATCAGATCTCAGAGTTAGTACCTGTCAGCAGCTCATATCCCAGAGAAGTTAGAGACGGAGTTAGTGAGCGCCCCTCGGGTGAACCTCCTCCCTGACTTCTAAACTAAGTCTCAAGCTACACTGTGGGTTTTGGAGCGGAACAAAATAATCCTTTATCCATAGTACGGATTAAACATAGTACGACGGTTTTTCTTACTTAATTTTATATTTCCTTACCCTATTAAAGTAAAATGTGTATTAAATCATTAACACAATGCTCATCATCGCTTATCTTCTGCTGCTATTCCTGAAGGGCGTGGCCCTTAGCTGTAAATGTGTGTCCAAGGTTCTACCTACTAGTAGAAATGGACTTGATTTTAGGCCCAAAAACTTTCCTTTCCAAACATCACAGCCAAAGATGTACAAACACGGCATGTTAAAAAACCATGCAGGGATGGCAACCGACAAGTCTGGTCATCCCTGTTGCTAACGTGTATGCCTCGAACGCCAGTGAAATGTATTTCAAGCAGAAAGGAAGCTACTGAAAAAAACTCTTTTAAACATTTGAGCTCTGCGTGACCTTAACTTTGGTTGGATCAATTCCAAAATCTAATCAGTTCATCTGCTGGTTATAATGAGACGAGAATCGCAGACAAATTCACAGACGACTTGAAAACTTAGTACCAGAGTCATAAAAATGGAGAGAGAGAGTGCAAAACACAAAAAGCAAGCCCGACAATAAGGGAAAAAAACCCTCTGTCTGTAGGGGTGTAATGAAGAGGGGGGATGTACAACACCATGCAACAGAAGGGAAACAGTGAATAATTAAATGTGCCTAGAGATGCTAAAGCTCCCGATCTCACACACAAACACAGGGGACTATCCATTGACTAGTACATCACCGTAGCACATGTGTGTATGCACACACACACACACACACACACACACACACACCCACACACACACACACACACACACACACCCAGTGTCTGTTAACGGGCAAAAATTACAGGCAGAAGCGAATGGAAATCACTTTAAATAGCACATGTGCTGAATGTGTTTCAAAGGGCACCGAGGCCGAGATTTTGGGTTTCGAGATCAGCTCTGAGGACGGCTCTGCTCCACTTACCTTCCTCACCAACACTCTCCAGCTCCACACGATGCATTTACCTTAATCACGCTTCTATAGCCCAAACGCTGCTCTTTAATTTGACCTGTCCATTACAGAGCGTGGTGAGCACAGGACTGACCGGTTTTTTTCTCTACCAAGAGTGAAACGCATTTTTTTATAGCACTCCCTTCACCTTTAAAAGTTTTCGGTTTCTGTGACTGGAGACAAGACGCAAGAGAGGAAAAGTTGCTTGGCTTGACTTCAAATGTGTCTTTAAGAAATCATCATTTTGCAGTACCCTGTCTCCTTACATTTGGGAAAGGGTTAGCTGTACCGTTATGAGCTTATAATTGCATTTTGTCTGTTTTGCCCTAAAGAGGCTTTTTCACACTACAATTACAGATGAAAAAGAGAAAAAGTAATAAAATAATACAAATACATCGGGGAATGAAGAAAAAATAAGACTGCTCTCAGCTTTAGGCTACAGAGGCTCTAATTTCTCTGAAAATGTAAATTGGTTTAACTGTGTTTGTGAGTGTGAGAGAGACAGGAAGAGCGTACTACGCGTGAAGCAACTGCACCATATCTGGTTATATCAAATAGAAAACCATCCCATAATACTAAAGCCACATCCTTTACTTAAATTCCTCTAATCGCTCCTCTCTCTCTCTCTGCTTTAATTGCAGGAGTATCAGCGCTACTGAGAAGCCATGAATCCCTCTCTCTTCCTGCGATAAGAAAGCGCAGAGCGAGCCGAGGCGAGGCGAGGCGGAGCGAGAAGGGCCGTTAATCCTGCTATCTTGTCATCGGTTTCATTGAAGAAGCGTCTCTCTCTCTCTCTCTCTCCCCCTCTTCATGCTGTTATCGGTGGCATCAAAGCACAGACCATGAGAGGAGCCACAGTGAGCTTAAAGCCCACGAGAGCACGGCGTGGTGCAGCTAATGCTGTTAAAAAAATAATTAAAAACAATCTCCTCATCAAAGAAAGCCGAGGCGAGGCCTAATCAGCTCCACGTTTCATGTTTGTGCCGCTTCCCTACATGACACACTAACACGCATACATTCAATCTCCGCTTGCTCGCTCGCTCGTTCTCTCCTCCCTGTTTGGCCATTTCTTCAGTGTGTTCCCTCTGTGTGGCTCTATGTAACATATGTCTTGTCATAAGTATTCCAATGCCCAAAAGCATTACACATGGTAAGTGGCACGCACACACACACACACAGACAGACAGACACACAGACAGACAGACAGACAGACAGACAGACACACAGACAGACAGACACAGACACACAGACACACACACACACACACACACACACACACACACACACACAGCGGTGAATAGTAGTCACACCAGGACTGATCTGTAGGTAGGTCACATCCACGCACAACGCTTTATCCTCATTTTTATGGCCTCTTCACACTCTCTTTCCCTCTCTCCTTGCCGTGGCAGCTATAATGGAGCAGTAATGTAAACCACAGTGCAGCGCTGTGATTAGAAGCTCGGCTTTGCTCAGCGCCCTTAACGTCATTTCACTAAATCCCTATTAAATATCTCCCCCTTCTTTTCTCTTCCTCTCCTCCGCCTCTTTAATGGTAATGAGCATTTAAATGGTAATGGACCCCCCCCCCCCTCTCTCTCTGTGTGTGTGTGTGTGTAACTTGTTTAAAACATGACGAGTTCGGCAGATAAAGTTCAGATTAAAACGGCTGAGCCGCCGTAATGCATGGAAGGCTCTAGCACTCGTTCTGAATTTGCATGTAAACGAGAGCTGGAATAGGAGCGCGGCAGTGGTACAAAAGCGCAGCATGTTTGGGTAAATAATCTGTTGCGTTTGGCAGCAGCGCCGAGGCAAGCCAACAGATGTGTTTGAGTGTGATAAAGAGGAAATGAATGCAAGGAGACATGCTCAAACCGACGTGTTCCACGACGCTACAAGAGAGAGAGAGAGAGAGAATATGAATAACAACCGAGCATAGCAAAACACTTAAAATTACTGTCAGAGCAAACTTCACCTCTTAGAGAGATGAGAATGTATAAACATTCGTGCCTTATTATACTGAAATGAACAGCTACTCTCATGGACTTCACTATGCAAACACACGCGCATGTGCAATTTTAAACAAGACTTTATAATCAAGTCAGGCTTAGATCTCAAAATCCTGCCAGACAGGAACATAACAACAAAAAGAAAGAAAAGAAAAAATACATCTCAATGGTGCGGACGAAAAGAGGTATGTAATGAAAGTGGAATTCAAAGCAGGGGGGGGGGGGGGGATGGACATTATGGTGGACCACGGAGCGCAGAAAGGAAGAGAAGCTGCGGTAGATGGATAACTGGGTGGCATTACTGACCTGTGCATTAACCTCACAAAAACAAAACAAAAAGCCCAGACAGAAACAAAGTTGAAGGAGGACAGAGGTTTCTGTCCAAGTGCGATATGATTTATTCACTAGCAGGACCGTGGACGACAAAAGCGCCCTTTTATCTCTCTGGTTTTGTCACACAACAAACAGCTAAAACACCCACAACACCAGCTCTCTAAGCTGGTGAGTATTCACACATACACGTAAACCTTTAAAAAAAATAAAAAAGCTTAAAGATAGCTCATGCACGTAATGAGAATAGCTCTGCTCTCTCTTGCATATTTACTTAGACTGAAATATTCCAAATATAATCAAAGGAAAACACAAATACCCAACAAAAAGAACATGCCTCAGTGCCCACATTGCATGAGACTAGTGTTGAGTCGAAACTCATTTCCTCCTCCCAAAGCAAACATAGCGGTTCACACTCCAAAAACAATGGCTGCAATTTATTACTCCATAAGCTGTTTACACATAGATTTTATAACCCGTCTCTGGAGAAGGAAATCACACACAAACCAACACGAGACGAAATGAATCGAAACACAGAGCGTAACACTCATCGCCCTGTATTCCTCCCTTTTTTTCCCCGCCATCAGCAAGCAAATGTTCTGAGATGAACCTCAATCGCTTCCATCACGTTCAGATGGGAATAGCAAAGACGTGCATACACACAGACAGCTGGCAGAGCAGAGAGAGAATAAATTACAAAAAGTGCAGGGAAGGATGAGAGCAGAAATCTCCTAACACATGGGAAATCATTAAATGTGGAAGATTCACTTCACATTTCCTCCCAATGCCTGGTGTTTGAAACTCAAAAGCATTCTGTATGTCCCATTTGGTGAAATAATACAAGCCATTAAACTGGTGTCCCGTGTGAGGAATAGCAAAATCTAGACAGAAAAGAAAGGGAGAGAAAAAAAAAAAAACTTCGGCGAGTGGGGATGGATACCTGTAGCAGTAGTAAGGGTCGATTTAAAGTTTTAGCACAGAATAAATGTTCTGAAAGGTCTGGAGGAGCAGCGCTTTGAGTGTCGACTGGTCAGAGAGACCGTATGCGCACTGAGAGGAGTCACACAGCTGGACACGTGTCATTCACACTCGGTACTGAGCATTAAAAGGAACAGTAAATGTTTAATGACACACGATTTTATGAGTAAGTGTGCTCTACATACAAAACTACATGTAGACAAGTGGTCTGTGTGATGATTACAAAAAGTTCCTAATGACAGAATAACGGTGTCTTATAGGGCAGGTGCAATTCTGGAGGAAAAGGTAACAGTGTTAGCCATGTGTGCATAAAGCCATGGACGGCTAAGCTCAATAACGTCATCGTTATCCCTCGCTGTTAACACGTCCATGTTGTCTCTTATAGAAAAAAAAAAAATAGTTCATTAACAAAATGATAGAGGCAGAAAATTAGGAGCTCGGAGGAGACAATATTGGTGTCGATAAACTGCAAGACCACATGGGCAAATCTATACGATTACTGATCAGCACAGAGAACAAGACGGACACTTGCAGATAGACAGAAACGCGGATGGATTGAAAGTGCTCACATATATGACCGTGCAAGACCAACTACTAAACTCCTGGAAATACAGGTCCTGCGTGTTTCAGCGGCCAGAAAAATTATCAAGATACATGGCTTGTAAATAGCACCAGTTTGGTGTGCTGGGGACAAAGGTACTGCTGTTATATACTGTTTCCCAGTACAGCGAATAATAAACCGAGTTTCTTATTAATTAATTATTTCTAGCGAAGGCTCTGTACAGGGATCTCTGTGGAGAAATCTAGACTTATTGTTGTGCATCACGACAGGAGTTTCGTGTTTAAGACAAGACAGAATTTAATTCTACAGGCTCCCAAGTGGCACAACCAAAAAACTAGGGAGGCTGGAGACTAGGAAGCCTCATGAAGCCAGACAGCAGATCTTTTTCATTCATGGTGCATCACAGGGCAGTTAAACAGACTAAGATGAAAGGGTCCACAGACACCCATGACTGGCCAGTGTCACTCTGTGCCATGGGAGAGAGCAACACCGTGCCTTCCAGCCAGAGACCGCGGCCGGCGTGGTTCTCACGGACGGGCTCACTGTGGCATCGTCATGATACAAACTCTTGGAGGAAGCATGTATTAACCTTCAACCGTCCTTAGCTGGTAGCTGCGGTGTCAGAAGACGGGAGCAGCCAAATAACGAAATCAGGAGGGAAAAAAACTCCGATGAAATGTTTCCATACAAATGTCGAGACAACCACTAAGCAGCAAAGCTGACTTAATAACAATCATGTGTTATTCACTTTCTCCAGCTCTCAATTAAAGCCGGTGTGTAACCTTGTTGTAACCTTACCATTATAGAACTCTCAGAGGGAATGAAAACTTGTTGTCCATCTCGTGCTGTTTTCACTGGAACATTAACAGCTTTTGTATGAGAAAGGGATACAAGCCTTCTTTGCCCATGCTGCTAAACAGTTACAGCCACAAACATCTTCATTCTCCGAACATGAACGCAGATTTACATTAGGAATATGACAAGGACTTTATCAGGGTTACTTCACTATACAAGAATTCAACAGGGAGCTCTGCTTCTGTTCAACACAGTGCATGTGCACTTTAGTTTAATTTAATATTTATGACCTTACAGCTAATAACTCGATACTTTTATTTATAGTCCTGACAGATTTGAAAGCATTCCTGACCTTGTTAATAGATAATTAAACTTTCTTTTAATTAAATCATTTCATTAAAAAAAAAAAAAAAAAAAAAAAAAAACCTTGAATAATTACTAATGCTAGCGTTTGCGGCGACAGCGGACTCGTAACCAGCTTCCGGTGCAGGAATGGCGTGACGCGTAAACACTACTCTTGCTCCCTTCTTGTCCCCCCTCAAAGCCACAGGGAATACGATCGCCGATCAGAGGCACGACAGTACAATGGCCTATTACACACGATCACACACACCTAACTCACGTTATGCGGTTGTTGAGTTGTTCTTCCTGTGAGTTTAAGAATGTACAAATAAAAGTGAAAGCAAACCAAAACATCAAAGAAAGTAAAAGCGAACTGCTGTCCTCCTAGAAGGATTTGTGTTTTGTTACTTGGCACTGAACTTCAATCAATGCAAAACGGATTTGATATTCACTTCAAAATTGAAAAACAGAAAGGGGAAAAAATAATCAAATAAAGTTAATCAACACATTTATTGAGCTGTCATCGCTGATTGTTGCAGTCAGCTGCGTGTACTCGAGTTCATCACGAGTGCCTACAAGCCCGGCATTAACGGAATATAAAAGTTTCGCTTTCTTGGAACGTCGGTTCAAGCCGTGTTGTATCATTTGTGCATGCTTCAACCACATTCTTCAGCTTTCTTGAGTGAACATAATTTGCTCATTAAAAATTATTTGATCTTAAACAGGTATTTAGATACCGTGCATACTTTAATTTTTCTATAATTGCTGTCTGCATGCTTTAAATTGCCATTATAACTTTTTTTAATTATTTTTGCTATCAATTTTCCAGGACTTTTATAAGACCATAATATTTCTGTACTGGTATCTGTAATTATGAACATTAATTAAAAAAAGATTATATTCTTGTGTTGCAGAGCACTGCTGATACTTGAAAGATTTTAATTGCACAAAATACACATTTCTAAGTTCTACCCATTCTTCAAAGAATAATTTCACCTGGATACTGCAGACTTGCTCCTAAGAAACGTAGCTGTAATAATAAAGCCTGCCCTGCGTTCATCTCAGAATGTACGATATGCTCGTACTGAACCTCCTTTCAACACACTTGCTACAACTTGTCTTTAAAGGTTTCCTTTTAGCTTTCGCCTCATCCCCCAGAGATCACGAACTCGAATCCTCATGATGCCACAGCCACCCATGGCCGGGAGCGCGAGAGAGCAAAACTGGCCGTGCTCCCAGGAAGGGAGGGAGAGGTGGCATACTCGCTCCCCTCTATCAATTACAGTGACGTTAACAAATCATGGGCATCTGTGAGCTCATGCATAAGGAAGTTTACGGGTAGCTGAATGAACGACACTGAATGAACCTTGGGGAAAGCATGGGATAGCCTTCGTCCTCCCTGGTTGGTAACTGTTGTGTGATGTGGAGAGCTGGAGAGGGTGGGCGGGAATTGGCCATGATCAAATTAGGGAGAAAAAAAAAAGATTCCTTTTAAGTCTGATCTGATTTGCCTCAAGGTTTCTACCTCACAAGGACTCGGGGAGTTTTCCTTGCCAGTGTGGTCTCCGGCTTGCTCATTAATGAACAAATTCTACATCCATAATTCTGTAAAGCTGCTTTTGTGACCAAGTCTACAGATAAAAGTACTATACAATAAAACTGAACTGATACGAGCGTGGGCCAAATGCTGCAAATGTATAGGACATAGGAACAGTTTAACGTGGCATCGGAATCAAGGTCAAATCAGACCCAAAAAATAAAGAAATAAATAAAAATTTGAAGTGCCACGTTTCAGTGGTTTCTGGGCAGAAATGAGCCAGATGAGGCAGAAACATGTTAAGTGCAGGAGCAGCCATGTGGCACAGCATGCAGCTCACCACCATATTTCATTCAGCCAGTGTCTCTCGGAGTCTCCCAGGAACAGAACGGAATAAGAAATTAGACAGCAACAGATGGCAAAAGGGGTGACAGACAACAGCTAAAGCCCTAGACACTACTGTATGTATATGTGTGTGTGTGTGTGTGTGTGGATACTGAGGATATAAATATGCAAGGGCACTAGATTGTGAGAGATGTGCACCAGTACTGGAATAGTTGTGTGTGTGTGTGTGTGTGTGTGTGTGTGTGTGTGTGTGTGTGTGTGTGTGTGTGTGTGTGTGTGTGT
>JAQQZR010000012.1:6714820-6732386 GCA_030068235.1 Notoglanidium macrostoma
GTGTGTGTGTGTGTGTGTGTGTGTGTGTGTGTGTGTGTGTGTGTGTGTGTGTGAGAGAGAGAGAGAGAGAGAAGAAACGTGAGGAGTGATTTAGTGAGAGTCCCTGTGGTGCTGGTCACTGCAGTAATGAAGTACACTGCTAGATGCCTCACAGAAGGAGAGTGCGTGTGCGTGTGCGTACGCGTAAGTGGAGGTGAGGGGTTGGGCAGAGCCGGCTGGCTGAGCGAGCTCCGTGGAGGGCTGTGAGCCTCAGCGGAGAGCTGAAAAGCAGGCTGCCAGAAGAAGTGAGAGCATTAAAGAATCCTTGTCATAATGAGATACAGCAGCATCAAATACACACGCGGCTTTCTATCGTAGTACTTTGTGCTCATATCCTCCCCAGCTCGTTCTCTCTCTATGTATCATGCCGGCTAATTGGGCTGTGGTAGGTGTAGACTTCAAATGGCACCTGACTCGCTAACGGGTCTACTGGCATCCTGCATCAAAATGGAAACTAGCAAAGTGAGGCAAGGACGAAGTGTACACATTTCAAAAGCACAGAAATTTGAGTCAGAATTCACAAATCAGTTGGAGAAGCTCGGCTCAGGACGGAACAAACAAACAAATAAATAAATAAATAAATCTCCGTGGTCACGTGGTACTGCTCACAGTCACACGAAAAATCTTAAGCTTAAAAATGAGCATTTACATGCACACTAATAATCCTTATTCAGCATGATGAAACTGTTAAGCTTGGATATTTCCTTTTTCCGCAGTGGTGCATAATACATCACAGACAGCTGGAGAAAGGATTCAAGTCCACCTATTGGCATGTTTTTAGGAGGAAGGAGAAAACTGAAGACGCCGGAAGAACCTGACGCAGACTCTGGGAGAACATGAGAAAGTCTACAGTGTGTAGGTATTCTTAAGAAGGGGAAAAAAAAGACTAGATCACTATCATTACTATATTTTTCTGTGGCATAATTACAATTTTTTATTATTACAAGGTTTTAACGGGACAGCAGGACGTGGTGGGTCTTGCACAACCAGAGGTCATTCTTTGACCAGAATATGAAGCTCATCTTCTGTATTATAGATTGCAGAGCTGAAAACACACTCTCCCTTAAATATATACATGCAAATGCTAAAAAGGTTCCCAAGCTCCATGTGTTGTTCAGAATACATGGCTGAAACTCCCGCTAGACCGAAATGATACCCACAGGACAGAACAGCGCAGCTTTGGCTCGTCCTTCCTCGTCTGAGATAAACTGTGAGACGTGTTTGTGCTGAATGCATTCTCTGATCCATTTTTGTCAGCTTTCAAGTCAGTCTCTATTTCACCAAAGTGCTTAATGAAACCATTAATGAGCACAGTCAGAAGCGAACAGATTGTTTCAGAGAAGTTCACCGCCTCAGTCTCTTGATTATTCATGTCTGTTTAGCAGGAAAACATTGCCATCAGTCCATATTTCACTTGTTTGTTTCAGCAGTGAAACTTCTCTGCAAGTCCCTTGACTCACACCGGTCTAGCATGTTCGACTACAGGCCATGAATACTGACATTAAGCTTATTCAGCTCATCACACACATCTGAAACATATGCAGGTTCTATAATCCTTGTTGCACGCTTGACATGTTGACGATCATTTTAAAAAAAGTAGTTGCTAGACAGATCCACGGGAGACAGACAAAAACTCTGCGTGCAAAAGCAGCACCATTTCAGCGCAAAGAGCAGAGGAAATGTGAATTTTCAAAGGTCATGCCTTAATGAAATTCACAATCTTAGTAACTGAAACTAATGCTTCATTTAAATCATCAGGGGCTTCTCTGTGTTACACATAATGTGTTACTACAACATTAGGTGCCACATGCCATCTTCAAGCCAGTCATCGCCTTCTGTCTGTGTATATGCTCATAGACGTCGCCCTTTTGATGCCAGGAATCCATTCAGCATTTCAAAAATTCATGTCGAGGTCTGTAGCACACTAAAGCATCCAAAATAATAAAAAAATTAAATGCCGGCAGTGCAAAGGATGTTCCATTTCTCAGTCTATCTATGAGCTGTGCTTCAATGTCAAGCAACACATGTATAGTAATCACTGCTTGACCTTTGAGCTTTTGCAGCCGTTTTACACGATTTGAAGCCAGGCTTTCATGACTTGTTTCCACATGCCTTCTCCAGAAAGCCGTCTTTCCTCCAAATGTGTCGCGCACTTTCTGCCGTGTCACTATCGGAGTAAGTAAATATGAATTTTATATTCTCTCTGATGCCTTACTTATAATTTGTCCTTGGACATTTCTTCTCTTTTACTGACAAGGAATCTGCCACCCATAAGCCATAAAGTTGAAGATGCTATTATCCATGAAGAATCATTAAATAATATATATAATAATTAAACTGGGGGGGAGGAAAGGTCAGCATAAAAAACTGCTACAGTGACAGTCAATGACATCAGCAATAAGCCCTACGACCTCAGTGGTGACATCATCAACCTGTAACCATGCCATCAGCATGCAGAGAGAAAGTGAGGAGGACAAATGGACAAGGAGAAGCGAGAGGTCGCCTTTGGTTGCCGGTGGTGTCCTTTCGCTTGGCTGGGTAGGAAAGGATGACCGAAGGAGTGCAAGAGTGAGGTCACAACAGCCTGACAGAAAAGAGCAGCAAAATGCAAAGTACTACTCACACACACACACACACACACACACACACACACACACACACACACACACACACACACACACACAGAGTGAGAGAGAGTTTTTACGGGCAGAGACCGGACAGATGGAGAATATGAAAAGGGCAGCATTCATTTACAGACAGATATCAGAAAAGGTTATCCTGCATCAAGCCAGACAGATGAATGAATGCTCACACACACACATAGCTCAGAGGGTCCAAGACAGCTGACAGATATGACATTTCAAGCCTTCAAACTTCTCATACAAAAAATAAAATCCCACAGCCATGTCGGTGTGTGAACATACAGTTGGCACACACTTCCTCGTTAAGCTGGAGGTTATTGCATACTGAATCAGGCACATAAATATGGAGGAGACGAGTACACGGGATTCTGACAGCAGAAAGAGAGAGAGAGAGAGAGAGAGAGAGACACACACACACACACACACACACACACACACACACACACACACACACTCAGGCAGAGAGGGGGAGAGAAAGAGAGAGAACAGAACAGGAATACGAAGGAGAGAGGTGACAGAGGTGACGATGTATGCAGGGGAAGAAGGCTCCGACTGCAGAATCTCTCACACACACATCCCACAGGGACATATGTGGCAGTAGTTTGACACTGAGTAGACTTGCACAGAGGACAAAGACACACACACACACACACACACACACGTGTACACATGCGCACACACACACACCTCAAAAGGTCATGCTCATATTACATTCAGTATGAGTGGAGGATCGCATATAAAGTCCTAAGAAGTACGATGGCCGTTCTAGAGATAAGCATCACACACATGAGCGCCACACACACGCAGTCACACAGGCATGCATACATACACACACAGTTACACACACGCAGTCACACAGGCATGCATACAAACACACACAGTCATACATATACAAACACACGCACAATCCCCTCATTTCTGCATAGCAATGAGTTTTCTCTCCGTCCTTGCACTCATCCACCTCTCAGCATTCATCCATTCTTCTCATCATCCTTTCCTGCACTCCTGAATATATCCTCTATCTTAGTCATTCATCTCAGCATCTATCCCCCCACCATGAATCTATCCCCCTTTTAACATCCATCCATTTATCACACCATCCATCCCTCCTTAATTGAATCCATCCACCTATCTTAGCATTCATCCCCCCTTCCCTGAATCCATCCACCTATCTCCATACATCTGTTAGGCTGCGCAATATGGACAAAGTGCCGTCTGTAAAGGAGTTTGAGCAACTTTCCAACTTTTACGCGGTGCTTTTATTGTATGTGATTAATACTGCAGCCCTAAATTTCTGTATCCATCCATCAATTACAATATTCTGGCACACATCCATCTATTTCTGCAGCCATCAATCTGTTTCAACATCCATCCATCCCTAGAGACTATCATCCATCCTGCTCAACATCCAACCACCCATCACAGAAAAACATTACTCTTACTGCAGCGAATGCTTGTAGACACACGCAGACACACGCAGACACACGCAGACACACGCAGACACACGCAGACACCTTACCTTTTGAGGCTGTGTAGGTAGAATCACAAACATGTGGGAGAGAGAAAGATAAAATAACATAAATATGATGGTGCTAGTCATTCATGCAGAAAACTATGTGAGCATGAACACAGTTACACAATGCAGTTACATCACTCACTCTTGATCTGGGAGGAGAACGCCAGAGTAAGTCTGGAGAAAAGCTCGTTACTCTCAAAGCGGTCCTCTTTTGATTTCAACCAGAAGCTGCTCTCTGAAAGCTCCTCAGCTGCAATCTTCAAAGTACAAGAGAAACAGTCAGTTCATCCATCCATCCACCCAAACTTCCATCCATTCATCCACCCACCCATCTATCCCTCTGCCTAAATCAGTTATCCATTCATCCATCCATTCAAGCAATCCATCCATCCAGCCACAACCACCCATTCCTCCATCAACCCATCTAACACAATCCATTTGTCAATTCACCAAAACCACCCATATCATCCATTCTTCCAAATAAATCCATCCATCCACCCACCCAAGTCCATCCATCCATCAGTTCATCTATTGATCTATACACTCATCCAAAGCATCCAACCAACCAATCCACCCAAAAAGGACCAAAAGGTCCCTGGGGGAGTTAATGAACAGCACTTTCACTTCCCTCTGCATCCATGGCTGAAGTGCCCTTGACCAAGGCACCTAAACCCCCAATTGCTCCCCGGGCACTGTAGCATGTGGCTGCCCATTGCTCTGGGTATGTGTGTGTCTGCTCACTTCTCACTTGTGTGTGTGTGTGTTGTAAGGTTGTAAGGCAGAGAAAGAATTCATACCTTGGTTCAAGGTATGCTATAACAATGGCACAATGGTTTATCTGGTTTAACTTATTTCAACACTTGTCTCACACTGATTCCTGAAAATAAGAAGCGTAATCAACATGTGGGATTTACAGAGAACCCTAAATTGTCTTTATTAAGAGCCGGTCTTAAAGGATACAGAAAGCTAAATCATGTGATATGCTTCACAGTGTCAAATCCTCAAGTAGTATTACAACATGCATCATACATAAACTCCCGTCCTATTACTCTGCAGCTGTAACAGCAGAGCCCGAGTTCACTAACAATTTACTACAAACACACGTAATATATTACGGCAAACAAGATCAGTGCTGTTGTAGTTGCTCTAAAATCCTTTCTTACTGCAGAAATAATAACTACCCTGCCAGCTGCAGCGATTCCCAATTAGGGGTTTAATGGATTATCACGAGTGAATGCTTTATCACCAACGACATGCTATTTTAGCTCGAATGAATTTCCCCTTTCAGAAAGACGCAGCGCCCCTGAAACTTGGTCCACGCTACATGAACACAACTTTAAGTCAATTAATCTCTGTTGGCGGCAGGGTGAACAGTCAAAGCTGCTGCAGGCCTCTGAGGAGTGCATGTGCTGCTACACAGGCCACTTTTCAACAGTGATAATACACAGCCTAGTGCTAACAACCTCCATCCTAGCAAAATGAATAAGCAAACACATGAAGCCAGAAATGAGTAGGGAAGGAGTAAAGAATTGGTGAAAAGATGAAGGAAGGTGGAAATGGGAAAAGAAAAAGAGGCAGCGGCATGAGAGAGGAATGAAACTCGTTAAATTGATCCTGAGTTTACTCACACAAAGGACCTAAACGGCACAAAAGGCTCAATATGGACAGGGAGGGAAGACAAGATGCAACCCATTGCTCTCATTTCTTCCCCCCATCTTTTTTATTCTGTCATTTCCATCCATCTTTCTCTCATTCACATGTAGTAAATCTTTCAACACCCGTTTCTTTTTATCCTATTAATCAGCCGCAGCAAATACATTTCTCCTTTTTTATTTTATTTTGAGCTCCTACTGGAAAGCTGGATTGAGCAAAATTAAATTTGAATAATACACGTGCAACATAAGAAAAGGTATAATAATAGAAAAACTGATAGAAAGAAACAGAAAGAAAAGAGCGACATTAGAAAGGAGGTAGAAACTTCTCTGATCCTGATTTCTCATTACTTTGCTCGATGATGACCGAGTGTGAGCACTAGCGTTAGAGAGTTTACGTGCACGTGTGTTTTAGGGAGTGTATGATCGTGAAAAGTGGTGGATGAGAGAGAGAGAGAGAGAGACCGAGAGCAAAGGGAAAAAAAATGTTAATTTAAATTACAAAAGAATGATGCCCTTTCTAGCAGCAATTTAATTATCTTTCACAGCCACAGTTAAAAGAAGCAGGCTTATTAAAAAGCAATTTCACTGACATCCTCGTCAAAGAGCTCTCACCACGAGAAGAAAGCAAGAGAGGAAGCGAGAGTGAGAGAGACACACTCATGAACTCGAACTGCAGCCATTAAAGAGTAGCTTTAGGCTAATAGAAGAGACGGAATCGTTTTGATGTTTTAAGTCCTGTTGAGGGTGAGGGAGAATGAGGAAATGAAAGAAAATGAAGTAAGGGAGGAGAAGAAACAGAAGAACTAATAGTCTCACAAGTAATCCATATGCAGGTAACATGCCATTAGGTTCCCTGTACTTTGGTAACACACCCACACACACCCAAGCTAACGTCAAAGAACAGCTCCAACCAAGACAGGAAATGGACTCCTGCTGTCTTCTGTTTTCTGGGAAAATTTGTATTTGAAGACTGATGGCAGGCTCACGTGTATATTCTGCCCTTGCGTGAAAATAAAGCACTCAAAGAAATCTCCATGCTGGGATGGACAAATCATAACTTCATTAGCTAGCCCAACAGGTACGTGGAAGCTCCAGTGTGATGCCAAGTCTGATGTTTTGGTTGCCCGGATACCTAACTCTCAAAATCAGGTCCAATCAATTGAATTTACCTCTGGTGGACTCCAGGCAAGTTCTGTATATAGTAAAGTTATAGTATTTTGGTATTCTATATTGGTATTACATTTCCACTCAGTTACAACTGTTGAGAGCGATCCAATTAAACAAACGATTATTTATGTATTGTGATGCATCTCAACATCTTGATTCTATTTTAAGAACATTAAGCCCACATTATTTTTTTCCCCCAGTACGACTCCCTGTCACTTTTAAAGCACATCATTTTCATCAAAGTCTAATTATTATATTTTGTAAATGAATGAAAGGGGAAAACATCCTTAAAGCTACCGAGTCCTTTGGGCAGAATCAAAATAACTAGTATTTTTCAAAGCTCTGCCATTTCATTGTAAAAAATATAGCAAGCTACAACAAATAAGCAGAAAGTGTAAAATTGTACGCAATCGGGGAACCCCAGGGGTCCGTGAATCAAAACCAAGGTGTCAGTGAGGAAAATGTGTGTTCCAGGTTGTGGAAAGCACTCATAGTATAAAGTTCAGGAATAAAAAGCTTGATGACTCCAATAAATAGGCAGATTCTCATTACATTACATACGTGTTTGAATAACGAGCCTAATATTGGAATAGTTAGATTTTATTGACTGAATAAATCTGTACTGAGTCTCTGTGGGATTTATTTTCCAGTGAAAGCTTTGAGGACCCCTGCTCTAGAGTGTCTTTCTTTCCATTTTAATTTCCTGCATGGTTTTGTTAGGCTGAACAGCCAATCAAAGCGTTTCTATGCCAGCTTCTGACAGCTATTCAACATACTCAATCAGTGGTGAAAAGACTGATCAGTGCCGTCAAAGAGAGTCATGCCGCGATATCAGCCCACTGGGTGTGTCAGAGCTCGAACAATGGACTGGAGTAACCCCATCCTCCAAACGTAACCCTGCTCACTCACCTTACTCCAATTGGCCCTCTTAAGCTGCACCTCTGGTTTGTACTCTTTCTTGGGCTTTAGGCCAAACGGTAGTTGCGGTACTGGAGCAGCCCAGGTTCCAAACCCTCCTGGTGGTGGAGGAGGCATCCCAGGCATTGGAGGAGGCGGTGGCATTCCTGCCAGTCCTGGAGGTGGAGGTGGAGGTGGAGGAGGGGGCATACCAGGAACACAGGGTAACGGAGGTGGTGGAGGGGGCACCAGATTTGTCTGCCCAGGTAGAGGTGGAGGTGGTGGGGGTACCAGGAAGCCTGGCATGGGAGGGGGAGGTGGTGGAGGGGGCATGCCTGATGAGCCCGGCAGAGGTGGAGGCGGTGGTGGAGGTGGAAGCATGCCTGTTGTGCCAGGCAGAGGTGGAGGTGGAGGTGGAGGTGGGTGGGGCAACGAGGCTGGTGCTGATGGGTCAGAGCGGGCAGATGATGCTGGCATGGCCACTGGCACTGTGATGACTTTAGTCTTGGCTTCCTCAAGATCCTTTGAGAGATTTTCAATCTAAGAGACAGACAGGTTGAGAGAGAGAAATAGATACTGATGATCCTTCTCATTAGGTTTGCACAGTTAACTGCATTTATTTTTTTTTCACGTTCCTCGATTAATTAAACAAACAAATCTGTGATATCAGCACTCAGGTAAAGGTCACTTTTTATTGACTCTGGTGCATTAATTCACAAGCTCCCCACTAATGTATTTAATTTTCCATAGTGATAAGCAATTGATTGAGGAGCATACATTATACCTCAATATGTAATTTACTGATAAATATAAATATTGGCTTAGAGTACAGAACGAGACACAGACACCAATGTTAAACTAATTTAAAAAGGTAACATGACAAAATGCAATAAATCTACTGTGCAGAAAATCTTGGTTTTAATACTGAGCAAGTTATTCTTATTATGGCTAACAATGGAGTCATTATGCATGGCCCTAAATCTAATTACAAATACAGGGCAGCAAATTAGAATCCTGATCGCAATATTGTACTTCAATAGCTTCTTTCTCAAACTGATCACACATCAGTCGTTGCATAGTTAGCCAGGTCTTGGCCACTGATCCTCCATGCCCAATTTTAGATCTAACTGAAATGCCTAAGCCGGAGGCACAAAAAAAAAAAAAAAGAAAGAAAAAAAATTTCAGTGCATGTTCTTCGAAGTTCTACATAGTTCCAAATATAGTTCAAGGTCAAAATGGAGTTGACAGAAATTACGAAGTGATATGGATTACGCAGTCATAATGTTGTCAGGCAAAGTTCTCTCAAAGAAACGGAGTTTACTCAAGCCCCTGGGCCAAATAATGAGGTTAGACAGGGACGGAGAAAGAAAAGAGGCAGCAGATGTAAAAGGTCATAGCTGAAATTGAAGAGAGATGAGTAGGGTATAAATCCATGTCTAATTAAAAGGATCATTTAATTATCCAGAACTCGACACAGCTCATTAAAAATGACCAGTCTGCTAATTTCACAACAGGGAAAGAGGAAACCTGATTGAAGAGAGTGAGAAGAACAAGACAGTAGAGTCAGACATTTCTGGCTCCGATTAGCTGGGGTATTTGAAGTGCCACGTTTCCACTGATGCTGCAAAATCCAAAGTTGTTCGCAAAGAGTGTGTCGGGGTGTGTGTGTGTGTATGTAATGTGACAATGACGTTTCTGATGGTTGTTTATCTGTTCCACATTAAAAGCAGGTTGAGGTGACAGGCAGCGTTTAGCTCAGCAAGTTTCTCACTCGCTCCGTCTGGCTCTTTCACATCCGTCTGTATTTTGTCTGCATGTGTCTCCTCCTCTGCCTTTTCTCCTCTCATCCATTCCAACTTCTTTACTTTTGCTGACTCCTGCTTTTCTCATATCCCTATCAACTATAATTATACTTTTAACACACACATTCATTGCTTGAAGTGTACTGCCTGTGGGTTACCCTTGTCAACAGTCAGGTTTCCATGGAGATACCAGAACTTCTGAGAAAGTAAAAAACTTCAGGAACAGACCTCCAGAATTTTAAAAACAAACTAGTGTTAATGGATTAGTTCCTGACCTGAATTTTGACTGCACTGCAGGAATCATTATTACTGTATAAAATAAAGTAAGGAATAAATTATTTAAAGGCGTGTCGTTGTAGGAACATCAACACCAGCAAAGGTGTGATATGATCTGATGCAAAACAGAGTTACTGTTACCTTGTTACGGTTACCCTGAAGTTGATTTTTCTTCTTATGTCAGAGCTATTTTTGATTTATTAACAAATGTCTAGCTTTTTAATTCTTTATAGTTTCATGTTGTGGAACAGCCAAAAAATAACTTCGTTCATGTCATCACTTATGTTACAGCAGCTGTAAACAGTCGCTCCCTCACCAGCCTCTCTTTGTTGCTCTCGTCGTGCTACCAAGAAACCATGAAGCATGAAATTCTGTCCTTTCCAATTGCAGAAAACAGTGTTACAAGAACTCTAAACAGAACATTGAGGACACCTTCCATAAGTATTAAATAACCGGCTTCGTACATAAAGCTCCTTATGTCAACAATTATTCTTAAATAAAAAAATTTTTTTGTTAAATAACAAGACTTTTTAATACTTTCAAGACTTAATTGTTAAGGCGTAGCCTCCTCAGACCCAAACTCTAATACATGTGTGCCTTGTAATGTATCCTGATAACAGTTGATCTTGATCAATGTCTTCAAACAGGAAAAAGTTTTGCAAAAGAGTACTTCCCAATAGTCCTTATATGAGGATCTTACAAGGATATACACACAATGTAGTTGGGAGAAAATGTGATGTCTTCATAAGAAGACAGTGGGGTCTAATGAGGTTAAGACAGACACAACTTAATCTGTGTTTATTATTAGGCTTAGATTTTGCAGCGCGTCTGCTTCGTGCCCCCATGAATGACTCGTTAATACTTAAGCAAAAACATTTCAGATCAGCATTAATATGAACCTGTGATTTAAAGTACCACTGGTACTGCTGACTACTGAGAGCTGCAATTAATCAACACCTTCTTCCTGACGTGCTTCTACTGTTGTGGCTCCTCTCACCCTCGAGCTCTGCCCGATTCCCCCTAATCATTCCTCTGGTTGAAGCTTTCTGCACTTGTGACTCACTCCCTGCTGCACTGGGGATGGTTTCACATGGACATCCAACAGATTTGCAACTCCCAAATATCAGGTTACGGTCAAGCGTTACCCTTGTCCTTGCAATACTAATAAAAGTATGTACAAAATATACTTTCACAAGCTATGGCTTTTGTGAAACAAAATGAAAGCGTCACAGAAAAATTCTTAATTGCTATTCATACTACTGCAGTTATTAAACATGATTCAGCAATTGCATGCGTTTTCAGTACAATCAATTTCTGGTAAGCTGCGTACTCTGCAGCAGGAATTAAAAAAGTTTCTAAGAGTACAGCCAGGAAACTAAAGTAGGTGCGGGTTCCCATTCTCTATGCCTACTTCATTATTTTAGGTTTTTTTTCCCCCAGGTAGAAACACACCTAATGCTCCTTAAAAAAGTTCTGTGGGTTGCAGAAAAGGTTCTTATTATATGTCACAGGAGCTCTAGTCATCGATTACTATGACACTTCTTCTCTTTTCCCTTCCGTTCTTCTATCTTTCAGTTATTTTCACTTATAACCTAATCACAAAAGTGCTTCATATATTCTTCTCACACACAAGTCCAGTGTTTTTAAAGTAATAAATCATTCCTGTGCATGGCCTTTCCTAAGATGCAGCCCGTCTTCTTTAAGAACAAAAATCAATACATACAAGTCCCATTACTGTACCAGGCATTTTATGTTTTATAAAGTCTGCACTGGCTCTGAAACGGCACGTCCGAGATCCCCACTCCTGTGGTCTATTTTAGTTAGCGTTGCCATGGTTCAGTGCTGTGTCGTTTCCGGAGCTGAAAGCTTCGCGTCAGTCCAATCTGTGCTATTCAATCAGTCAGACCTGGAAAATATCTAAGTATATGCTTTCCCAAAAAAAAAAAAAAAAAAAAAAAAAAAAAAAATAATTCTTTCCTACTTGCGATTTAATTTATATGTAGCTTTGTTGGTCTGATCACTGTCACCATTTAAATGCTACTTTTCACCATGGATACAGATATAATCATTATTATAAGCCTAATATAAGAATAAAGCATATACAGAAGTCTTACCGACAAAGATGCTTTCAAAACTAATGGAATGAAGCCTGTTTTAATAAAATTATTACTATATTTAGCAGTGAACCACAGAACAAAATGAAAACATTAAATCAAGCAATTTGCCATTGCAATTAAAACTGCATAAAAGTACAGCAATTACACTGTTGACAGTTTCCTACAGAAATCAGCTAGTAGATTCAGACTTCTTGGAGTACGGTTTTTCTGCCTCTGCAGGTAAAGTCCTAGACAGCCTTGATGATGATGTTTATCAGAAATGTGGTGTATTACTGAATATTTTTTTCATTTTGGTTTTATTTACCAAAATGAAACATTTGAATTTAAATAAGTATTTAAACAAATAAGAGAGGAATAAATAAAATAAAGAAATCCTGATCCTGACACATCAGACACTGCATCGGCTCTTCTCAGCCCACTGTACTCGCCTGATTCATTTGATGCTCCACACCTGCTTGTAGCTTCTACACTTGTGACTCATCACCTGCTGTCATGGAAGATCCTGCATGGAAACCCTAAAGATTTGCACTTCCCAACCCAAGTCTCACCCCCTTAGGCTCAGTGGTATAATCTCAGCTGTATGTTGTATATTTACACCCAAGAACTCCTGCTGGAATCATGAAGACTCTGATCCTCATCCTAAACATCCTTTCAACACACGCCGAGTGCTGTATGACTTAAGAGCTGTGGAAAAGCACTGGGTTATAATCTCACTATCTGGTGTCACACAGAAGACGACGGGCTTTCGCGCAAGCTTTTTTCTTCATGTTTCTTCCTCTACTGTTAATAAACAAATGTAAAATCGATTTTTCTCTTTTTCCCTATAAACAAAAAGCCTAAGGCTTTTGTATCAGTGAGTGCAGTTGGCTGTCAGGACATAGAAAGGGTCACTTTTCTGGTAATTGAACAGAGCTGCTTTCATGTCTGTGGATTAGTTTCTGTTTTTATCTTGCCTCAAAGCATTGACTCGGTCTTGAATGAATTTAAAGAAAGCTTCAATATTCTGGTTTGTCTCAGACGGTGTTATGAAATTGACATTTTGATGTTCAGAAATCAAATATTGAGTATTGCATGGATTAAGGTTGAAAATAATGATTATTAATAAGAAAATGAAATCTAGAACAAAGCCGTTGACCGAACATCAACACGTTATAGTTGGTGGTGTGGTCGAGCGTACCGGGTGAAAACAGCGGCCTGTTAAATCCGCAAGGCTCCAGATGAGATGGGAATAAGATGTGATTCAGTACCTTTCCTTTGAGTTGGCTGATTTCTCCACAAAGCCCATGGTTCTCTTTCTCTTTGGCCACTTTCTCATTTCCAAGAGCTTCTTTTTCAGCACTGAGCTCTTGGACTTTCTGTTCATAATCGCCCTCCATCTTCTTAAACTCCACCTGCAGTTCATGGCGTGCAGTCAACTCTGCATCCAGCTACAAGACAAAACACACAATCTGAGTCAGGTTAAGAATCTTACGGTAAGAATTTATTGCAGTAGATCACAGTACTAGTTCAGCATCCAGGCAACTCGCACCCATATGGCTGCATGCATGCTAGAATACACCAGGCTCAACAAACCGTGCTGAAAAGCGCTGAATATGGACTGCAGTCACAGGGAACATGAAGTGTCTGCTGGAATTCACAGCACCCGCGACGTGGGTCAGCAGCAACTTGATGCATCTGTCAAGCTACGTGTTCATGCTGCATCTGTCTGCCATCGCAGCCATGAAATATGAAACTGAGCAGACAGAACAATGTGGGACGCAGTGAAGCTTCCAGGCCTTTTTTACCTCCTGTCACAGCATTTTACCAATCTCTCCTGCTGTATCCCATCATTGAGGAGGATGAGTGCATTTGATAAATTGCTCCTTTCACTCAGAGATGCTAACTAAAGGGAAAAAGTCAGTTTTAAATACATTAAGCATGGGTCTTGGTAAAATCACTCAATTAAAAAGTTTGCTAATACTGTTGAATTTCTCTATCTGTGATCTGTGTCAAACCAAGAAAGGAAATTATTTTCTTAGATGATTTTCTCAGTTTATTCCCACCTTGTTCCATCCACTGGCTGACCTGTATATTGCATGTTAACATGACCGAGTGTTTACTCATACCCAGTAATGTTGAGCACTTTTTTTTTAACCATTCATGGCTGTCAGTGAAAACCTGATGAACTGGATGACCATTAGGGAAAATAAATACAGCCGTCTTTCACTAATCCGATATGGACCATGTGGAACACCCTGATAAATGTTCACAGCCTACTAATGCTAAAACCTCATTCCAGCTGCATGGTGGAGGAGATGTATTAATGTGAGACTAACTTGCTGCCTCTGGACATGGAGAGCTTGCAATTACTGAGGCAGCAATGAATTCAGAGTTGTATCAGGAACACCTTAAACATACTGTCAGTGTACTTCTGTATGTATGAAAGAGGCTTGAATGGATGAAAGACTTGTCAGCGAGCCAAAACGTGAAAAAAGAATATAGGAAAGGTGATATTTTAGAATAGCTTGGTCAAAATTTGGTCCTCAGCTCCATTGAGACGCTATAGGGGGATCTGTTTCGGTTGGGATTTCTTCCTGGAACAAGTTTTGTACAGAGGAATAACCACTTTTCTGATCAACAGCTGCACAAAGCACAAGGTTGAGGTCCTTGGTAAAGATGGTTTAATTAAATAAAAGAGAAACATTTTCCACCAATGACCTTGGAATAAACCACCTGTTCAGACGGTCTATTCACCATCATGACTGCCTTTTATTGTGAGTTTTCTGTTACACAGTGAGATATTCCAGAAACTACAAGAGGAAGATTTTTGTGCATTGCTCACCACAGTATAGATCCTGTACACTGAATACAAGTTGAACTTCCATCGCTGCAAGGTTGAAGGAGTGCTACATCATCAAGACAGACTAAGTGTAGATTAAAACTGACTCACTGTCTAGACAGATTATTTAGAAGCAAAAAATACACCTTCATTTAAGACCAAAACAATGTGTAGTACCACTCCAAACCTCTGGGGCCTCCTCTCTTACGGCTGACAGAATTTCTGCAGAAAAGTTGTGCTGAATACCTCAGAAGACTGAGGAATGGGAAGATTGAAAACAATGCAAAAAGTGAACCACTTCTGGCCGTGTCACATACAGCCCTTGTGCATTGAAATGTCAGAGGCAAATGGAGTCAACAGTGAATCTGACTGACTTTTAAAAGCGTAAACTCAAGCATGTGAGGAACGCCCGATGTAGTGCCCCTTTCGGAAAAGTGGCACTTTTCTCTCCATAAGAAAGAACAATACCTGAAGGCAGTCTTGGAGAAGATCTTCAAACATTACAAAAAGTCTGACAAAAATAAAGTGTTGCATGCACTGGAAGATCTAAAATGTTGTGACATGCTTTTGGACCAAATCAGAGGTTGTCAACTGGAGAACCATGGTCCAGCAAAGTATTTCAGTGGAGCAAAGCAGGCTTCTGCAGCAGATCCTCTGCAGCACCCAATCACATAAATATATGTAAATTAGCTCATCAAGAAAGAAAAGAAATTCCTCAGACGTTCACTGATTTTTTCTAATTTAATTTCCTCTCTGGTCTGATTAGTGAAGTGAAGACATGGCTAGTTAAATGAAAAGATGAAGACATACGCTGACTGTTTAAAATATCTCCACTTCAAACTGTCTGTCTTATTTATAGCCATGGCGACTTACTTATTTATAGGCGACTGTTGTCACCATACAGCCAGGTTAGCCGCTTGTCTGGATCTTTATAAAGAATGAATTTTATGTATCTGGACCGTCACAAATACCTTTAGACTAAATGGTCCTACAGACCAGAATAACAAGTCATCTTACTGCATCAGTTGATCTACTCTCATATCTGGTGTATGTGGTAGAAGATTCTATGCAAATATGATGTTTGACTTGCATGCTCATATCCCCTATCCAAATCCTTTGCACTCAAAATGACAGCGTTGAGTGAAGGCATACAAAAGAATGAGCCGGTCCTGTGATGTGTATTCTGTGCACTGTGACTGACTCAAACAGTGCACGTGACGAGAATTTTAGAAATCTGCTATGCATTCTGAGGAGGAAGACATTTCTGAGATCATGTTTTAGCTGCCTCCAAAATTGTCTGTGACCTCTGCTCGAAAACGTCATCAAGCGGAGGTCACAGAGAAGAAGCAGGCTGATTAAATCCCTCATCCACTGACAAGGTCTCAGTGCTGCTTCGGGGAACCAGCAAATTGGTGGGAAGAAGTACTCCGAGAACTTTATCCGGTCTCATCTATACACAGCACAGCGATGTCACTGTAGAGCACATTTATGAGCATGACAATTAACACTTCTTATTGCTTTTAGCTCGTCGCTCTGAACCTTTGCTCACCATAGCCAGAGGCAAAGCAAGAGGCAACATTTATTTTCTATGTACATGCATAACTAGTTGTGTTTTCAGCATGACCAGCAACATGTACGTTGAGATTTTCATTAAGCTTTATTCAACTACATGTAAATTATGTATGATGCAAAGCAAAGCAACAAATCCAAACAAGTGGCTCAACTGAATCCTATAGCACACATGATCTGATTTCTTCTGGCCCCACACTCACAGCTTTAGGGCTTGTGTCCACCAGATGCCCCAAGTGATGCCAGAGAACATTTCTCATGGGCTCACTGTTGCTAGGTTACAAAAGAAAAACATCTTTCTAGCACTTCCGCATTCCTTCATTATGAACATCAAGTCTCTCTTTACTCATGAGTATCCGAAGTCAAATTTCTTCTCCACTGAGCTACCACTGCAATTTGTTGCAGTGGCTTATTGGACAAACGCATCTTAATTAATTAAATTTACTGCAACTTTCGGTCAAAAATTTCCTCTTCTGCTAACCATGGTTCATGGGTTCTCTATATTTTCTTCATGTCTAATAATAATAATAATAATAATGTGGTCATGTTATTATCAGCCATAGATTGACGACTTTTCCAAACCCTTGATGTCAACAGCTCTACTTTCCAGAAAACTAGTATCTTGGTGCGGGAACCAGGCCAAATCTTCCAACCCAAGAACCATCTATTTTGCTGAGAAAAGGGCAGGACTGGCTTGTCCTCCAAGTTTGTCCTGATTTGGAACATAGCACCATCACTTTGCCAGTGGAAAATAGCTATTACTGAAGCCAAAATGAGAATTTCTGAAAAGAGGACATTTTGGTACAATTCAGTGCAGAGTTCCTGTGACTTTCTGTATTTATTTCAGATTTTTTTTCCTCTCTCTATCTCGCTCATTCACTCTCACACCCATACAGAGGGACAGAAAGGCATCAACAATTTCTGGGGACACTGACAAGAATGTGTTTGCAATCCAGACATGTAATTATGTGGCATCAGTGGAAACTGAAGGGTCTCGCACATTCACACACACACACACACACACACACACACACACACACACACACACGTCTCTCTACATGTGCTGGT
>JAQQZR010000012.1:6734332-6748258 GCA_030068235.1 Notoglanidium macrostoma
AAGAATGTGTTTGCAATCCAGACATGTAATTATGTGGCATCAGTGGAAACTGAAGGGTCTCTCACATTCACACACACACACACACACACACACACACACACACACACACACACACGTCTCTCTACATGTGCTGGTAATGAGGGTCTGTTTCTCTCCTCTCCTCCTTTGCTACGCAGCTATTACTCTAAATTAGACCGGGAGGAACAAGGAAGAGAGGCAGAGAAAGAGTAAACACTTGTCTGACAGCCTCCTGATAGGGGTCATCCTCCACACACGCGCTCACAAATTGGACAGAGGGCATCTCCTTATGCCCTGATTTTGGGCACTGACAGGAAAATTGCAGTATACGTGATTGCTCTCAAACACACACACGTGCTGGTTTTACTACCCTTGGAAGGACCTTCCACTGACATATTGATTAATGCCGCTAATTAATGCTACACCCACACCTAACCTTAACCTCAGTAAAGAAAAGGAAACCTTTTGCCTCTTTTTTTTCTTATTTCTATTTGAACAAAAAAACTCTGTGAGGACCATCTGATAGTGAGGACCATTCAAAATTGTCCTCACAAGGAAAGTAAGACCTGACATTCGGTCCTCATAAGGGTATAGAAACCCACGCACGCGCACGTGCACACACACACAGGGATAATTGTGGAGTGTGTAAGAGACAGTCTTGCTGGGAGGGATTAGGAGAAAGCCTGTCAAAGAGGAGGAAGAGGAAATCTTCTGTCTGCTCCCATCTCCTCTCACAAATTACACATCTGCCAGCTGACACACAGAGTGTGTGCATCACTGAGAAATGTGAAAGTGTCGAGAAAGTTCGATTATATGAAAACCAGAATGGCAGGAAAGTGGGTGTGTGACCTTGGGAATTGGAGGGAAGCTGTGTCTGAGAGAATGTGCACACAGAGTGCGCCCATGTTTACCTTTTTCTCCAGCTCGGTGGCCTTGGCCTCGCTGATCTCTACTTTTGTCTTATCCACCATGTTATCTAGAGAGAATGAGAGAGAGAGAAAGAGAGAGTGAGTGAGGTGTGTGTGTGTGTGTGTGTGTGTGTGTGTGTGTGCGTGTGTGTGTGTCACATTTATCTGGCTGTGAGGATAAAGTGCCCTTCACTGTGATGAGTCTGTGTCTCCTCTGATTCGTGCTCTGATTACTGAGCAACCTAATTAAAACCCCATCCTTGGTTCTCTTTCACACACACACGCACACGCGCACGCGCGCACCTCTTTCACAGTGAAAACTAAAACTCAATCTAAATTCAACCCCAACCATGTATAAAGAATCAACCTAAGAAATCATAAAGTAATCCTAAAGGAATTTTCCAGAATAAACTCTACCTAGCAGATTTGCAGCGCGTGTGTGATTACCCCAGACAAGAACTGACACATTTCCCTGAACTGAGAAAAGAAAGAATAATCTGTTTACTCAAAACTTCCTTTCTAAAGATGAGGCTATGCTATACAAACAACAGCTTCTACGTGATAAATACCACAACCCCTTCAGGAAAGTTACTAGTGAAATGACTTTTTAATGTTACAGCTCCAGTAATGAAGAAAACTACACCGCAGTACAACTGTGATAAGACATTCAATCATGTTTGTCTCATCAGAAGACCTTGATTGCGGTGTTAAACTCATATTACCTGAGCACTACTTAAATGGGATTAGTTTTACATGGAGAGGTGGGTAATGCAATTATTCAGGGAGCATCTCTGGGATTTTAATTCCTTCAGAAATTAGTCATGCCAGCAATTTGTTACTACTTGTGCATGCGTCTGGAAAGATAAGGCCGTGTTTTACCTTCTACACAATGACCAGGAGAAAAAAAACTCAGGTAATACACACTAATCAGCCATAACATTAAAACTTCTGACAAGTGAAGTGAAGAACATTGATTATCTCATTACAGTAGCACCTGTCAACAGGTGTGATGCATCAGGCAGGAAGTGAACAGTCAGCTCTCAAAGCTGATGTGTTGGAAACAGGAAAAATGGACAAGCGTATGGCTCTGAGTGACTATAATAAGAGCCAATTTGTGATGGCTCGACAACTGGGTCAGAGAATATCCAAAACAGCAGGTCTTGTGGGGTGTTCCTGGTATGCAGTGGTTAGTACCTACCAGAAGTGGTCCAAGGAAGGACAACCGGTGAACCACTAACAGGGTTATGGGTTCCCATGGATCACTGATGCACGTGAGGAGCAAAGGCTAGCCTGTCTTGTCTGATCCCACAGAAGAGCTACAGTAGCACAATTTGCTGAAAAAGTCATTGCTGGCTCTGTTAGAAAGGTGTCGGAACACACAGCTGCATAGCTGCAGACCGGTCAGAGTGCCCATCCTGACAGTTGTCCACTGCCAAAAGGGCCAACAATTTGCATGTGAGCATCAGAACTGGAGCATGGAGCAATGGAAGAAGGTGGCCTGGTCTGATGAATCATGTTTCCTGATACGTAATGCGGACAGCTGAGTGTGTGTGCATGGCGTACATGGGGAGAAGATGGCAGAAAGATGCACTATGGGAAGAAGGCAAGCCAGCAGAGGCAGCATGATGCGCTGGGCAATGTTCTTCTGGGAAACCTTGGGCCCTGACATTCATGTAGATGTTACTTTGACACGTACCAACTATCTAAACATTGTTGCAGACAAAGTACACGCCTTCATAGTAACGGTATTCCATAACGGCAGTAGCCCATTTCAGCAAGATAATGCGTCCTGCCGTACTGCAAAATTGTTCAGGAATGGTTTGAGGAACATGACAATATCCAAGGTGTTAACATGGCCTCAAAATTCCCCAGCTCTTAACCCGATCGAGCATCTGTTGGATGTGCTGGACAAACAAGTCCGATCCACGGAGAACCCAAATCAAAGTTTACAGGACACAAAGAATCTGCTGTTAACGTCTCGGTGCCAGATACAGACCACAGCACACCTTCAGCGGTCATGTGGTGGGCCAGAGATGTTTCTGCAGAACGAAGAGGATCTACACGATATTAGACATATGGTTTTAATGTTATGGCTGATCAGCGCATATTGGTAAAGGTTCCATTATATTATGTGGGGGGAAAGTGTTTTGGCACTCCAGGAAGAGCCATTTTCCACCATCTCCCACCAAAACCAAACTGAAACTAGGCATTAGCCAGGTTTAGAACACAGAACAATATTAAAAAAGAATAATTAATAAATTAATAAATAAATAAATACGGTCGACATTTAAAAGGATCTGTTAGAGAAGCAAAACAATCAGGGGTTTTAGGCAGTTTATTGACTTCCTAGCACTGTTAACAGAAGTGTGGTTTTGACACTTTCTTTGCTGCACAAATACAACAGCCTAAAAATAGTGATGTCCTAAAACAGTTTACTGTAAAAATGAAAAAGATGACCTAACGTGTTGTAACGGTTACAGTGGCTGTGCAACCCCTACTGCACACATGTTGTAACCTACTCAAGCAATGGTCAAAGCAATTAGTCTGTATTAACATGAAGTGCATAACAGACATGTCTTAAAATATTATCCAGTCTGAACAGCATTATTATTAAATGGTTGAGCCTTAGATTGAGATTTTGTGAGTTGTGGGTGTTTACCAACAATCAAGAATTTCTTCCTGTAATGGGAACCAAGTATGGAAATCACACATGCACAACAGAAAGAAATGAAATGAAACGTCTTCATGTTACAAGTCCTACACTGAAACTTCTACTTCTTGCCCTCATAGATCACATTCTGTGATAAAGTGTTCCAAATGACTGGAGAGGGAAAAAAATCTGAAACAGCCTGAAGAAATGAAGGCGCTTTGGCTTGACCTATGAGAGGTGGTTTTCTGAACAACTCAACCATCACATTCAAAGTTAAAGGCCAACAAGAATAGCTTATGAGCAAATATGATAATACGGGAGCACAGGTGGCAATGAGAGCCTGAGGCAGACAATGTGTGGGAGATGCCCATTTGCCATTTCATATACTATCTTACACATTCTCACACACACACTAAAATTCAAAACATAGGATAGCAAAATAGAAAGGAAAAATGCTGGAAAGCAACAAGTAGCAAAAATCTAGGAACTGACTACTTTCTTGGGAAACAAAGACAGAAACTGAAGACAAAAGTAGGGCAAAATGACCATATGGAGACATAGACTCTACTCTGATTGTTAATTATTTAAAGCAATACAATATAGGACAAGACACCAATAAGAGGGGAAACAAAGAGACCCAAAAAAAAAAAAAAAAATCCAGTGAACCCAGGAGTGTTCAGAGTTCAAAGGAAATCTTTAAATAACGCAGGCAGGGCAGAATCAGGCTGTTCTCCTTTGGCTATAAGAGGAAAGGGAAGAAAAAAAAAAAAAAAAAAAAGAGCAGCACATTTATGAAAGAGTTTAAAATACCCCTGCAGCATACAACCCTAGAGAACAGCACGAGCACAAGTGCACACACACAGACCGTGGATAATAGCACACCCATAGTTCTTCTTTTATAGAGCACTCTCAGACTGGCAGGTTTCTATACTAACTGCTGATACTGAAAAGGCTCTGCTAATGCATCATTCCACACAGCAGCAAGGCTGGCCAATACCATGACGTGATCAGAGAGACGTTTAAAGATTGTGACACTTTTCTGAAGAATCTGCATAATAAAATCTATGTTGGAACAACTATATCAAATGTGAGACAAAAGAACAAAGAAAAAGAGTCACTGTTTGTGCAAGAGAATGTTTCAAACGAATGCTTTTTAGAGTATTCATAAAATTGCGGCATCTCTATTGGAATTACGGATAGGCAATGGAAGCCCGTATATACTGAATTATACTGAAATGGAAAATCTGGTTTGATATTCCACAGCATGTTTAACCGACACTAAAATCATGCCTAAATACGTTCTCTCTGGAATATTTATGGCTAGTACTTTGGCTGTTGTGGAAGTGAGTCAAGTTTCTCAAAATTCTACGCACTGAAGCCCGGTTTATGCTTCATCACAAATGCTTCTGAGAGTCGCCAGAAAGAAACCTCAGGAAACAGAAGTGGATCAGAACAAAGGATCTTAGTCGTACATCAAACGAGAGGGTGAGTAGTAAACTGCCTGGCATGATATGAGAAAGATTTTTTTTTTTTAGAACTGACGCACAACAGTGCCGCTATAGTAGTTATAATGAGCAAGTAGAGCAGATAAACACTACACCTTTTAAAAAATATATCCATGTAAATAAAATAAAGTAATGGATAAATAGCATTCATCACTAGCTTTTTTGATTTACAAGTACTGACACGTCCACTCGACTATGGGCAATGTAGTCATACTCATGCTGTGATAGATGCGTTTGAGGAGACGTGGGTGTGCACATCTGCCTCCCATTCATTCACACGTCTCTATCGGATAATCACTGAGGAGGTGGATTTAGAAGTGTCTGCTGTTCAGATGGAAACATAAATCAGGCTTATTTCAGAAGGAAACACACCATATAGAATCAGATAGTGGCTCTTAAACTACTTCTAGCTGGGATTTAAATTAAGATAAGTTAAAATAGTGGGCTAATAATCAGAAGGGGTTGCGTTCCCGGTACAGCCTCTGCACCACAGTTTCCCAACCCCACAGTTTCCTGTGCACTCTCAGCTGTAAATCGCTTTGGATGAATGAATGCATAAATGTAAAAGTAAGTGTAAATTTCACGAGGACTGTAAAAACTGTTCCCGCCACGTCCTCTTAACCTTGAATGCTCTGTGCTGCCACCGTGTGGACAGAGCTGACTGAGCCTAAATGTACTCGAGCAGGAACCGAGAATGTGGGTTTGTGGATTACCGATGAGTGCTTCGATGTCCAGTTGCAGGTTCCTGCATTTGAAATCTGGATCGCAGCCGTTCCTGTGGAGCACGATCTGCGCTATACACTCGTCTATCAACTTGTAGTACTGCGGCCTGTGACAAGACAAAGAAAGGGAGAGAACAAAGGAGAGAGATAAAGGCACTACTTTTAAAATAGTATTAGAGCAGCCTTGAGAGACTCGGATCGCCGCCCTGAGACAATGAGCAGAGACCATTATTAAAGACAAACCGTAATGAGTGAATTAATCAATAAAGGAACAGGAAGCATTCTGGCTTTGACCTTGAGCTTGCTAAGAGGATTTGAGCACATACAAACCAAGCCTGAAGTTTATACACATACTGTACATATACAGAGTTCATTTAATACACAGAGATGAAGAGTTCAAGTCTTTTTCCACCTCTCCCACCTCTCCACACTCTATAAGTCTACGTGTGTGTGTATGTGTCCTGATGGTCAGACATTTGATGGGCTCGCAGACGCACTCCATTTGTGAGGAGTCTGGCATCGTGACCTGGTGTGAAAGTAATTCAATACTTTCATTTTACGCCAAGCTGTTTCTCTCTCTCAGCTTTATTTGGTATCAGTCTTTCTACTTGTTTTTTTCTGTCCATGTCTCCCCCCCAACACACACACTTTCATTTATTTCTGTGGTGGAGCAAGAGAGACATCTTGTGACCGTTTGTGTTATGAATTTCCTATCGTCTAGGAAAAATGTCCAGTATCTGGGATTGCAAATTGGGGGAAAAAAATTATAATTTCCTCTCTTCCTCCTCCAAGCACCCCAATATCTTTCTTTCATTATGACCACTTTGTTACAGCCTTACATCCCTACCATTTTATCGTGCTTTTCATTTCTACTATCGATCCTTCAAAATTGTGTTGGCATTGTGCAAAACACAAACCTGGTGGGAGAGAAGGAAAATGTATTGGGTGAGAAGAATGGAAGAATGGCATGCAAGATAGAGAGAGGGAAAGAAAACAACAGAGAAGCAGGCATAAAAATGTCAAAGGTGAAACTAGTTGAACATCACGTGTGTGTGTACTCAAATTTTGGTAGTGTGAAGAACTGTCGACGCTGTTTAACTCTTTCATCACTCATTTGCCATGAGCCTTTAGATACACACACACACACACACACACACACACACACACACACACACCCCCCGGACAGACAGAGACACTTCAATTTCCTGCCTGTCAGATCACATCAAGCTGACGAGGAAAATGCAACAAGTCTGACAACCTAAAACCACTTTACCCCCTCTCCCTCTTCTCTTCACTACTAAAATCATCATCGTTTTAGATTTCTGTCGTTCATTTTAAAACAGTCTTTAGTGAAAAAGTGAGAGTGATATCTATGAAGCATAAGTCTATTTCAACCTGCAATGCGCTGGGGGAATAAAAGTGAAGATACAGAGCCAGGTGCATTTCATTTACTTACACAACTGCATGTGTGTCCAAAAACACCTCCTTTAATTATTGTGTGTTAACTGTTACAGGACTGAGTTACCTTCAGAGAAACACTGATGGCGGTCGCCGATGGCAACTGTATAAGCCTCCCACTAAACATCAATCAAAAGCTTCGTCTCTTTCATTTCCTCTCCTCGCTCTGTATATCGATTTTATTTTTCTGCTCATCTCACGTCTCCTCACCGAGACATGCTGGGAGTCTCGCAATCACACAATTGACAGCGAGGAGACCATTCTGCTCCTACACCCATTCAAAGCTGCGCTTTGTGGAAAGCACAGATCTATATAATTAAAGCCTACATATCTCCTTTTTCATTTCGCCAACTTCTTTCTCCCAACCATTTACTTTGCACTTTGCATTCCTACATGAGGGTAAGTGCATACTGAAAGCAAATCCATTCTCTCACATGCTCCTCTCTTTCCTTTTCAGCAAGTGTAGGGAATAAATGTGCAAAAGATTATAAGATTGCAAGTGTGAAGAATCGGACTCGGATTGGGAGCAAAAAATTTTAGTTGATGCAAATTACAGCAGCTGTCTGATGACAAATAAAGGCTGGTGTACAGTTCAGTCTGCCAGAACAAAACAGATGCAAAGTTAGTTATAGCTGTATTGGGTATTATATACAGAAATGTGTTCTGGCGGAAAGTCTCAGATCTAATCAGTGCTCCTGATGAGTGCTCCAGTGACCGACTATTATAACATCAGGCAGCTACACTAAAGATCTATATTCCTTTTGTCAGACCTAGTTTATTCACTATATGCCCAGTATATATATGATGTATATGAACCGCCGACCATTCCAGTTGTTGTTTCTGCTTTGCCGTTAAAATAAAAACTCTGCTCTTCGGGAAAGACCTTCCACTAGATGTTGGAGCGTGGCTGTGAGGATTTGTGTTCATTCAGCCACAAGAGCGTTAGTGAGGTCAGGTATTGATGTTGGGTGAGGAATGTCTGAGGTGCAGTCGGTGCTCCAGTTCATCCCAAAGGTGTTCAGAGGGGTTGAGATCGGGGCTCTGCGCACAACACCCCAGTTCTTCCACTCCAACCTTGGCGGAACATGTCTTTATGGAGCTTGCTTTGTGCACAGGGGCATTGTCATGTTGGACCAGGTTTGGACCTTTTGTTCCAGTGCAGGGAAATTGTAATTCTGCAGCATACTAATATATTCTATACAACTGTGTGCTTCCGACTTTGTGACAACAGTTCAGGGAAGAACCACATGGATTGTATGCTCACGTATCCACATAGTTTGGCCATATATACTTTTAAGTACGCATCTACGTATCTGGCGCAGACGGGGGATTATGGGTAAGAATTGTATAAACTATATAACTGTGTCTTGTGTCCAACTTAACATTTTGTGTATGAGCGCCGTACTTAGAATAAGGCAAAAAGCAAACCTCTTTTGTTCCTTAATAAGAACCGCAGAGGACCGAATCAACATATGACTCTGAAATGACTGACAGCTCTCCGCCTGACCGTGTCACAGCACCCACGCTTTCTGTCACAATTAATAGTTATTATTAATAATTTATAGTTCAGTGTATCAGAGTATGTCCAACTGAACTACCACTAATAAAGTACACAGTTAACATCAGTTTATTGTATTTATTCGGAACGTCACAAAAAAATGGCCTAAAACAGTCAAAGACTTTCGATAAATGCACTTTCCATATCTGACTGAAAGAGGAAAAAAAAGGTGAAAACTTTAACTGGAATAAAAGACTAAACAGGCCTGCAACAAAATTTCAAATCCAGCAATTCACAAATCATTGTACTGGTAATTATAATTAGACAGGAATTCAAACTGCTTGTTTGCTTTGCTCTCCTGTGGCGTTCAGAAAGGACATTAGACAGTAAAGCAATTTATAAAAGGATTATATCAAAATTGCACCGTTGTGCTTCTTACTGTCACTGCGTTTATCTGCCCCATCTGCTTTATTATTATTATAGAGATGAGTGAAAACGCTCCAGTGCCTTCTGTGAGAAACTTGGTTTAGGATTGATCGCAGAATGTGTTTTTCCCCCAGCACATTGCAAAGCAAAATCATGCCCATGTTACATTTTATTCATTATTTCTACAGTGAAACGCAGAACTCCCCTTTGCTTTGGCTCTTTTTCACTGAAGACTCGATACGAAGACTTTGTGTGCTGATCATTGCAAAGAGTAAAGTCTACATATAATGCAATGTTTTGACACACTCACAGATACATGCTTTCAAAGGGATAAATCAACCATTCCACCTCAACTTCTGCCTAACAGGTGAAGTACAGAAAGAAGCGGTGCATTCACACAGGCAAATGAGTCTGATAACTGCTAGAAATCAGAACTTGACTGGCATTTAATTGAACTTCAGAATATCTTAATTAGAAAAAACTCTTGGGGTACGCTTAACAGGACTTCTTTTATTATTTGAAGCACATTTCCCTGTAGAGCGGTGGCAGCATCACTACTTTTTATATCACATACTTCCAGTAGGTAAATAAGAGGAGAAGTATGGTTAAACACATCACTGTTTAAGTTTCAGCTTGTTTATGTTGGGTAGGTCCGTTGTTCATTATGTTTGTTAATCAAATAAGCCGCGTCCCTACTTCCTGGTGATTGCGCAGCACATCCCTCGAGTCTAATTTCAATACACGTTTTGGGGGACACAGTAGTGAAAGACTTTTATCTAAGACTTTGAAATTTCCTCTCAAGTGAAAAAAACAAACTTAAATGAAATGTTGGATAATAAAGGTGTTGCTCTTTAAAATGTTTAACAAACCAATAAAACTGTTTACAATATGAACAAAATGTATATACGATCATTTAGGTAAAAAAAAAAATTATAATAATAATAATGAGTTTGAAAGATTTTCTCTACAGTGCAGTGCAGATGTCATGTTGCAAGTTGAATGAGACGTTAAAAGGGAATGTAGGGGGATATTTGGCCATGTCGAATGTGCAGGTCATGTAACCTTTCGCCTTTATCCCTCATTCTGTTTACACTCCGTGGTCTGTACAGCTCACACAGATCTCAAGTTCAGCGAGAGGTAGATACAAGGTAAGGAGTCAGAGGCCGTACCTAATCAAGTAGTCATTGCGCACCAGCAGCAGGTGCTGCATGAGGGACAGGAAGTAGCCTTCAGCTTTCGAATCCTTCACAGTGTTCAGCAGTATCTGGAACACCTCCGACATATCAGTACACAACATGCTGTTAAGGAAGTTGCCACTCCAGAATATAAACAAACCAGCATTTTAAATCAAAGAAATCAGTATTATAAATAACCTTTCCATTTCCTGGACTCCTCTGATCTAATAAATCTGCTCTACTATGAATGTAAAGTACTCAAGGTACTCTTCTTTACATGAATGTGCAGACAGATTCTCTGGTCACCATTAGTTTTTTTTTTATGCACCACCTGGTGGCTATATTCAATACTCTACATTATGCAAAAATAAATAACTTCGGTGTATAAATACATCATTAAATTAAAAAAATGTAATAATACTGAATGAATAAATGCTTCATCACGACATGAGTAAAATTAACCACTTAAACACAAAACTAAATTGTTTTCTTTTTGGCTAATTTCTTCTGGCAACTTTGAGACACCTGGTGGTTAATCCAGGAGCTACATGAAGACCTAGCTGGGTGGTACTTTTCCACCGCACAGTAAGCAGGAACTGGGTCAAACAGGAAACCACACAACTTGGGCTTCTAGCGTTTCACCAACCTGAAAAACAATGTCACAGTGACAATGCTGCTGCATAATCACGACAGAACAGAACAAGGAAGAAGTCTTGATACTGATCCCTTGTCAATCAGCTGTCTGGATAACCAGGGCGTATTGCATGCACTACTGAATGAAGGCTGATAATTAAATAAGGCATTTGCATTTTGTGAACAATATGGCAAGACAAGGACAATGACTGAAATTTAAATAAACTGTTAATAAGAATGTAACAAAATTCAAATCAAATTGTAAGGACATGTTGAACAACCCGTGTTGTCACATCCCATATGATAAGTTCATGCTTGTATGGTTAACTTTAATTCATGCCCATTTTGATGGCATTAATGATACAGTATAGCACGATACACTACCATCTCTCTCTATCCATCTTCTTTCTGTTTGCCTGTATATACGCCTTCACACTTTACATATTATACAAATACCCAGTCAGTAGGTAACATAGCTCCTAGCCCACACCAGGTGTCCTGTTGGTTCCTGTCAGTACCAATCTTCAAGTAGCAAAAACCACACCACTGAACCCTCGGTTACTAGTCCAGGTGGAAAAAATTCACAATTCAAGTATCCTGATTCCAGGCATTACATGCATTTTTACAGTGGGGGAAAAAAACCTGGCCTGTTCTTTTTAGCTTATGACCTTTGACCTTTAGGAAGGATATTCCATCTCAATGCGCACATCGTCAAGACGGGAACGTAGGTCTTCTGAGTCCTCCTCAGCCTGCTCATCAAAGACCTGCAGCTGTACCCGGAGCTCTTCATTTTCAATGTTCCTCACCTCCTGCTCACAAAACACACACAAATGTTATGATCACAGCAGTATTTAAAGGAGCTCTGTGTGTGAGCATGAGAATGATTTTAAATTCAGTGAAAGGTTGCACATGAATTTATGAAAGAAATACTAAAACTAATACAGACTAGTTAAGTATGAAATACAGACTAACTAGCTTTGCAAGATACAATGATTATACTTGCTAACAGCACTTATAATATCAAATATAACCTAAGATTGCTATTCTAATTTGCATATCGATGCATATGAACATATCCTGGCCTGCCCAATGAGAGTAAGGATAATGTTTTGTGAGACCATTTTACTTTTTTACTTGGTGATTAAAAGCATATATAATACAGATTTAAATAGACACACATTATACTAGTCACATAGCTTCACATACACCTGAGTGTTCGTGTACTGCTGCCGTTAAGTCTCATAAACTAAGCAGTATTTATAAACTAAACTCACAGCGAGCAGCTCCCTCAGGCCCAGTCTCATGAGCTCAGAGCGTATGTGAATTCTGAAGTCGAGCTCCTCTCCTCGGCTGATCAGAGCATTGATGAGCTGCATACAGCCTCCCTGAACACACACATCGCACGGACAAGTGAGACAGGCACAGATAACTCGCAGAGGTGCGCAATGCAGCATTTAGTTTTTAGCAGAAATGAAAAAGGTTCACTCACTGTGTTCCAACAAAAAGAAAAGTAGAAAAGCAGAAAACAACTGTAGGCTGTATAAACCTTTGACTTTATTACACTTGCTCTGTAGCTCCTTGCTCATTAAAACACAGGTGTGTGTGTGTGTGTGTGTGTGTGCGTGTGTGTGTGTGCGTGTGTGTGTGTGTGTGTGTTACCTTGAGAGCAATATTGGATTTGTGCATGCCAGACAGCAGGGGCTGGAATCGCTCAATGTCCCTCTCCTCAGCCAGTGCAGTTATAGACTCCAGCACACGCTCATGACTACAATGCAAGAAACAGACACACTTTAAATTTTAAGGCCTTATACACAAATGCAGAGATATTTAGACATTTTTAATATTTAAACTGCCTTTGATAAACACAAAAATATCAGCAAAGTTCAAAAAACTACTTGTGTCCTTTTAACTTGAACACTTATTATATTGGCTGATATCAGAATGTAACAAATTCAATACATTAATTCATTTAATGTATTTAAATGATAAATTTAATAAATTTTTGCAAATATATAAATGAATTTTAACGTATTTGTAACATGTTCGTGTTTTTTGGCCGTTACTCTGTACACTGTTGCTTATGGAGGAACATGTAGATGGTTGGATGTTAAAAATTTTTTTTGGATTAGATTGATTTAAAAATTTAAAAAATAGGACATAAATGAAGCCATTATCTTTTTTCACAACATGGTACTTGTTACTTATAACATCAGAAAAAACAGATATTGTAATTTATAATGTGTTTTGGTCTTCTCATTTAGGTAAACACACCTGTGGTATCCATAAGTGACACTCACTCACATGCAACCCAATTAAATCCTTACTCAGAGATACACAAACGCACGCAGTCCCACACACACTTACAGGTTTTCAGGGTGCTCGAGAATGCAGATGGCCGAGAGCAGTTTGACAGCGTCCACCATCATGTGAGGGACGCTGGGATTTATAGCTCGGACCAGGAGAGGAATCCCATCAGCTGATGCCAACATGGCTTTCAAACCATACTGAAACACAACAGCATGACCGTCAAAAACCATAATCACCATTTATATGCGACATAAATGTCCTCATCCAGCACAGAAGACTCTCCAGAACTCTGTAGAACTGCTCAGTAAAATATATTTACTGTGGGTTACCAAGAGCAACAATACAAGAACGAATACAAACCAAATAGATTTAATCAAATTTTTTAAAAGTACAAAAAATAGCAAATTTTATTATCATTACTAACTGATCATTTAGGAAACTGTAACGGTACAAAAATGAGCAGAAATACAGCAAGTAAGGCCCATACAGATTCTAACAGGATTCTTAAATCCACAGAGATAAACTGCTGAAAAAGAAACATGAAAGATTTGGTTGATCTACAACTAGAAACTTGCCAGCCAACTGCACTGATTTCTGATTGGGGTTTTAAGGCGCATTACCATAAA
>JAQQZR010000012.1:6755225-6779273 GCA_030068235.1 Notoglanidium macrostoma
GCGTGCAGACAGGTGTGTGTGTGTGTGTGTGTGTGTGTGTGTGTGTGTGTGTGTGTGTGTGTGTGCTCACCTCCTCCCTCATTAATCCTGTCTGAGCCGCCTCAGAGGTTTTTTTTTAGAGCAGGACCTGGACTACCTGTCCGGTGACCACACTAACACCTCTATGTACCTGCATGTACACAATGTGTACACACACACACCACAAAAAATTTGTCCTTCTAGAAAAAAAAAAAAAAAAAAATTTGAAGTAAAAACAAAGATGCTAGCCAGACTAAAAAATTAAATTAAATAAAATAGCACCATCTCATCATAGCTGAGATCAAAGTCCGACTAGCGGAGATGAAATGTCACTTCCTGCCCAACAGATTAGTTGAGCTACATCAGTAAACACAAAGACAAACAAACTCTGCTTTCACAGCAAGGAGAAATTTCAGCCATTAACTCCGGCCAGAAATAAAACCGTTCAGCCATTAACTCCAACAAGCAGCAAACACTGAATAAAAGGAAACCAAAGCAACAAAGTTGGGGTTAAAAGGCTGCAGTGATCGATGCCTCCTGTCTCGCTCGGGCTCCGATGAGGGGAGTATTTACACAAAAATGAGGCTTTCGCTTAGAACAGAGCCAAAAACGTGTTGCTTAGTGTTAAAGTCTTTCACACATGGCAAAAAGTCCCATGAAGACTGGAAGGACAGAGTGGCAAGTGTACCGGGGAAACAAGAACCGAAATATTAATCCACTGTTTAACTGAGGTGGCTGCACTGTAATAACCGCTGATGCCATTAAACCGAGGCTCAGAAAAGCCGGAGGTCAATTTAAAGCAATAAAAGAAAATTGGATTTCTTTTGGGAGATCATTAATAATGAAATCGAGATGGAAGTAGCAGAAATAAATTCCAAGAGCAAGCTATTTTTATTATATCCCACACAGGCCACTTGGTTCACCATCAATCTCGCACTGTTACGGTTCTGATGTGAGAGGAGCAACGTCAGTTAGACGGAAGAACAAAAATGATTATTACATACATCACAATTCTCTCTCTAAACATGAACTTTCGATACAAAGACCATAAAAATCTGTCCCATTTTTCCACATTCATACAAAATCACTTCTCACATTTCCATAGGGAGTTCGACCAAGCGGTCACGTCTGTACGCAATCCACAGACAGGGCTAAATAAATTACCAGATCAATTACACATCTCGTCGCAAACCAGTCACACCTCTGTGACGTTCATAAACACAGTTTTTCCAGCATTTTAACTTTATGTATTAAAAGTAAGAAATTGTCTCACAGCTTAAAAAAAAAAAAAAAAGGCAAGGCATCATGTGCAGAATCGAGATTCTTTGTGATGCACAGAGAATCAGTTTATCTTCACATCGTGGCAATGATAATCAAAATCTCACTTAATCATTAATTTTCCCATCCCTAAGATCAATATAGAAGCGCATATCTGAGTGTGTGTGTGTGTGTGTGTGTGTGTGTGTGTGTGTGTGTGTGCGTGCGCGCGGGTGTGTCTCCGAGTGTAAAGCTACACAGACAGTTGAGATGTGTCTAATGTCAGCCAAAGCATTAGAGCAGGAGAGAGAACCTGCTTGTCCACCAGGCCGCGCCGGTGGAACAAGGGCTTGTACTAAATCTGCAGAGAGTCCTGATACATTTACACAGAGGTGAAGGCTAGAAAAACAAATGCAGCTCCAGGATACACACATGTTTTTAGTTGTGCAAATGACACAAAATTCCCTGGAATCCGCGCTCTTTATCCGAATCGCTCAGTTTCCCATTACCTCACAACTCACTCATGCTGGCGGGGGCAAATTCTTCTGAATAACACCGCCGCGTCGCTGCGCCGACTTTACGCGCGCCGCCATATCAATCAGCAGACTGAAATGAGCAAGTCAGCTTCATCGTACAGGACAAGAGGATTACAGTAAAAAAGATAACTATAATTATTTTGCTTATTACATGTATCTCTAGCATAGGCTCTAAATAGTTTATTGCTTTTTATGTTACGTTTCCAAAACACTGTTTTATTGCTTATATATTGCCAGTTAAGCCTATATTTATTCAAATATGTAACTCTTAAACATGAGCAATAACGCCGCTTAATCACACTGACTGCATGAATGTTTAAAATACAGAATACAAAAGCAAACATTATTGAAAGGGTCTTTATCTCCAGTCGTGTGTGTCCTGTTTTTATTCAAGCCCGAGCACGCTCTGTTTGGCCAGGTCATGTACTATAAAAAGCCATGGATGGCGTGTCTCAACACCCTGTCGTTCCAATACCAGGATCCGGAGTGACGCCGAGGCGGTCCGTCGCTTCATTCCCAAGCGTAGCCATAGCAGATCATAGCAGTATAAGGTTTTTAAAAACTAAATTCTGGGAGAAAATAATAAATGCGCAGAGCTCAGCATCGGGAAAACTACCCCTGTACACGGACACACAGTTCAGAGGAGAAAAGCGACACGGAAGGTCGGCTGTTTTGTCATTGAAACCTCATGGGGATATGCGAGGCGACGCTACACTCCAGTGTCGTTAGGTCAAACAGTTAAAAGCTTGTGATTTAATGCATCAAGGAAACTGAATTAGTTTAACAGTGGGACTGTCTAGATGTCAAAAAAAAAGTTCTGTAATAAATTCATTTACATGTCGCCTCAGTTTTAAACTTTATTTTTTATCCCGCATCTGTACGGCAATTAAACCACCACAGGAGGAGTGAGTATTTGTACTTCAGAGTTTGTAATTGAGTATTTGTGTTTGTAACTGAGGGTTGTAATTACTAGAAACCCTGATGCCTGCGTCACATGGTCTATTAACACACTCCATTTCAAAATGGAGTCGGAGCAGCTGAAGAGGCACTGGGGTAGAGGAGCTCTGGGGCTCACGCCTGATACTTCAGCTTGGAGGGAACCAAAGTTCCAACTACAAACTGAAAATGCAATAGAACAATAATCGTGATGTGATTTCGCAACTTGGGAAGTATTTACTATCAGCAGGAGGATCGCGGTTACGTGTAACATAAGATTGAATACATCAAGTATTAACAGTCATACGTCTACCATGCAGAGAAAAGCACGGGCGTATTTGTAAGCACAGATGTGTGTATGGGGATTAAGATAATCAGACGACTGCTGACTTTGTGAAAATTACAGGCTGAATTACCCACTGTTGTTCAGAGTAGGGCGGAGAAAAACGCTGACGAGGCCGAGCTGCATGGAAATAAAATCGCAGAGGAGTATGCGTAAAATAGGAAGCCCATGTACGTTTAATCAGGTGAACACTATGCTCAGCAGTATCTCAGGTGGTTATGCTTAATTTAGGTATAAATCATGCTTAATTGTGCTGCCCAAGCATTTATCCTTATTGAATCCTTGTAACTGATTTAAATCCCTATTTCCAAAGGTCCTGGAGTTGAGGGTGGATGTGTTTCCAGCGGCAGATCCACACCTGCTGTATTAAAATCAGCTGTGGCTAACTTCCTCGCACATCCACAGACCTTAGTGAGCCAAACAAATCCACCAGATCTCCGGACACTACAGACGCTTCTGCACCGACAGCACCACAAGACGTCACTTCAGATTTCCGTTTTGCCTTTTTCATAAATAAGTCTAATTTAAAACACCTTATTGAGAAAAATTCAAATTAAACTCAAATACAATAAGGACAAAAGCACAAGTGGGAGTTTCACTTCTGCATTTAGGAGACAAATTGCATCCACTTTCATGCTTGTTGCTACATCCTTACTGTGTAGGCCTTTTCGAAATGAGCGTCGATACGATCTTGCATGCAAGGACAAGACGTCTTTTTGTGAGTAGGGGAACAGCTGAAGTACAAGCTGTAAACTTGTCTGGTGTCTGGTGTCTAGTGTGTGTGTGTGTGTTTTCTTCACCTGGCTGCACCTTTTACTGCAATCAATAGGAAGTAGCAGCAAAAACCAGAACCCAGCTGCAGCATGAGAATCTCAGCCCTCCGCTCTCACACACCTCCCTTTCAGCTCCTTTACTTCCTCACTTTTGTAACTTCAGCTGACTTCACTAGGCATTACTTAACCAAACCACAAAGCAACACCTGACTTTAGCAGTAATGGGAAAAAAAACAAACACTCAACACTAGATCAACAATGGATCGTGTCCTATTTTCTCTCTCCCTGCCCTGAACACATGCACACTCATGAAACTCGTTTGTTTTCATGAACTCAGTTTTATTTGCAGCAGGTTTTTAAGAGCAGAAGCAGGAGTACATCAGAAACTGGACACTGTTCGCAATAAACATTGCGATTTTCATTATTTAAAACACAAATTCAAGGACCATTTCCATTTGAAGGAGCAACAAACCTAAATGGGTTAAACATAACAATAAAGAAACATCCTTAAAAGGTCCTCTATGCAGGATTCAGTTGATTGCAACCTGAATGCCCCTCTTTTACCCCTCCCTTTCCAAGTGTGTGTGTTAGAACGTAGAGAGGCCGTCGGGTGCCCATATCGTACTTCCAAATACTTCCAAATACTTACATTCACACTCTTTTCGTGCTACATAAGTAGTACGATCTGCCACTTATAAAAATGTGAAAGGTGCCCTCTAGAGATTTATTCGTTCTGGACTTCTGTAGCGGTGCAACATGGCAGCTCTGTAGAGGTGGACAAGCACCCTATGCAGATATACATAACCCAACACAAACAAAGTCAGCGGTAATTATACACTAACGAAAACATACTTACGAACATTATATACTGCATATCTGCTAACAGATCCCCCTAAATTCTACATAGTGGGCCTTTAAAAGTACTGTAAACAATCTACATTTGAACCTTGACACGAACGCTGGCCGACCTCTAAAAACTCTCATCATGCTACTCATTGGCAAAAAGTTCACTCATATGGACTAAAAGGTCATGATCACATCACACAATTGACTACAGATTTGGTAGACTTTAGTACTGATGAGAAAGAGAAGAGACGTATTCGCTGCAGCCCACAAGGCAACTCGGTGAAGTCAAACCAGGACTCAACCGTTCAGATAATGGATCAGTGCACTTTTACAAAAAAATTATACATCGGATAAGTTCCCATCTTTAGTTATAAATGCAGTGTTGATGGGTTAAAACTATGATGTTCTCCTATCTCCTATAAACCACAAGTGCACAAACATCCTGTCTACATCCTGACACACTTCTTCTTGAATTTGCATCAACAGAGACTCTAGTAGGAATTGAAATCTCGATTCTGATTGGTCAGAAGCTGGTGATGAATTTTCTGTAACAGCAGCTCTCACAGTAGTGCTGTCTGTAAGGCAAATAACACGTTTATAGGAATGCACTGTTTTAATATACTATCATTTCTACACTAACAACTAACAACCACAGGAAGTCTTTAGGATGTCAGACTTGGTGCTTCCTCTGTAACAAGACGAGCTGCGTGTTTAAAACTCAACATCGAGAGCGAGAGAAAAAGAAAGGCATCTGAGGGAAGGGCTGTTTATAACTGCTATGACATAAGTGATGACAGGAACTACATTGTTTCATAGATGTGCCACAACATTTAACTCATGTCAGCATACTTATTAAAAAATGCCAGCACTGGCAAATTGTTACAGCGCAAGAAGTATAAAAAACTTCAGAAGGTGCTTTTATCCGAGAATCATTTCCTAACTTTGGGGTGTTGGCATTGACGCAGATCGTGTCTGGCCGTACTCACACAGCCCTGCTGTTGATTATTTTCCAATAGCGGCACACCCTGACGCACTTCATTCTTCACATAACCGATACGATACGCCAGTCAGCGGTAAGTTGCTTCTTTTTTGCTTATCTGTCTGAAGTCAGACTACAGCACCACAAAGGAATTTTTAAAATGTAAACATGTGTTAGAGAAAGACAGAGTACAGAACAGAAGAGGATGAGCTGAGTAAACAACGGTGCATGAACTTTGCCCTGGAATAGTAAAAATCACTGCCCCGGGCTGTGTGTGTGTGTGTGTGTGTGTGTGTGTGTGTGTAGAAACTCCAACCTGTTGCCCCTCATGCTTCTGTAGTCATGTCAGATTCAACACAGCCCCACCCACATCATCTCTGCCAATGAACCGTCACGCCCTATAAAACTTGCCTGCTCTACTGAAGCTTCTGCACATCTCTGCGCATGTTTTTCACACATCCACATGTACTTATGGCCCTCTGAATGCACCTTCATTAAACCAGTGTCTTCACATTCAAGTATTTACATCAACACCACAGTGTCCACTTGCTACATCAGGTTACATAAACTGACTTTCAGTCCATGCACTATTGTTGGGATGTTTTTGGAGGACAGTTGCATCTCCTTTCTTCTTCTTCTTTGTTTTAAATTAATGTCCATTCAGTCACGCGCTGCACTGATCTCAGAGTCTAAACCAACACCATAAAACATCATCACTGGCTGCTGCCCAACAACGTTCGCTTCTCATTTGCAAAAGCTTTTTCACTTCGCATCGCTCTTGTTCTCCATAAAAAAAAAAACGAATGGAGCACTGTAATGTTGCTGAATTGTTTTCGTGAGGATCTGGCATAAAATAATAAATTCACACGATGGATGTTTCTTGTTAAGGACTAAACAGAACACAAAAGTGAAGGAGCTTCTGAGAGTGCTGCGTTCCGGTTTATGCGGAGATGATGTAAGGGATACTATACAAAAGTTAGTTCTGGTCCACTAACCTGATTGGTCGAGCAGCGTTCCAAGAGTGCGGATATTTCACATAGCGGAACTGGGACACTTCATTATGTGCATTACACATAAAATTCCACTTCCTAGCTTGAAACAGTTACTACGGTACTGTTAGAGACATCAACAACGGACATAACATATGACACTTTGTAGGAAATAATTTTTGACTTAAAATATGAAAGTTCATCATGCCAGTTTTACCAGAAGCACCTTTAAGTGGAATATACAAATCAACGTGCATTAGCTAGCTGACGTGCCATAAAGTGAGTGAGTTTGGATTCTTTGGAATCCTTCTCTGCTAGTGGAGCAAAATCAGACAGAGCATTTGGCCACACTGTGTCCAAAATATCACTTACTCGATATTAACCTCATGTTCATAGGACAGCTGTTCTGATATTCAGTACACCAGCACTCCCTCTTGTGTAATATTGCATCATTCAGTTACAAAAATAAAGAGAGACTTGTGAAGCACAAACATATGAACTCCAGCTGGTCAAGCTTTTGCTTTAAAATTTAAGAATAACCACAATTACATTACCTGGATTTAGTAACTTCACAACACATTTAGCACAGAACACCATGCGCATGATGGTTCTAGCGCATGGGTCAGATTTCGTCATGTTTACGGTGAAGAGGCATGTCCCTGAGCACGTTTGAGCTTACGGACTTGTTGTCATGGCAACAAATCTGACAACAGCTTTGAAGAATGGAAAAGTCCTGGGTCATATCAAATCTTCACCAACACATTCCAGCTAACTGGGTAATGCCCGTATGAGCATAAGGATCCAGGTTATGGAGTGTCAGAGCAGACCTCTCGGTTATACCGCTCTGTCATGTATAAATACTGAGTCACATAGGAAGTTCACTTTGCACCCTCGCTACCTGTTACATCAGTCTAACAGGATTAGAGATGAAGCAGGACGGAGAACTACGTATGATTCTCTCCGAGCAGGGTTTAACCTGTGACCTCGCCAGGTCTACTCAGGTCTACTCTCAGCCAGGAGACCCACCCGGGTCAGTACATCTTAGAAGCCTCTTAGACATCTACTTAAAACTGTAAAATATCTTTAGTTAAAAGCATGGAGTATACACGTGCTGTAAAAGTTCTCTGATCTGTCAACTCTGAGTGAGGAGTAGGAGTTAATCCTAGGAGTAACATGAAGTACGACAGTTGCATCGATGTTAATCGGTTAACCACATCCCATTTCCGCTGTCAGGGCCAATACACTAAGCAGTCACACACGCAAGCAGTCATGTTTCCTAAGGCAAAAATACTTATGGGAAGTTAAAAATATAACCCACACAGACTACGCTACAGTGTCAATGAAAACAGATTTAACACTTCCATCATATCCAGTTACAGCTTCTCCATATTTCACAAGGGCTGCTGTTTATTTTTGTGGGATTTTGCCTGCTGATAAACCGTGTAGCTGAGTGAAATAAAGGAGGACTAAATAAAGAGTAGATCTGGGTTCGGTCAGAGTACTTGGGATGAGGAAACAGTGTGTCATTTGGGTGTTACTGGAGTGCTGGGTGACATCATGTCATTTAAACATTTAACTTCTGTAAAACTGTTTGAGCACATTTGCACGCACAAACATGCACAAATGAATTGAAAAACTTTTATTCACATTCTCATCGTACGGGGTGAAACTTCACGTCACGCTCACTGGCTGAGATGTTTCATTCTGTCATTAGTCTCTCCAGCAGGTGAGTAAATGCTGAGAAATCGGCATATATAAATATGAAATGAACAGAGCAGCCAGATGACTGGGACCACATGTGGAGCATCTGAAACGGCCATGCCTTGTATTGATGCGGTGTTCCTTAAAGCGCTGCAGGAGATATTTGATTAATGGTAAATTCTATGGTTTTAAAAAGCAAACATTTAGGAGCTCTGCACTGAGTGCAACACACAATCATCTCTCTCTCTCTCTCTCTCACACACAAAACCTGATGTCACTTCTTTACTACTGTATGACAATTCACAGCATGCGGTCTAGAGAAGGTTTTAATATGCAGGCGTGTGTTGGTGATGATAACACCCTCATAGCTGTGACTAACACATGACTGTTCTGGGCAGCCCCAGCATTGTTCTCAGCCTTATAAAGATGATATTTGTACACATTAACTAGCAGAGTCTCACTACAGGCTTCAATTAATCATTCAGTACACACACACACACACACACACACACACACACACACACACACACACACACACACACACACCTGCTCAGCTACTTATTGATCAAAATTACAGAGAGGATTCTCAATATCTTAGAAAAGAGGACTAGGATGGAATTGAATATTAAGAGTCTATGGTCACATCACTCTCCCCCATGTTACGAGTAAACACGGACCACTATAAAGTAACATGTTAGATGTGTATTAAAAGTATTTTTGTGGCATGGATGAAAAGCGTCTTTCACCTTTCATAGACGTTCACACCGACTAGAACCCGAGACAACTTTAACAATTCATTAAAATAATAATGCTCTGCTGTGTGATGAAACGTGTTGAAGAAATGCTACTCTTTACAAAAACATTTCTTTACAGTTGAGAAGTTGTGTTTATGTTTTAACATGAAGTTGATATTTGCATAATCGCCCTTCGTTATCAGACCTACGGGCCAACCTACAGCTATTAGCTACAATACAGACCATTCACAGGATGAAGCCAGGGGGGTGTTTAATATTTACCCACAGAGATAGAGAGCAACATATTCTCTACCTCAGCACAAAATACTACAACACTGCTTCTTCTTGTATAACCACCGACCTTTATAAAGCAGATTTGTGATCTGTGGATGACGAGGCGAACACAACCTTCAGTGTACCCACTCATAACCACACCAGTGAGGCCAAACATGAGCTACTTTACATGAAGGAAGTGCCGACGTAAAAACACTTCACTACATTATTACAGAACCCAAAAGACCCCACCCATGGACTCTTCTTAGCATTGTGAGCAGTAAAATATTCCCTTCAATATGTCCTGCATGTCAATACCATCACTGAAAACTCAAACTTAAAGATGGCTCAATACATTATCCATGAGGTCTATAAATTAAACATAGAGGTCAAATTGTTCCAGCAGCTGTCACTAACATTAGCCGTGTGAGCTGTGCGGTCTACAGTGACGCTCAGACTCTTACAAAACATAAAGTCACTGGAAATAGCAGATATTGACTGACAAAAACACACGAGGCTGAGGGACACTGCGTTCTTTTCAACTGATTTTCCCTTCCGAATATCCAGACTAAACGCCAGGCATATTTAATTACATGTGGAAATTTTGACCAGTTTGTAGCTTTATTATCTTAGACTAGTCTATCATCTTGTGTAGTTTATCATCTTGCACAAGCATTCAAACCTTCGCCAGACTCAAAGCCGCCCAACCCTTCACCAGACTTTCATGTTCTGCTTTCTGAGATTTACAGCCCTTGACAGATGGAATGTGGCCCCGATGTACAGGACGGCTGGCGTCACAGTAAGGAGCCTGCTACAAGTTTGTGGTCTGTGTTTGGGTCACCATGCTGTGAAATTAATTCAATTAAATACTTGACATTTGGTCTATTTTTTACTTCAGTTAACAGCCAGTGGGATTTAGCCCACAGTTCATCTCTACCTGAAGAGAGAGATGCAGCGGCACTTTAGTCCTTCATGCTTACCACACAAATACACCATAGAAGACTTTGAAAAGACTTATAAAAGTCAAAAGTCTGACAGCCTCTCACATCTAAAGACAATGTGTTAGTCATGTCAGCCTTACAGTGAACAATTTCTCAAGCAATTATCTATGATTTTGCAAGGACTGGGAATCTCGCTGTGTTACTATTTGAATGAGCCAAGACTAAAAATAACATTAAACATAGTTACTTTTATAAGAAGCTTAAGAAGAGAAAAAGACTGATTGAGACCACCTTATACCAAACAACTGAGATGACAGGAGCGCACCAACTCCAGCAAAACTCTCGGCGTTGGAAATGTCTGTGAAAGTAAAATCGAAGTCGTTTGATACGTTGTTTGGTGTAAGGCCAGCATTAGTCTGTACCGCTCTCCCACCTCTTCATCTGTACACTCTGCTCAACCCACTCTGCTTCCATCCTTCACGCCAATACTGCAGTCAACATCATGAAGCTCGTCCAACTTTAAAGCCTGCGTCTGCACCCACATCACCACCATTCCAGCCTGGACTTCTAATTAATATGACTTTGAACTTCACTGGAAAATGGTAAATAAGAAAATAAGCACTTGCTCTTTTAGTGATTAGGAGAACTAATACTTGGGATTGTTCAAATTTACTTTCCATTGTTCCTGTGCGAACAATAACAACTTTCCCGTCAGTGCCGCACACAACAGCTAACGTCTCACTGGAATAATAAAAGTGGACAACCAACCAACAAACACCAGCATCGTCACCACCAGCACATCATAAATATTTCAACACTAAATGCGTTTCAGGGTGGAGGTTTACCTTTAATGGTATTTCATTATCAACACCCAGCTACTTCAAACCCTTTATATTAATATCCCTCATCAATGCCGTAACAATTATGCTACTGAACTAGAAGGACAGGAACCCAAAGTACACACCCTCACTATGACCCTATAATCAGTGATCTGTAAAGAGAGGTATGGTCTGGGAAACGTGAGGTCAAAGTGTTAAAAAAAATTGATGTTGTAATAACAACTAAATGAGTTTGGGATAGAGTTTATACAGAACTGCAATGGAAAAAGCTAACTGCAATGTAAACTGTATGCGTGTTGTTTTTTTCCCAGCCACACTAGAAAGAGGAAGCATTCTCCACTATTCCATTCGGCTTCGCCATGCAGGAAACATCTGCTTCACAAGCAGGCAGAAAGATGGAGCATGTCTAATGTTAACAACCCAGAGAGGACGGGTTTCATTATTACTCCAAGTCAAATGCCAGGTGTGTTTGTGACTCTATGGTAACCTTTTGCTGGCTGTAGATCAGTTTTCTTCAGCAGGAGAGATGAGGAGATAGTGTAACAAGTCAAGCGCTTGTCATCCACGGGCTCGACACTGCAGTGTAGCAGTTATTTTTAGCCACGCCTGACTCACCGCTCCCGGGGGCTGACGTAATGGAATTCCCTCAAAATTCACCACAAAGGTGATCTTCTTGGAGGTTTACGACTGACTCGGTCTGCATCTGGATGTGAAGCTAAACCGAATTTGCAGAATTTGTTCATTGGACGGGTGGCAGCTTCGAAAGTGTAGCGTTCAAACTTCAGTTCAGTGAATTTTAAAGAATAATGAGGGGGAAAAAAGAAATAAATAAAGTAATTTACACCCCACCTGCTGTGACTGGTAAGCATACAGCAGGTCAGATGGTTCTGTAAATGTAGCACTTTCTCAGGATACCGAGGTCACAGCGTTACATCTCTTCCCTTTTCCTTTCCCTCCGCAGACAGCTAGATTCCTGTTCTGAAATCTGCTACAATTGAGACACTTTTCTGCAAAATGCATAACAAATGAATAAATGTAAATGCCAATGTAAATTAACTGAAAGCCTTTAAGGCTAAAAGTGGAAGATTTGATATTAAGATGAGATCATTTTACAGGAGAAGCAGCACTTGGCAGTCAAACAAACATGCTCTGTGATATCCTGCCTCACAATGTGCCAAACAGACTACCAGTTAGTTTAGTTATAGCTGCCTGAAGGACAAGCAGTGTCAGAAAGCTGCTAATTTCAGGGTTAGCAGCATCTTTCCTCCCTTGTCCTATAAGCAGAGAAAGAAAAAGTCTCTGTAATATTAGTGTTTACCCATAACAAGCTTTAGTGGTGTGATGCATCTTGCTTTAGAGTGAAAGAATCATCCCAAGGATGCGATCAGGCTGCCAGGAGAAACTAACGTTCAGTCGGGGAGTTAAAAGCCAAGTTTTTGGCGCATCTAAATTGTACGATGTAATTTCTGCAAGTCCCAGCCACACATTTCCTTTTCTGTGCTTTTGGTCTCCTGTTCACAACAAAACACCCTCAAACGCAGTGCAAAAATGTGCTAGGACTAACTGTTTATCATGGCCGCTGACCAAGTTGTGACTTTATGGTCTGTGATTTCTCGTTTGACATTGTTTGCGATTCAATCCACTTTGTTTATTATTCTACTCTCTTTCAGAGGTGCCAGAATAAGAGAGACACTGTGCGGCTCCTGAATCTGCCGCAGGACTTTCTGAATAAGCCCTGGGACTACGCTCGGTACTCAAGAGTAACCTCAAGCAGAAAAACTGAAGAGCCATTAAGGAGAATTTACACAGCAAGCGAGATGTAGACGTGAGAGAAACATAAGTGAATGTGTGTGCTTGACAATTTGAGCTGCCACCATTTTTAAAGTGTGATTTTTAAGACTCGAGAATGCAAATGCAGGATGGCACCCCGTAAAACACTGCTGAAGTGACCGAAGTGACAGTTCAGCCACAAAGTAGCAGGTCTGGAAGAAATGGGTAAGTGTCAGTAACTTTGCAGATGTTTTTAAATCTAAAATAGCCTGAACATTGCGTTTCTTACAACTTGATAGGTCTGTTACTCCCTTTATCGTATACCGAGTGAGAAGCTAACCCGTTTAGCATGTCTCTCATGTTATACTTGCTAGGGACTGCAACATTACTGTGCCACACAGTTGAACTTGTCAGCTCATTACAAACAGCCAGGGTGAACTGCCGTAACGTTGGACACATGTGTGGGTCAATTTATTATTATTAACCGATTCATTTATTTATATAAATGCACCACAATAGGCTAATTCACTTGGTGCGTGTGTGTGTGTGTGTGTGTGTGTGTGTGAGATCCTCACAGATGCTCTGGTGTAAGTTAGCCTTTAGAGAGGGAGACTAAATCCCTCTTTCTAATGCCGGTACACACCGAAGCGGTAATTTTGACCACCGAAAATGCACCCTTTTTGAAAAAAGCTCTCCAATGTTGTGGTGCAAATGGAGCAAACATTAATCTGTGAAAATCCCCTGATCCATGATCCAAACCCAACAGCGAGGTAATTTGACTTCTCTCTGTGCTGTCTGGTGTTTTTAAAAAAACTGACCAGGGCTGTGTACAACGTAAACGCTGCATTCCTGCTGGCAGGACGAAAGACTGTATTTACTGCTGCATGATCGGCCTCTGTGTGTCACGACTATATACATACACACAGTCATTTCTGTGGCACCCAGCCAACGCAAGCAGAAAACTGATTTATACATGTATAACAATAAAAATTAAAAAAAAGTACACCAATGTGGATGAAACAATCTTGTTTACATTATGCCAGGATCAGACTGCATGAATTCAGCCTTATCTTGCCACAATTTTGTAAAGGCTGACAAATTTCGTCGTGCGACAATCAAAGCACAGTGATGTGGCATCTGAGACGATACGATACCCCACGATACCGCATTGAAAAGTCTAGCAAGTCAGAATTTTTAGTATTTTCTCAACCTAGTTAGCCATCTCCTACAAAGTGTTCCTTGACGTTCCTTCTGTGGCCATGATTGACAGTTCCTTGACCCTCGACATGCAAGGACGTGAACGATAATACGTCGATGTCAAACCTGTAGTGCTGCCAGTCTCCCAAGCAAGACACGGCAAGAATTTACGGCACGACGATTGACTAATCTGACATTGTGAAAGAAAAATATTGTGAAGTCTGATCCCAGCATGTGTGCAGACTGGAGAGAAACTACAGAAGATAAAGAGGATAGCTAGGTCCTTAAATCCAGATTAAGTAAATAAACAGAGGACATTTTGAAACTAGAGACATTCGGTCTGGAGAACAGCAGCATATAGTCTGAGAATAATCACAAACATTGTCAATAGAAGATGACCGTGCAGCAGGGAAAGAATTCTCTTCTCGATTTCCTTGTTAAATATAGTATTCTAAAGTTCTTGTTGAAAGAGTATCATTGAAAAGGTTTTGATGACTGCCTGAGCAAACTCAAATCTCGCGATACTTATCAGGTATCACGGGAAACGGATCGTGATGATCCATTTGTGTCATATCGCAGGTCTCTAGTCATTTATTTGTTCATTAGGAATATAATTTTTTTTTCCTAGACAGGGTTACAAAAGCACTAGGAGATCCTGACCACATGACCTGAGAACAATCTTCACACACTTCTCACACACAAACACAAACATACCCAGCTCTTACTTCCTCATTAGCCATGTCAGGGCACGTAGGATAGCTTTCTATACAACTATCAAAACCTGCACTAAACAAACACTCGCCTTTAACAGGCCCTAGAAAGCCTGAAAGCTTTTCGTCCACAGAGTGAAGAGTGTCAGTCTGTAAAGAGTAATAATTAGTTACTGCGTCGTGTTAGCTTGCTGAATAATAAGGGTTTAAGCCGCACATTCACTTCTAACGCCAACAGCCAGTTAGCAAGCAAGTCGTTACTCGTTAACGGTATTTAACGAAACTCAAAACCTTCTTCTGCAGGACCGCAGAGAAGCCACAGCAAACAGTTTCACAGCTCATATCGGTTCCAAAGTAAAGTGTACTCACAAATTTCTTTTTCCCGTCTCCTTCATCGTAGGACTTCTTCGGTTTTTTGTCTTTGCCGCTTTTTGAAGAAGCACCGGCGGCCGGAGCAGATGCTGAATTTCCAAAGTTAGGAGGATCCATGATTGACCCTAATCCAAAAAAAGTTAAGTATCCACTGCTCCGGAAAGACTCACGAAATTACAAACTAACTGAACTGCAGAGAAACCCCAGTCGAGCCGGTTATGTTGCTGCCCCTGCGGCCTGAATGTGTGTGTTAGCCCGCCGCCCTATTAGCTCAGGCTCCCCCCGACTCAACAAAACGGAGGGAAATTTGAAAACCAAACCCCGAAAACGAACAAAAACTTCTATTTCAAACTCAAACTCCTCAATGTAGGTCACGTCCAAAGTTTTAACTTTAACATTTAATCCCTAAGCGTGGCCCAAACCGCGTTATGTGACTTAGCGACTTTAATCGTTCGACTTGGCTAGCGTTAGTTACTGCTGTGCGCGCGCACTCGCGCACTCATTCACTCACTCACTCGCACACAGCCGCAGTAGCAGCGCGAGACGCTCGCTTTCTGGCTGTTTGTTTGCTCGAGTTAGTCAGTCGCGCGCGCCGAGGTTTTGCTCTTTTCAGCCCCGTCACCAGTCACACCAGTTATTTGTCATCCTTTCGATGCACATTATGACTTTCCAGCTGTCCGTCCATACTTGTTTCTAAGCGCGTGCTAACTTTCCCAAGCCGTGCTGTTTACACAAAAAAAGAAGTTCTTCACTTCCTGTCCTGAGTACAGGTTAGCGCGAGGACAAGCTGAGAGGAGAAAGGGCGGGGCTACACGCTCCCTACCTGCTCACCTGAGCCTGCTCTGTAGGTGAGGGCTTCTCAAGCTTTAACTGGAAATGATAAATAAATAATTCAATACATCCTACTGACCACTGATTCAATTCATGGACATCATTTAAATGTGTACAATAATATTTTGTCTATTTATTATTGCATGGTTGCAATGACTTTGCATCTACTGTCCTGTGTATTCTTGTTCTGTGCACTTATTTGCCTCACACTCGTTTCACAATGTTACATATTCTGCACTTTATGTAGTCTTATATACTGTACTACTATGTGTTGCACCATGGTCCAAAAGACATCTTGTTCCATTATATACAAGCTATATTGAAGAATGACAATAAAAACCCACTTCATTCTTGATTGACTTGACCAGACCTGTAAAACTTTCCACTGACAATGTCCAAATTGACATTGCTTTTTAAGAACTTAATAATAAATAATAATAAAAAAAACTTTGCTACCTGTGGGAATTCATTTTCACCTTTGTAACTACATTTAAGAAATTACAGAGTGCTAAACTTTGCATCACAATGAAAACCGCCTCAGGTAAGACCATGGACAGAACATCTGCGGTGTTTCTTTTATTTTTAAATAAAACACATACAAAGTGCATGTGTAGGTGTGTTTCATTTACTTCACTGTGATTTTTAAAAGTGTAGTTCAGTCAACAATGTAATTTATACTTTCTTTCATGATTATCTGCAGGGGTGTTGGGTAAACCCCCATGTCTTTCACAGATTAAAAAGACATCAATATATAGTAAGCTTTGATTTTTGGAGTTTGTGGAACCAAGCACAACAGCACCACCTGTGGTCTTGAGAAAAATACACAGAATGGTAAGAACTGTTGAGACTGGGGCTGTTTTCTTTCTAGACCAGACTGTAGATTCGTACAGTCTGTCAGTAACAGTTGTGTCAGCTGAAATGCTCCTTGATATTTCTCAACCAACTTCGCTGTCACACTAATACTAGTACTATCATGTCATCAGATTGAGAAAGCACATGTGAAATACAGTGTAAGGGGTAATGAATGTGAATGAGCTGAATTATTTACTCCATCTTTTTTCCCCCAAAATCCCAACAGTAGACAGTGGGGATTTTTTTGGCTACAGCGTCTCGCTGACCATGTTATTCAGAGGAAACACAGCATGAACCCCTTTTCACGTATAGGTGTGAATAGGCCCATAGGTGTGAATGCGAGCGTGTGTGGCTGTTTGTCTGTGTTGGCCCTGTGGTGGACCGGCGACGTGCCCAGGGTGTACCCCGCCTCTCGCCCGAAGATGCTGAGATTGGCCCCAGCTTTCCCGCAACCCAGACGGATAAAGCGGTATAGATAATGGATGGATGGATGGATAAATTTTTATGAATGCGGCTTCCCATCTGTTTGTGTGTTTGCCCTACATCATTTTTATTATACCATCAATTAGGCTTTGTGATATAATTCACTGCTCAGCCCTAATAGTTTCATTGTCAAGCTATTGATAGATTTTGTCCTCTCTTTCCACACTCTCCAAGTGTATAAGACTAAATAAACACAGCTTGTCATGTTATTGAGAAACCAGAAAGTGCAAAGTCTATTCTGAAGCCTTTTCTGTGTAGAGAAACTTAGTGACCATTACAAAGTTTGATACCTGAGACTCTTTCCATAAATGTTAAATAAACATATCCTTACAGAAAATGTATCTATATCAAGGATTATATATTTTCCCTTTTAAATAGCAGAATACTTTTAATCCATTTTTCCTCCATAGAAGTCCCTGTAAATGAGTTACTACAGAAACAACAAGGTATAAGAACGAGTGCACTAATATAAATCTGTGATTTGAATTACAGCTGGCACTATTGTCAGAGCTGCTGTTACAGAAAATTAATCAACACCTTGTAATCAATCCGATTTGAAAATTCAACTGTGGTATAATAGTCTGCCGTCCAAAAAAAGACATTTTGTTTCTTAATAACAACCTAGTAGATGCAGTGCAAATTTCAGACATCAAACATTTTATGCTAACAATACAGAAGACTTCGAAAAGACACCGAAATGACTCTTAAAAGACTAAAAATCTGACACCCTCTCACACGTAAAAACAAGGTCTCGTCATGTCGATCGTACACCAAATGACATTCCAAACAATTTCAATGTCTAAGACAAATTTCCAATGTTGGAATAAAATCATGAGAGTTTTGCTAGAGTTGGGTTTTGCTCCTGTCATCTGGATCATTTGGTGTAAAGTGGTCAGCTAAGTGGATAGCTGTCTTACATCAGTCTTTTTCACATCTTGATGTTCTGATAAACTCAAATGTGTTTAATATTACCTTCAGACTTAGCTCACGCAAATAGTGACCCTGCAAGACCTCCAGTCTTTGCAAAATCATAGATAATCCCTTGAAAAGTCATTTGGTGTAAGGCTGGCATAACTCTCTGAATAAAGACACATTGTCAGGGTGTCAGACTTTAGTCTCTCAAAAGTCTTTTCTTTTTAGAGTCTTTTCAAAGTCTTCTATTATATATCTTGCATGGTCACTATTTGCAAGACTGCAACTAGATTCCTTTGGAGATTATTTCTCATCATGCTCTGGTGGAAAGTTATAAGAAGGGAGACTGTTGAACAATGGCACAGAAACAGAAGCAGCTTTTGGCCACAGCTGCCCTTGTGTATACAGTGATTTACTCTGAAAAAAAAAACAGCCAAAAATGAAGGGACAAGACACTGTAGAATGTAGACACGACCCTAGTTGAGTGAACAGGGACAGCAAGGTAGTCCATCCTACAAATAAATTAGAGATGATTTATTGTTTCCTGTTTGGTGCTGGAGAGAGCTCACCTATTGTTTGTTGACAGTGTCCATGTCACTCTTTGCATGAGCCAAGACTAAACACTTATGATAATATTAAAAATGGTTGATTTTATTAGAATGTCAAGATGAGAAAAAGACTGACAGCTATCTTGACTACCTTACACCAAATGATTGAGAGATTATTCAGAGAGTTATGCCAGCCTTACACCAAATGATTTTTCAAGCGATTATCTATGATTTTGTAAAGACTGGGGATCTTGCAGGGTCACTATTTGCATGAGCTAAGTCTAATGATAATATTAAACACATTTGAATTGATCAGAATATCAAGATGTGAAAAAGACTGATTTAAGACAGCGATCCTGACCACTTTCCACCAAATGATCGAGATGGCAACCCAATTCTAGCAAAACTCTCATGATCTCATTCCAACATTGGAAATTGTTCTGTGAGTGAAATCTCTTGAAGAGTCCTTTGGAGTGAGGCCAACATTAGCTGACTAACTCAGATTATATGTAATTTAAAGTGAAAGTTGTGGAAATGTCATTTTTGGCTAAGCCTTTCCTTTAAATGATCAGATAATGTAAATGACTCCAACACACTGTGCTTTGGCAATACAACAGTTTGAGCATAGTGCTAGGCCTGTATTAAATCTGATTTCTATAAAAGGTATCAGATAACACATCTGTTGAATCAAAGCAGGGGTAGATTAGAGCATGTAGGTGTGATCACCTTTTTTTTTTTTGCTAACAGCTCCACCCTGTGTGAAGTCTATGAACAGCAGGCTGAGTCTCTGGTTCAAAAGCCAACACCCAACGTCCAATCATCCTAACATTATAACAAAAACACATTATTACGGTTTTACAAAGTTTCTAAACTAATTAAATTTTCAGCTCAAATTGCTCTATACCTCAAATCATATCTTCCACTTGTATTTTATCCAAGACTGAAGAACAGTGTAACGTTCTGCTAGTGTATATATTTAAGTGATGGTTAATCCTGCCTAAAAGGTCTTTGGCACACTCAGAGAACATTGCCACTCAGCTCATGCAAATCCACTGACATGTTTTCCATGACGGTCTCTCCGTGCTTGTTTGGAAGATGTGCTGACTCAAGCCGGGTTTATTTTGGTCGTCTTGCAGCTGATGTGATTAAGTTGCCTATTATCATGGCTTCTGCACCCATTCCACCCACCTCTGCACAAAACCTCAGAAATACGGATGCTCTCATTGGAGCGCTGCTTGGCCTGAGCTGACTCTTCTCAACAGTCAGTGTTTGGTGTTTCATCACATTAGGTGACGTTTGGTAGGCTTTGTGAAAACAGATACCACACACACGAGCACACACACACAGTTATATTATTAAGGATGATTAAGGAATGATTGCATGCTTCTGGTTGCTGCAAGATTTTGCCAGCTTCACTGCTCCCAGTAACAGTATAGAAGGAGCCCATGCAATGTTGAGTAGATTACATGGTGTATGCACACAATGTCCTTTACTTTTCATTTTTATGTTGAAATAAATTACATTCTATTGCAGTAGGTAAGTATTTTCTGCTCAAATAATTAGATATCATCCAAAATGGCACCCATGTGCTGGTGATGTAAGGTCAAGACTCAGATAACAGATGTGTATGGAATATGTAAGTCTGGTCCAATTATGGCCATGTCATTGCACCTTTTAACTATATATATATTTTTAAAGATTGATTATCATTAGAATTAGTCCACCCACTTTTGTTATTTTATATATGTAGGTAATATTATATAAGTAAAATTATTTTTATTACTATTGTTTTTTGTGTTGAGTCCATCATTAAACGTAAATATTATTTTCTGCACCTATCTACTGGTTATTTAGTCCAGCCTAAGCAGATGCAGTAGCTGTTGATAAGCACGAGAGAGATGCCCTAGAAGTAACAGAAAAAAGAGAAGGAAGAGTGCTCGTGCATTATCTATGATGATGATGATGATGATTAATAGGCTAATGTTTATCGTTCACGTTTTCAGTTACTGTGTTTATTCTACAATCAGAGCCCTTAATGAACGCAGCTGATTGTACACATAAGATTTAATTAGAGATTGAATTCATGCAAGAAAATAACCTGCAATACACTGCAGTACACACGACATGAGATAAAGTTCATGGACGGAATCGCATTGACTTTACAGTCCGCGCACCCATGTTCAGAAATCTCGAGGTTTGGAAAGGGGAACACTTAGATAAGACCAGATTCATTTCCTCCAAACGGCCACATTAATCCATCCAAACGTCCCATGGAGCAAAGCGCAAGGCCCACTCTCCGTTCCGTCACAGGGCATGTGCACAATGCACGAGCGCGCGGCCAGGTTTCATTTATACGAGGTTCGGGCCTCGCGCAGAGAGCGGTCATACGGCGTGGAGGCGAAGAACGAGTTGCGCAGCTGGCAGTTGATGAAGACCACAATTAGCAACACGAGGAGGAAGAGCACTATGCACATGACCACGTAGGTCGTCAGGTCGGGTTTATTGAGCTCGCCCTCACGCAGCGCGCCCCCGCCGGCGCCTCCGCGACCCGCGGGCTTCAGCAGGGCAGACACACTCACGGGCGCGTGCGACACGTCCAGAGGATCCGGCGCGTGCGTCTGGCTTATAGCGTCCAAGTCCCGCGCCGCCGCTGCCGTCGAATTCAAGAGCATTTGCCGGAGCATGACCGCGCAAAAACCAAGAAGAGAAATGGGGGGAAAAAATAAACACCCAGTCAGGCTGTAATGAAGAAATCCGCGTTCCAAAACAGACGCAGCAAAGTTGCGATATGACGCGTACAGTTACCCAAAAATCCTCAAACGCATTTACGCATTAGAAATACCTGATATTTTGCATGTTATACATTTTCTCCTTTCGTGTGCAACTCGCCTTGGGTGCGTCTCGGCCAAAAGCGCAAGGGCCAAATGGAGTCGACGGGTCGCGGGGTGCGCATTTCACACGTCTCGCGCATTTCACAAAACCGGGCGTTTGTCCTCCAAAAATGAGCATTCAAACTCCCGCGCACATCAGCTGGATACGTCGAAAGCTTCCAGGAAGGAATTAGCAAAGACTCGCAGTTTGTCCATGTTTCCTCATGCGCTCCGTACAGGCTGCAATCTCACAGCTCAGGAAGGTGACACCAAAAAACCTCCCTTATTCTAGAAGATGCCAGATTTTCAGAGCGCGAGCGCAGTTTCTTCCCGGTTTCCCCGCACCTTAAAGTCACAGTGCGTCACAGACTTCTGCTGTGAATCAGCCGGAGACTCTCCGGTCAAGTTTGCGTGCTTCCACAGACGCTGGCGCGAGCGCAATGCAACTCAGGCTCGACCGAGGAGAAGTGTGAGATCGGGGTAGACGTTAAAGCACACGTAGACCATCCCGGCTGCCTCTAGAACAAATCGGAACAAATCGCAATATCTCGTTTTCACCAGATCCGGATCAGTAAGTGAATTATCCGGCGCTCGTTACGGTGCTCGCTCTGGACTCCTTGCTATCGGCTGACGGTGCGCATGGGGAAGAAGAAAAACAGACTGGGCTGAAGAGAGAGAGAGAAGAGGAGGAGAGGGATGGGTAGCCTGAAGCACGTGACGCGTCTCTCCTTCCTCCAGACGGGCTCTTCAATTTGAGAGCGAGTGAGCAGAAGAATGTCAGCTGTGAGTGTGGAATGTCTCAGTGAAGGAGAGAAAGAAAGAAGAGCGCTCGAGTGCCAGAATCAGACATGTTACAAAAGGTCTGCCTGAGTTCATGATGAGGAAAGAGTGTTTTCCTGACCTCAGGCTTGCAGTTTCCATCAACTCATTTCTGCAGGACAACTGCTTTTGTTTTCTGCAGTGAAAAAATATCAAACCATTAAACAAACAAACAAACAAACCCTGTAGGAGAAACACAGCATCAGCTAGTAACTTGTTCAATCTGTTTAAACATTCCTACAATTCGCCCACACTAAACAAGGCTATTATTTTCCTGTCAGTAAAAAGGACAGCCGAGGCCACAGTGGCCTCAAAGCTATTCAGCTCTGTGTATAGCCATGAAACAAGAAATACAACACTTTTGGAATTTGAACAAACAGTTTATATGAGGGTTTTAATGTTTCAGCATCTAAAAAGAATAATAATGTCAAAGATACCTTAAAAAGTGTGACATACAATATTACCATGAAATAGCTCTGGATTTGGCAAGTTTCTTTATTTTCTGTCGCATAATTCAGACTTGTAGCTTTTGCTACCCTCTTAGGGAAAAAAGGTTTAAACCTGACACTCAATAGTTCTGTTGTGAATACTTAAAGGGTCTATGTAAAACTATACACCAGGGTGTTCCCCACTCAAAGTGGAGACAAAGTAGAACATTTGTAGCAAGCAAAGAACCCTAAAGTGTTGAAAGATTGTTTGAAGAACCCTTTATGCTGGAGAGTTAGTACTGTTAATCAGTAGATATGGCCAAGATATCATTTAACTAACATTACAAATGATCAGCCACAGAATTTTTCTGTAGCATGGCAGCTAACACACAAGGGTGTCTTTTTACTACTACTACTACTACTACTACAAATATTAATATTAATAACAACAACAATAATAATAATAATAATAATAATAATAATTATTATTATTATTATAGAGAGAGATACCTTATATATGGCAAACATACATATATGTCAAATGTATGTCATAATACAGTGAAAATATTTTCAGCCTAGGGGATCAGCCATGATAGATCACCTCTGAATCATTTAAAGCATACTCACACTGGGCACAGTTGCTTTGTACCATGACCGAGTATGATTGCCGCCATCAGCATCATGCGCTCATGTCGATCCAGGCCCGAGTGTGCTTACATCATCATGATGCAACTTTTTGTGTTGAAGGAAAGCAATTGAGCATAGCAAGATAGCACAAAAACATGATGGAGGATTGTGGATTGTGGATTATTTGGAGAAGTTTTAGGAGTGGTGACACACAGCCCACTCACATGCTGGACAAATTTATCAATTATGCAATGGAGCATAGGTGGCATGGTGGCACAGTGGTGCAGTGGTTAGCACTGTCGCCTCACAGCAAGAAGGTTGGGTTCGATCCCCGGGTCACCCAGGGTGCATTTCTTTGCGGAGTTTGCATGTTCTGCCCGTGCATGTGTGGGTTTCCTCCGGGTGCTCCGGTTTCCTCCCACAGTCCAAAGACATGCAGATTAGGTCAACTGACTACTCTAAAT
>JAQQZR010000012.1:6779373-6805238 GCA_030068235.1 Notoglanidium macrostoma
TGCCCAGGGTGTACCCCGCCTCTCACCCGAAGATGCTGGGATTGGCTCCAGCTTCCCCGCGACCCAGATGGATAAAGTGCTATAGATAATGGATGGATGGATGGATGCAATGGAGCAATTATAAGTAAATTGTGCTGCATGAATAAGATTTCTTTTTTTATGGAGGCAGGCGACACCGAGTTCTGTACTGATGGGTGCTGTGCATCATCCAAACTGCACCCAAGCCCACCTCTTCAAGTGCACCAGGTGAACCACACCCAAGAACCGCACACGGCAATCACAATATTCAAACAAACCAGACTTTGGGTGTCAAACGTGTTTGGGCACAGTATGGATTGTCTAGTGTGAGAACACCTTTAGTTTTACTGCCCTGCTCATGACTGATTATTTCCTAATCAGTAATCCCCCAGAGCCTTAACCACTGAACCAGGAATGAAGCAGGATTACTCTCTGGATGGGATGCCAATCCATGGCAGGGCACCACAAACACACATTAGGAACCCTTGAGCTGCGAGATAACAATACACGCTGAATCATCATCATCATCATCTTCTTCATTTTGATCTCAGTTCAAACTCTTAGTGCTTTACATATAATCTAAAGTAATTACTACAAATGATAAAAAATACATTTAATAAGATAAAAGACTCAAGACCTATAAGTGATCTTAAAAAAGTAGATTTTTAGTCTTGATTTACAAACATCTATAAAGCTATTGTGCATCCCTAATTTTTCCACAGCTGAATTCCAGATTATAAAACACATAATTTCAGTTCTAAAATCAGATAGGCAGAGCTGTTGCTGATGAAATCACTGTAACACACACTCTCTCATGGATTTATTTTAGTGGTGATATAATTAAAGCATCTCCCACCAGCTGACCTGCGACTGGTTCTCTGGAATAACAGTAGGCCTGCCACAATATGACTGGATTGTGGTCCATTGATGCAGTGTCTGTGGTTGAAATGACTTCATTACGGTTTCTCTTTGCATTTTTACATTCCAGAAATTAGCTTTACCCCCAGCCAGAACAGAGCTGTTGGACTAATCATCTTTTCCTCATGACGACAGGGGCACTGTTTCCCACAGGTCTGTAATACAGTTCTGGAAAAAATGAAGAGATCACTGCAAAATTATCAGTTTCTCTGGTTTTACTATTTATAGGTATGTGTTTGAGGAACATGAACATTTTTGTTTTATTCCATAAATTACAGACAACATTTCCCCCAAAATCCACATAAAATATTGTCACTTAGAGCATTTAATTAAAGGAAATGACAACTGCTCAAAATAAAAAAAAAGATGCAGCAGTTTCAGACCTTGAATAATAGATGGAAATCAAGACAATATTTTAAATAACATAACACTACTGTTTGAACTTAGGAAGAGTTCAGAAACAATATTTGATGGAAAAACCCTGACATTTAATCCCAGCTTTCCACTGCAACATGGCATGCTCTCCACCAGTCTTTCATGTTGCTCTTGGGTGACTTTTGCCAGTCCTGGTGCAAAAGATTCAATCGGCTCAGCTTTGGTTGATGGCTTATGACCATCCATCTTCCTCTTGATCACATTCCAGAGGTTTTCAATGGTGTTCAGGTCTGGAGATTGGGCTGGCCATGACAGGGTATTGATTCTGTGGTACTCCATCCACACCTTGATTGACCTGGCTGTGTGGCATGGAGCATTGTCCTGCTGGAAAACCCAATCCTCAGAGTTAGGAACATTGTCAGAGCAGAAGGAAGCAAGTTTTCTTCCAGGATAATCTTGTACATGGCTTAATTCAAGCGTCCTTCACAAACAAAAATCGGCCTCATTTCAGCCTTGCTGAAGCACCCCCAGATCATCACCGATCCACCACCAAATTTCACAGTGAATGCGAGACACTGTGGCTTGTAGGCCTCTCCAGGTCTCCGTGTAACCATTAGAGGACGTGATGGGAAAAGTTATAATCTCTGATTATAATAACAAAAATGGCAATTGCAATTCACCTTTCAGGCAACAGAGGGTGCTTAAAAAATTACAAACAGCTACTTTAATGTCAAGAAAAAGCACAAAGCTGTCCTATACATTACATCAGACATTTTTTCGAATGAACAGTACAAGATTAGAGGATTCAGTCTAAAGAACAGGTGGTCAATGAAGAAATTATGAAATGCAGCACTGTTGGAATGTCCACAGTCCAACAATGTTTCCTGTAGCTGGAACACAGAAGAGAAATCTGTCTGAAAATGTTAAAGCCCAGCATTCAAAACAAATGAAGCGACATTCTTGGTGCTGGGTGTTGGGTGGCCACAGCACTTTGCTGTGAATGTGCAAGCACCTTGTCACATTGTGTAAACTAACAGAAAATGCTAAAGCAGAGCACAGACAGCAGTCTCACAGTCGTGGTTTGTCACAGCTTTCCCGCACTCACACTCACACTACACTGAGTGGCAAGGGGAAACGGGGTACTTATGGAAAGGCAAAAAGCTAAGAATTTGTGACACTTTTCTCTCTACAGGTCTACTTTGCTCCAGGTTTGTGCTTCCCTCTAAGCACACTTGCTCCCGCACTGACCCACTTTCTCTATCCTTTGTCCAAATCCGTCTCCTTACATCACACTTTATGACAAACGAACTCTCTCCTGTTCACTCCATTCCACTCACAGGCTTGTCATTGTGGACATCATACTTGGACTGGACATGGAATGAAAGTGAAAAATAATGACAGTCAAATAGAGAGAAAGAGAGAGAGAGAGAGACTTATTATACAGGCTAAAATTAGAATAATTTTGTTTATTAGAACCTGCATAATGTATGAGTTAATATCCACTTAACATTAATTACTATTCAGTATGAACATGCTATTTAAATTTGTTTTTTCCCCCAGGTGCCTTGTAATTGTAATGGTCTCATTTACTCAGTCTCAAATGTATTATATGTGTTCTGTTATTGCTACTGTAACACAGTTAAGTGCAAAAGTTTGCACACCCCATGGTATTTAAATTAATATGAGAAAAAGTACATCTATTGTATCTACAAAAAAGGCAATGTGGTCATATCCGATTACAAGCGAAAATCAACAGAAAAATATTTTGAAATGAGACTCTGGCCTTTTCTGCCTCCAGACATGATTTGAAGAAGTCTGTTTATCACACCTGGCACAGTTCAGCGTGCAACGTTGCAGGGGCCAAATATTCCAAGTGCAAAACACCAAAAACTGAGGATACAAAAGATATTGGAAGCAGTTATAAAGGAAGGTGAGGGATATAAGGGATTAGATTTAGATTGAAGTCATGTATAAGTACCTGCTATTAATGTCTTAACATACAGCACACTTGAATTCTCAAATCTGATTGGTCAGAAGGTGTTGATTAATGTTAAATAACAGCAAGGCACTGACCGTGCCAGCCTTAATTGAAAGCACAGTTGGATATTAATTCTTATACGTTATTGTTTCTACAGTAACAGCTCATTCACAGGGACTTGCATGGCAGACGCTCAACATAAACTATGACTATTAATAATGGATTTGAAAATGTGTTGTTATTTATATATAAAAAAAAAAACTTCAAATTTTTGGCATGATAAAGCTTTCTGTAAGGAGATGTTTATTTAATATTTATGAATGGAGTCTGGGATATCACTGCTTTGTAACAGGCAGTAGGTTTTCAATAATAGGACAGTCTTCAGTGCAGAGGAGTTTGTGCTTTGGAGCTTTCTCAGTAACGCGACAAGCTGCATTTTTCTTGTCATATTAACTCCTAGAGAAAGAAAAGAATTTAAGACTGTTGAGGAAATAAATGTTTACAGCTGGTAAAAACCTATGCGCTAACCGGAAAGAGCTTGCTTTGTGGACGTTCCATAACATTAAATGTAACTACAAGCTATTAAAAGTATGGTGTTTCTTAATGAATTAAAAATTCTAATCACTGGTTAACTGCTGCATTATAAAACACTTCAGGAGTGTTGTTATTGGAAAATAATCAACTGTGAGGTGGTAATGTAACAATCCTGATGCTGATTATTTTCCTTTAATTTGCAATAATGAAATTAAATGTCTGTAAAATACTAAAACACTAAATATCTTGCTGCTATAAATTACTTTAAATATATAAACTATTGCACTCAACTCTATCAATCTATTGATCGATAGCTCTATCTATGTAAATGCACTATATAGATTTCGATTTTTGCACTATTCTTGTTTCCACGCTTTAAAGAAGCATTGACTTTGCCACACGTAATCATGCAGGATGACAGGAAATCTCAGTAAACACACAGCCAAGAGTAGAAACTCCCAACATCCACCTACTGATGAAGGTGAGGAAGGAGAATGCGAGCGGCCGCCTACGTGACTGCCGAAGAGCGGATGAGTGTGAAAGGCCTCAGCAGGGGAGCAACACAGTGATGAGATTTAAAGTCTTTGCTGCCATAGCCTTACTCATTAGCTGGATGCGAGCCACTTGTTAGTCTTTAACTTCATTTTATACACATAACTCACAGCTGAACCGACTGACTAAATATTTTACACATTTCCGTGGATGTTTACACCTCCCAGCCTGGAGACTGTCATGTGAAAACAAAGTACTAAAATAGCATCCAGCACTAGGCTCAATTTCCAGTTACCTCCAACTCTGCCATAAGCCTTTCCCTTTGTAGGAGGAGTGACGACGAACACAATGGTGTGGGATCTACATGAGAAATCAACTTCTGAATATCATTGGACCAAGGTACTTTCACGCAACCGTTTGTCTTGTCATTAGCTGCTCTCTGAAACAATCTGTGCCAAAATGTTTTTTTTCAGGCGACACTACAGATCTCATGACAGCTTGAACAGAGACTACGCAGAGGATAAGGCCAAGAATCCTCTCCGAATGTTAGTCTTTCAAGCAAAGCTCACTAATGAAAAGACTTTGAATTGTAAACAGACTACTTTAGCCCAAGATAGTCTGAAGCATTATTTATATACAGTAATAAAACTATATCTGGAGCCTGGAGGATAAAACATTTAATCAGACTAATCAAGTGAGGGATTGTTATAAACAAACAGGCTACACTAAAAAAAAAAGGCTCTCTACAGATACATTTTGGTTTCCTGAGGTACAAACATTGTAAATGAAAAAAAAAAAAGCATGCATATGATGATACTCCTCAACAAATATGTTCCTCTAACTCTTATTAAAGGTAAAGAAGACCTCCACTTGAGGTTATCACTCAAGGGACAACAGGTTTGTACTTAAAAACCTTACCTTTTCTCTGACTCATTAAATTATTTTAATAATACAGTATTGTTAGTAAGTATGTACAGTAATAGAGTATACATTTGTATATGTTTTAGCAGTAATAAACATATTTCAGCAGCTAAATATACAGTTTAGTTAATGAGTATATAATTAGCAACATTATTTAGTGTAATAATAAAAATATTTAAACAACAGTTATCAAAGTTCTCCGTACATTCTCTGGACTTTTCTCAATTTGCAGTATTGAGGCGCTCTAACCTAGGCAGTGTGCATTGAAGTGAGGAACTGTATTTGTTACTTCAGCTAATATCCAGCAAAATTATCTACACCTTAAAGTCAAGAACATTTTAATGTGATCCTATTCAAATACCTAGAAATATCGCAAAGGGTAAATAGTGAGTGAGAAGCGTATTATAGATTATGGATCTATGCACAAATATAGTTTCAGTAAAATCAAGAGCAGCTCAATAATACATTTTTACAGGACTACATCTTGATAACAGTATATTACTGTACAAAACCTTATTGTACTATTGCCAAATATACTGTACATCATAAATAAATGTGGAAAAAGTATCGCCACGGATCCAGGATCGTATATCAATGTTTATATAGAAACAATTGCAGATTTCAGGAAGCATAGGAATTCTAAAATTAAGCTAAATATAAGCTACAGAAAAAAGTACTTTGCTGTATTATGATGCTTATTATCCAATTATTATATTAATATGCATTATAGGAAGCTATGAACTTAGAATAGTGAGGAAAATCTGGGGTTCTGTGACTTTAAGAGGTTCAAGTTTGCGATATGCAATTCGCAGAAGAACTCGACAGCTCTGCTTTATAGATAAACATAAACATGCGAAACGCGAATCAGAGTAATCTCAGTGAATCACAAAGCCGATCAGAGTAGGGGTGGTGTTTGTAAATCAGCATAGTTTCGTAGCTATTGGTCAGGGTTGTAAAGACAGCGGAGAGATTCATATCTCAGGTCTGCATTCCTTTACAGAGATTTGTGAACACGGGCCATGGGAGGAACTGTGCATCTGCCTCTGATCAGCGTAAAAGGGCAATTCATCCCTTTGCCATAAAAGTCACTGTCTGACAGTTAAATGTGCCTGCTGTGTGAAGTCGACTCACTGTTCCATCCATAAAGCTGTTTACTATGTCTCTCGATGTCTTTCTCAGAGCCTCTCCTTCTCCCCACTGTAAGAAGTTGACCTTCTCAGAGGCCTATCAAGCAGCTGACATACACAGACCATATCTCCTGCTGAAACACTGCTTTGTTTGATCACCTCGCTGACTCACTTGCTTTATGTCCACAACATACCATGGTTGTTTTGATTTTAATGATAAGGCAGTTATAGCTGTTCAGAGCTTTACGGTAAACGAAAGAGGCTCAGAGATTAAGTGAAGTGTGTCCTATGTTTACTTACATGTGCTTATACTGATAAAGGCCGGGACACATGTGGCGGTTTCTGGGTAGTTCTGCTAGTTAGCTAACAGTACAGCCTTGCATTGCATATTTTGTTAACATTAAAATATCATGCTATAATCAACACAATGTTGAAAACATCTAAGAAGCACTTGTAGAAATCTACATTGAATGTGTGGTGGCTTACATATTGTAAAAGCTTCACATTTTCTATTATTTATAGTTCTGAAAACTACAGATATTCCTGAACTGTAGCTTGCTTTTAAATCATTCTAAAATCTGGTCACATTCAAAACGCATAAAGAGAGAAAATTGCATTTGAAGATTTCAATCCAATTCTACTGAAAGATTCCCCACCTATCTCTATATTTATAACCTAATCTTACTTATGGAAAAAACGTTATGGCCAAATTATAAAGAATTCTAAGTTCACAATGGGAAATGCTAACTTTATTTATCAGCATCATCCACATCAGTCTCTGTCTCAACAAGCCTCATCGTCAGTGCTTCACTCAACTGCTATCTGTTTATGCTAACATCGTCAACGATGTAGTTGCTTAATTAGTTGATTAATATCAGTTTTGTTGACTAAATTTCTTGCTAATGTTTTATTAGGTCATTTAAACATTTTAATATATTGTCCACTGACATTTTAGCCACCAGTATCTGAATACAGACTGAACTGATATGTCCATTTAGCAATAGCACATAGCTAGCATAAATCTGAGCTTGAGAAAAACACATTTAGCTAGCAAAGTTTTAGACATCTTTAAGCAGACTGACTACATTTGTCAAACTGACTCCTGACAAAACTCAGTTTCCACATCTTGGAACATACGTTATTTTTTAAAGTAGAGATGTCAAAGTATATCATTAGCTTAAAACTTAAATTTTCTATCTTTTCTGTCTGCAGAATTTAGCCACAGCAACATCCAATGTTTTTGTAGATTACCACACAATTTGTTGCAATCGATTGCTAACTTGTATTTAATGTACTCTACACAACTAACCATTAGGCTACTTTTAACTCACATGCTAGCTAGCAAATTGTAAATCAACACTAACTAGCACATTGTGAGGAATTTTATAAATAGACAAACTAATCAATGACCAAACACAGAACAGGCCTACACAATCAAATAACACACCAATGACAGGACGGGGGCAGAGAAATGACTAGAAAGGAAAAAAAGCACATGATATGACAAAGCACAATGCCAAAATGACAGAAAAGCAGTTCTTGTCATTTTAATTTTATGATGTGCTTTTGTTTCTTTTATAGTCCTTAGTCCTGTTTTTGCTCATGTTCTGTTATTGGTGTGTTACCCAATTGTGTTCACCTGTTTGGTAAATGATTAGTTTGTCTCATTGTTAAGTCTCACTCTTTTATTCTAGTAATGATTATGTCCATTGACTGCTGTTCTGGTTTGTTTGATCACTTAGACTCTGGTTTTGTTTAGTTCAGTTTGCTTTTTGATTGCATGACTTTTTGCTTGTTTGATTACAATATTGAATTTGCCATTTTGGATTGCTTGCCATTTTCTTTTTTAATAAACTCATTGTTTTATTCTGACCATATGTTAAATCTTTACACGTGAACTATGGACTAACATTTTCAGTTGAACTACAAAACATTTAATAGCTGGAGCACAAAAACAGACAAAAAATAGAGAAAAAACCTTACTTGCTGGGCTCCCCTGTGGCTCTGAAACCCTAAGCAATAACTTATGTCATCAACGAAAAAGCCCTGATGACAGCACCTATTAATATGTTGTCCTCAAACCTGCAGAGAAGACAAAAGCTATCAACTATCAGAATAAGAAAAGCTCATCAAAATGATTTTGAAATTCTTTTTCTTTGCTTTTTAATAACCATGGTCTCATACAGTTAAATGATTAGAGTTAGCTACAGGGTTAGATTTTGTATTTTTTCTTAGGACATTAGTCAATGAATGAATTTGAAATGGATTTTTTTCTCCCATGAGATCATGTTCAAGTGAACATCAGTAAATCAGCACAGTCGGGCTGTTAAAAAAGAAAGAAAAGGTTGTGTGAAAAAGAAGAAAGGATATCTAGATTACCAACTGTAGCTTGTAGTGTGTGTGTGTGTGTGTGTGTGTGTGTGGATGTGTGAATAGTACTCCTGTTTGTCTTGTAGGTGGTGAGCACCTGTATATTTGTTTTGGTGAAACACTGAAAAGAAGTGAGGCGCTGAAAGAGATTTCATTAACAGCACATATGGGCTCTTAACAGATCACTGGTAAGAGACATCTTCCTGTCTTCATTTTACTCTAGAAAAAAATGGAAAGAGAAAGACAATGACAGACGGAATGAGAGAGGAGTTAGTAGGGGTCTCCAGTGACCAGAGGGAGCATGAGTGAGACAGCCTTAAGGCACGTTTAGATTTCTCTCAGGACACCCACACTGGTATAAAGAAATTGGCTTGTGAAGATGCTTCGTAAACACACGCTGACCTTTTAAATCCTGAAAACACTGAACACAGCTCATGGGCGCATGTCTTTGTGATTATGTGTATATAAGCTCTCACTCTCATATTAAAGCCCATGTAACAAACCAAATCTGTGCCACGAATGCCTCAGCGACATGTTAATTTTATTCCTCTGGAACACAAAATATGATCAAACTCGAATTCTTTCTAATACAAGCTGAGCTTTTTCTTGATATTTTTGAATGACTATAGATGAGAATCCAGTTGGGGTTTCGAAGACCTTGATGCATTTGTACAGATAAAATGAGAATAGCTGCTTCAGAAGATCTGGATGTTGTCACAGATATTCTATCTCTTGTGGGTGAAGCTATGAGTAAACAGCTATGAATGAATTATGGGTATGAAATTTAAGAATTCACTGCTGTTGGTGTTCATATCAATCATTGAAGTTGATCATTAAAACTTGTAACAAAATTAGCATTTGGCCTTGCAGTTCTAGTAATTTATCCAGCTAGCAGTTATCTAGTTCGCAAAAGTTAGGAATTTTAACTATCCTTAATATAGCTACACTCAGCAGCCACTTTAAAACAAACATCTGTACACCTGCATAATTATGTAATTATCCATTTAGCCAATCATGTAGCAGCACAACACAAAACATGCAGATACTGACTAAGAGCTTCAGGTAACGATCACAGAATGGCGAGAAAATTTGATTTCTGTGGCTTTGATGGTGGACTGGTTGTTGATTCCAGGTGCGCTGAAATACATGGTCTCCTGCTGTTGTAGCCCAGCCACTTCAAGGTTCTACATCCTGAGATGCTTTTCTGCTCATGACAGCTGCAAAAAGTGATTAGGTATCATGGCCCTCCTGTCAGGATGAACCAGTCTCACTATTCTTCTCTGACCCCTCTCATTAACAAGGAGTTCGCACATGCATAACTTCTGCTCTCTGGATGCTTTTTGTTTTTCACGTCATTTTGTGCAAACTCTTGAGACATTATGTGTGAAAGTCCCAGTCTGATGGGAACATTAGCTGAAGAACTTGATCTCACAGATGGGTTTCCAGGAGAGTTGGATGCAAGTGCAGATGATCAACTTTCTTAAATAATGCACAAAGAAACAATCAAACCAACAGCAATACTCAACAACCAAGGCAAGGAAGGCATTTAAATAGGGAAACGAATTAGAGGCAACACAAAACAGGTGTGCGCATTCACAGGAAGTGATGCAGACAACAAAGGAAGAAATTCAAAACACAAGTGAGGTTGCTCTCTAGTGGTCTGGAGGGAAATTGTACACAGTAGAGGTGACACTTGACCTGCATCTGCATTATTTTATCCATGTTATGCTGCTGCCTCCTGATAAGCTGATTGGAAAATTGCATAAATGTACTTAATAAAGTGGCCGGTGAGTGTAATGTTGAGCGTAAAAAATGTGAAGTAGATTTAATTTGGATTATTTTCGGTACAGCACTAGCAAAACAATAATGCATATATAGTACAATCAGAACTTTGTTCTTATATGTTTATTTATAGAGAGGTTAGCAGTATGTTGTTAGACAATGGAAATAGATAATGGAAAGGTTTGTTAAGTATGACAGGTGTGGCTTCTGATTTCAGAACCTCCTAGGGGATAACTACATGGATTATTTCTAGTAAAACTTTGGACAGTTCTAGAAAATGGACAGGAAAGAAAACAGACCTATCATCATGCTTTGAGTAGCAAGAAACAAGCAATGTGACTTGTTTAACTTTCAGATCAGCCAGACAATACAGAATAAAGAGCAGGCAATAACTCACTTCTCTGGTTTTTAGGGGCTTTTCACATTTGTATGCAAACATTTAGCACCATAAAACTGGAATTGTGCTTTCCCTTTCAGCCATGTTTCCATCACCAAAGATTCCAGATGCAAGTTATTTTTGTATGCGTGTCTAGCAGCATTGTGTCTTTGCTTTACTGGTAATGCATACATCACACAACATATGACAGTACACGAACAGAATAACAAAAACACCAAAAGGATGGGACGCTCTCTCACTTGTCAATCACAGAGACACTAACCAATGGTGGCCACCTGTAAACGTATGTATGTGGAAGAGGGCGGGTAGCACTTTTCTCCTAGCGCGTTACACTGCTTTATAATGCAGCATGAGCAGCAGTTTTGAAAAGATGTGGTTGACTGTTGGGTGGGAATTGGCAGATGACTGAACTGGGGAGCAAATGGGTAAAAAATATCATATGCTGGGGCTTTTACTGTCACCACATCTTAACCCAATAGAACACTTATGGGAAAATTGCCATCATCAAAGCACAAACTGAGGGAACAGTATTCATCCCTCCTGTGCAGTTTCAGAATGTACACCCAACTGAAGATGTTCTGGTGACTTGTGCTGGCTCAACACCTTATTAAGACACTTTATGTTGTTTTATTCCTTTAATTTGTCATCCATGTGTATTAGATAGAGTATAAGAGGAGCTAAGCATGGTTATGTGTGTGTATGAGAGAAAGAGCGAGAGAGAGAGAGAGACAGACTAGGAGACTGTATGAGCAGCATGAGGGAGACTCAGGTGAATTTTAATGGCTGTTTTCGCTGAATATTTGTACGCTTGGCTGATTTGACAGAGTGGAGTCTGTGAAAAGAACAGGATCTTAAACTACCTGCCCTCTCATGGGCCAAACAGTCACAGCAGAGAGGATGATAATGAGACAATAAGCAATGCTCACACTCTGTCTCCTGCTCTTTTTTTAAAATATCTCTCAACCTCCGCTATATAAAAGTGCTCTGTTTGCATTGTTGCTTTGGAGACTATAGCCTAATTATATTGAATTATAACCAAATGCATGTCGGCTAAAATGGAATATGGTATAGTGTCTATTTTCTTCTCTCTCTCTCTCTCTCTCTCTCTCTCTCTCTCTCTCTATCTATCTATCTATCTATTCATATGAATAAAAGCTGGTTGTTTCACCAAAGCTTAATCGCAGTACTAATGACATACTAGCTCTCAAATGCAATCAATGCAAATGAATGCTAATGTTCAAGTTTGCGCCGCTTCTCAAAACACATAAATTCAATTACTTTTATGAAAGCACTCTGTCTCGCCGGCACTCATACAACCATACACTTCAGGGGTCCCAAATACAAATTAATGATGAGTAAAATTAATAAAATATTGAAAGCATACATTTAAAAACAGGGGAGGCACTTAGAAAATGATTATATTTCGTGTAAATGGCATGTTGTAGGTAGATATTATTTATTATCACTGTACAGAACAGTTTCTTGTGCTCTAATACACAGCCAATGCTATATACTATTCTGTATAGTATGATCAATGCTGACCATGCTCACTGAGAAGGATTTTTTACTGAAATTAAGTAGCCTATTATGTGTGTGTGACACTGTAGCAATTAGAGCAATTAAACCATAGAGTTCTGTTTAATTACTTGCAATGGCTTACACCAAGGGCATGTAAAAGTCAAATTACACAGTATAACCTCAAGATCCTAATGTTTCATTAAATATTCATGGTGGTAATGCTGCAGTAGGGAATGTAATGCTTTTTATAAGATTTAGATGGAAAGCAGGCTTCACATCTCAAGGGTTTGAGCTCTGCTTGCTGATGTTCTCAGAGAGTCTGCAGTGGAGACCGTTCTTCATTGCCTGTTTTTTCTTATTTTGACATTGCTTTATATTCATATTTACTCTATGTTGCCTAGCCCAAGCTATGCCTGTTTCCTGTTCCTGAGTATTACTTAACACATCTGATTTATTTCCACAAACTTAGTTTAATTAAGCCTTTAACCTGCACCTGCATATTCCCGTCTGCTGTTTATGACATCTACTGCTATAAACACAAGAGTAATTATGCTGATTATTCCATTAGTTATGAAAGCAATTGTATTACATTGCTCTCTTTTGTGTGTGTGTGTGTATGTGTGACATGCCAAAAAAAGACCATTAAATAAGAGATAAATTTGTATATTTACAGATGACACTATTGTTTAGTTGTTATTGAGAATGCACTAGGCTTACATGACTCGATAGCAAAAATTAAAGTGGATATTGCAGCTGTATTGTTATGAATCTCCTCATAACGCTCACACTCATTGTGACTTTAAAGCTGCTCTGTGAAAAAAAACCCATCTCTTAGCAAACAAGATCAAGGGACGTAATGTACTTGTAGCAAGACAATAATAATAAACTTTGATTCATATAGTGCATTTCATACCTGAAATGTAGATGAAAGTGCTCTACAAAACACGTTATTGCTCGTAGTATTGAAGTGCATCATAAAAGTCTTTGAAGGGAACATTTTTTCTGCAAAACTTTCTGGGAGTGCATTAGCGCACTTCAAGGAGCCAGAGGAATAGGAATATTTTTGTAATCCTTTGTACTAATGTACATACAGACTGGTGACAATTTTAAAGGAACCAACAATGGCTCTGTTATTCTGTGTACAGTTTTGCTGGCATGCTTTGAATCCACTTTGTCCTATTAGATTGAAGCTTCATGGCAAATCAATAGAAAGTTATTCTGACTGATGACCTTTATCCCATCATATTACATTTCTTGATTACTCACATTAAAATGACATAAATCATATGCTTTGGCCTTCACAGCCACCAGATCTGAGCTCAGTTGAAAACCTTTGGGAGATTTTGGAGTGCCGTGTCTGATGTTGCGCTCCACCACCACGTCAAAACCAAACGTAGGAATATCTATTGGTAGGATGGTGTTCATCGCTGCAGTAGAGTTCCAGAGACTTGTACAATCTAGCAAACAATTCTTCTAGCAGCACATAATGGCCAATCTTACTAAGACACTGGATCATGTTGTTACTTTTCCTTTATTTCTTTTTTTTTCATCCATATTGCATAAATTGTGTATATTGAAATATTTTGTGATGTCTTTAGCAATTTTAGTATTGGTTGAAGATTTATTTGGGTTATTCCTGGGAGAAGTTGGCAATTTCTCGCTCTCTGACATCACAGGGGGAAATTGCTAGCACAGTTACGATGACATTTGAAAGGCGAAAAAAATTTAAGTGAACTCTCAGTCACAATGGGAAGCTTTCACTTTTAGATACAGCAAGAAACAGCAAGAGGTTCTTTTCTTACTCACCGTTTTCCAGAGATGTTAAAGCCATATTAATAAGAAATCCAAGGCAGAAGTATTACAGACAGCAAATGTTGGACTCAAAGATCCAGAATGCAATGCAGATGCATGACATTAGCCAGATTTCCATTGCAATTAAAAAAAAAAAGTCAACAAAACACAATTGCGAATGGTCTGTTTCCAGTTACTCATGTTATATGATCAAATCTGTGGATTCCTCTCATGTGACAGTCATTCAGATCTCCGAGACCTGATGTTTGCATGGGATTTCGGTGCCATTGACCACAATAGCTGTAGTAGTGGTTAATCGAATGCGAAAAATGTGTTTCCATTTCGATTGTGCAAAATATAAATTTATCAAATTGTCTGAAAAACCACCTCTCCTGAACATATAAACTTTATATAAACTGCAATTTATGAGTTGTTTTTTAAATTCACATGCTTCCATTACTCATTTTTTAGTGTGCAATTTCAAATTGTTCATTAAGCAGGTAAATGGAAACCCGGATACTGTTGCATCGAGTTACAGAGACTCGACACGGCTAGTCAGTGATCTATGAGATGACAAGCATGATGGCATTTTGGTGGTGTTAGCATGAAAGCTGAAGCTTTAGTAGCTGATTTGTTTGAACACACTGCACAGGTGAGGAAGTGAGAAAAACTGGACAGACTAAAGGACTAAAGTACTGCTGCATCACTCTCTTAACATGCTAATTTTAAATATTAATGTGCAAGGGTCAAAAACATGTAAACAAGTTTACTGCATAATTCTACATGGTCCTGATCAGCTTGCATCTTTGGCACACATCTACTGTGTTTGTCATTCCAATTGCCACCTCTCTTCCACAGCCCTAGAATATTGAGCAAAACTGTGTCCAGGACAATATGACTATTCTACCAAAATTCCTAAAGTGGACCAGAAGGGTATACATTATTTATGCGTGGATTCAGTTAAGTAACCGACGCAGGGCTCCAGCTCAGAATGTACACACCATAATATCAGACTTTAAATAGAAGGTTGTGTTGTGGAGCTGTTATTGTATTGTATTGTATTGTGGTTAAACGAAGGGAGACACAATGCTTTGCATAAGTATTCACCCCCCCTTGAACTTAACAACTTAACAACTTTTGTAATGTTACTACCTATAACTAAAATAGACGTTTTTATTATTTGATTTACCTGATACAATATGCCAAACATTTGAAATTTTTATTGTGACACAAAGGGTAATTAAACAACAACAAAAAAAGCAGGGATTTGACGGTTGCATAAATATTCATCCCCACTGGGCCAGTACTTGATAGAACCACCTTTGCAGCTGCAATTATAGCTGCAAGTCTTCTGGGATATGTCTCTATCAGATTTGCACATCTGGAGCTTGATATTTTCGCCCATTATTCTTGGCAAAATTGCTCAGGCACTGTCAGATTGGAAGGTTTTTCAAGAATTGCCACAGATTCTCAGTCAGATTGAGGTCACAACATTTTATTTTTCTTTGCAAAGAATTTTGTGAACTTTATTGAATTCCCCCTTCAATATTGTTCTATTTTGTGTCGATTCATGATCCCTCCATCCATCCATCCATTCATCCGTCCATCCATACATCTGTCCATCCATCCATCCATCTGCTTAGTTTTTTTTAATGTCTTTTAGAACTAGATTCACCATTGTGCCAAAACTATATGATTGAAGTGACATTATAGAAAAAAAAACCAAGGGATGATGATGATGTGCCAAATAATAGCAGCAATAATAAAAGATACTTTTCTTAAGAGTGAAAAAGAAAACTGTGGTTTATATGGAATCAGGGTTGTTCAGGGACAAGGTAGAAAGCGAACATGTGTCATTTCTGTCTTTTCATCCACCACCGAGTTTGTCCCCTGCAGGCCTTAAGTATAATCAATACGCCATTTTTTTTTTTTTACTGTTTCTCTAAGAAGATGACTTAAATAAGAAACTTTTGCTTTATTAATAGCAAGAATGAGACTACACAGTACTTCATTAGACTAACAGATAATTTAATGAACCAAAGCGTTTGAAATCAGTGCTCTACAACAATTTTTTTTTACTTTCATTTAAATGAGCTGCCATTATTCATGTCAACTGAAAGTGCTGCTACGCTAAGGAAAGTTTGAGTGCAAATAACAAAACTTCTTATATTAAGACTCCATGTTAGTGACCAGAAAGTTGTGAGGTTACTGTTGAGCAAGACCTTTAAACCTCAGCTGTGCATCTGTATGCTTGGATAGCATCACTTGTAAGTTAATCATTCATCTTCAGTATATCTGTTTTATTCAGAGTATTGGTTAAATTCAGAGTCTTTCCCGGGAACACTTAGAGTGAGGTGGGAATATACCTTGGATAGGATGCCAGTTTATTGCTCGGTATCACACATACACACTTATCCCCTTTTGACAAATTGACAAACCGAGCAATAAGTAACTATGGTTGAAACAGTGTTTCAAAAACTCCTCTGCTGGTTTTTGCAGGTCATGAGCAAAAAAACAGCACAGACATGTTCAAAACAAAACAAAACAAAACATATAATGTTATTTGTTTTAACAAGACGTGACGAATTTTTAATGGTTACCATCACATATTAGTGTTTTTGCACAACACATAATGGGTTTTGCTGGTCACCATCACATACATGTACTAGTGTCTCTTGCCCAATACATGATACACTACCCAGCTTAAACCAGCTCCTCTGATCAGCAACCAGTGCTGACCAACAAAACCATCTTAAACCGGCTGCCAACTATGCTGGTCTGTGCTGTCAATGTCAACATTGCTTGTAATGTTTCTTCTTGAAAGGCCCGTGAAAGCTTTAACAAACATGACAGCCCAAACCTCTTCAACAGTGCAAATGTAAGTGAAACAGCTTGTTACATAGACAGCTGACATTGATATACTCTTTTGCTTAATGGATGTAACAGTCACTTTTTTTCAAAGATTGTCAAAAGTCACTTCACGGTTACAAATAATAAGCTCACAGCTTATATACCACACCGCTTTTGCATGATAAGCAGAAAACCTATAGTATAGCTGGCCTTTGCCAGAGAGCTGTTATCTAGCAATAAGTAGGCTCCATTTTTAATGTGCTAAAAGTATTAGTGTAATATGAGTCCAGCTGGTTTCCTGAACACAATGCCAGATCAGATTTCTTTTTGATTAAAATGCTTCCCAGTGACAACAGCTTTGAAAATGGATCAAGAGGTGTTTTTATATATTAGGAAACCTAGTATCAGTGTGATGAAAGAAGACCAGGTAATAAAGTGAGGTTCGCTGCAGCAGAGCTTTGGGTGGGAAAATGGAGCCACAGCAAAATGGCCACCAGCCCTGTGTCTTTCTACCAGCTTGAAACAGTAGATAAAGAAACACACACACACACACACACAGACACACACACACACACACACACACACACACACACACGCACACACACACACAGCCTCAGAGTTGTCACCCCTGAAGAGCCATTAGGCCACACGTTCATCTTTCCTCTAACCTTTTCAGTATCAGTCTCGCTGTCTTTCCCTCACAGACACAGACAATTAAATCTATTCCTAAAACCATGCCAGTGTTGGTTATGCCTCATGCCAGTCTGCGCCTGTGCACCCCTGAGGATGGCAGCTCACCCTGCCATGTGCTGCAGCCCTGTTTAGCCCTGTTTATACACTGTTTAATGCCAGCCAAGGGCCTGGAATACAGACACACAACTCTCTTCTCATCATCACTACTCCTCCTCACCCTGTCCTTCATCATGCTGCTCTTCTCCCTGAGGAGAATTTAGGTGTGGGCCAGAAGATGCCATGCGTCCTGAAACACAGATAAATCTGCTTGCACATTTCTGGACTGTCTGATCTATTTTGTGTTTCGTTTTTTTACTGGAACATTCAAGAACATCAGAAATCATAGTATATTGTAACCACATTGTTATTCAATAATCTCATGAAAAGTGCGATATTTTACAGAATACCATATTTAATAATGAGTAAACAATATCCTACAAGCTATGAATCCATATATTCTTAAACTTCCACTATTCGTTAAAATATTCATCTCAAAGCATACTGCCCATTAACTAATATACGTTATTCAGTAATTATATTGAAACAAACAGGAAAGTTTAGGAGTGCCAAGGAGTCTGGTCCTGCCAATGGATCCTGGGTGTTTAAAGGCTTAAAGTAATGTATCTGCAACATATATAATGTATTTTCTGTAAAAGTTCTCCTTCACTCAAATTCAAAGGTTGCTAAGATGAGCAATGAGATGATTAGCATTGCAGGCAACAAACAACTTTGAGTCTTGTATCGATCAGAGAAGTAATAACGCAAAACCCTCTGAGTTGTTATACCTTGATTCAGATGGCTCCCTAATTTTCAAATTTATTCTATAACAAATATACAACAAATATAACTTAACATTCCTCATACATGTAATGTAGTGTGATTCCTGTGTAAGGACTGACAGTTACAGTTCACATGCTTACTCTTAACATAAATATAATGTGATCTATACAGTCGTGGTCTGAAGATTACATACATTGACATGAATGTCATGGCAGTATTGGGCTTTCAATGATTTCTTTAAACTGCTCTTTTTCTGTTGCAGAGTCAGCCAAAAATAATGTATACACATTTCAGAAACACTTCTACTCATAAATGTCTAGAAGCTAATGGCCACCACTTTGAGCACCTCTTGTAATTGCAGAGGCCAAAGGTAACTTGTATTAATTTTGTGATGTCTGAATAAATTTAGTTTTAAAATATATATACAAATTTTTCTTTTCCTGATGTGTGTATACATTTTTTGGCTGACTCTGTACATATTTAATAGGAAAAAAAACAAGAATTTAGTGCACAGGTTTTAATTAATTTTGGGTGTCTGAAATCAACACCGGATCAAAAATATACATACACCTAGTAAGATTTATTCAGTGGTGCTTAAAGTTCCAAAATGTCTTTTAACTTGCCAAGGCCAAAGTCCTCTTAACTTCCTGTTAGTGATCATGATTGACTACAGTTGGTAGCCTGTGTGTGCAAAACATAAAAAGGGTTTGTTTGAGAGCATTCATTTTGATTGACCAACATATAGTATAATGGGAAAGTCCAAGGAGCTCAGTGCAGATCTAAGAAAGAGGATCACAGATTTACACAATTCAGGTATGTTTCTTGGAACCATTTATAAATTACTGCAGATTCCAAGATCATCAAACAATTGTACCTAAGTACAGGTAATTGGGAGGTGTATCCACTTTGCCAAGCCAGATTGCTGGAAGAAGACCCAGACTGTCACCTTCAGCTGAAAGGAAATTGGTTAAAATGGTCAGGAACATGTGTGACATGTGACATTTATTTGTGAATTAAGAATTGTTTTTGGGATGTGTGAGGAACACCACAGAAGAGGATTAGGGCCACGTGAAATAAATTTCAGAGAATTCTGAGATAAAACTCTGTACTCTGAAGAAAAAAGGCAGACGTATGTGAAAAAGGTTAGTTTTATCCCTCAGAGGGCTGGCTTTTTTCCCTAAGAATTCAGATTTTTTTCTCAGAATTCTGAATTTTTTTCTCCCAGTTCAGACTTTTTTCTCAGAATTCTCACGTTATTCTCACAGTTGTGACTTCTTTCTCAGAAGTATCACTTTTTTTCTCAGAATTCTCAGAAATTTAATGTGGCCCTAATCCTCTTTTGTAGAACCCAGAGGAAACCCACATGTGAGAACATGTGAACTTCTAGACGGACCGAAACCCAAGCTCAACATTGAACTAGAGACTCTGGAGCTGCGATGCAGAAATGCCACTGTGCTGCCTGAGATGACATATTTATTAATAATACTTATTTATTTATTGCATCTATTATTTTCATGGGAAGTATGATATGATAGATGTAAAACCTGACACTAAAACCAGAAACCTTTAAATGATCATAGCACAGTGCACAGTGTTTATTTTATCCTATATCATTTTTCTTTCTTTCCCCAAAGGGGCACTTTTCAAGTAAACTGTAATATATTCTGGAGTGTGGGGCCATGAATCATGCTGTTCGCCCGAAAGCAGCTGACTAAATATTAAGGGAATATTTCATACCGAATCCACTTGAGGAACAGCCTCATGGCATGAGCAAGATATAGCAAATAATAGTAATAGGAAATAATAAAAAAGTATTAGAGTTGAATATTATAAGTGTGTTTTAATGACTACCATACGGCTTAGACAAATTAATTACAATGTCATAGCATTTTATTCAGAAACTGTAAAGGCAGTTGTAGCTCAGTGTTTAAGATGTTGGACTTGTGATTGGAAGGTCGTGAGTTCAAATCCCAGCACTACCAAGCTATCACTGATGGGCCCTTGAGCAAGGCCCTTAGCCCTCAACTGCTCAATTGTATAAATGAGTTATATGTAAGTCGCTCTGGATAAGGGCGTCTGCCAAATGATGTAAATGTAAAACACACTTTAAACAGCAAGTATTGTGTGCTTTGTTTATTTTTAGCTGGCAACATTGGAAAACGGCAATTTAAAAAATCCTCCATGATTATTAGCATGCTGACTTTCTTTTTGTGGTGGGAGTTAAAGCCATTTGAAAAAGGTTCAGAGAAATAGTTGCACACGCCATTAAATTGTTCGCAAGTTCTTTTATATCACATTATCTTGTCACAAGTTTAAGATATTATTTATTCAAGAGCATATGAAAGATAAGAATAGCTGATCCATTAAAGGACCATTCCTTTAGTTTGAACATTTAGTTTTGAACTGTAGCTATGAGGTGATTGACAGTAATGGAAATCTTTTCCATAACCACATGCCCGCGTTTTCTTACTCGCACGAAACAACATGATTAAGTTGTGTAGTTTTATTATAACAAGCAAATAAACTTGTGTAATATATCATTGAGAGTCTGTATATACAAATTAAGTTAACATAACTTATTGGGACAGTTCCACCATCAAGTACATATACACCATATAGCACTAAGGGGTAAAACTATTCTAGTGTCTAAGATGGCTGCCCATACAATGATACTGGGTTCAGATGCACTTTGAGCATTTGTAGAAAGTCTGCATGACATACCTTAAGATGTGTATTGGGGTGTATGCTGGATATTTCTGGAAAAGATTTTGAGTGAGATCGAGTTCCAAGCCTTGTTACATCAGCCTCATAGCTCCTGTGCAAAACAAAAGAAGCAAACACCAAAAAAAAAAATCCAACACCAATCCTGTCTTAGCTGATTGACTATGCTTGGGGTGAATGGAATATTGTGTCAACATGAATTTGTGGCTTAAATAATCATTTCCGCTGAAGGAAAGTGTTAGGGCAGTGTTTATGAATAGAGATCTAATTCCTAAACCAAACATTATGCCAAACCTTAAACTGCACACCAGCAAGTCCAGACTTGTATCCTTATTCTCATACCTGCACACAGTTTGCTATTAGCTTCACAGTTTTCAGATGATTAGCTGTATCATCTATAAGATAGAAAGTGTTCACATTTTTTCAGAGATTTAAGATGGGTGACAAAGAAAAATCTGGGAGCTTTGAAATTTTGAAAAGGAATTTTGTTAGTGTGTGTTGTTGCACTCCACCGATGGAGTGTTTGACTGATGACCTTTATTCTATAATGAAACATTTCCATCTTGATGAGAGTGGTCTCTTTCAGGATGACTCCGCCCTATCCACAGGACATGGACGTTCACTGAATGGTTTGCTCAGGATGAAAAATATGCAAATCATATGGTATGGCCTACAGAGTTAACAGATCTAAACCCAACTGAACACCTATAGGAGATTTCTGATCAATATTTTAGATAGCACTTATCGTCAAAACACCAACTGAGGGAATATGTTTTGGAAGAATCTTGTTCATCACTCCAGTAGAATTCCAGAAACTTGTAAAATCTATTTTAAGGTGCTTTTTGGCTTTCCTGGAGTCCCAGCACCTTATTAAGACGCTTTATGTTGATTCTTCACCTCATTCCTCCACCATCTGCATAATTAAAACTATTTTAATGTATAACTGGTCCATTTTGTTTGTAAAAGCAAGCATCTAAATATTCTAATACTTGACACTCAGTTGCTAAATATGCAACAAAATCTGTGATTTTAAGTGACAGATGGGCTTTACTGCTTCCTACACCAGGCATCTGTGTTGAAGAGCATTAAAAAAAGGACTGACTGTCCTCATAAGTGCACTCCTATGTGTCACAAGCAGAGAAAAAGCGAGAGCACAGAGGGAGATAGATGGCATGAGCCAAACAGACAGAGAGAGGGATAGAGAGAGGGATAGAGAGAGAGAGAGAGAGCGAGAGAGAGAGGAACAGAAAAAGGGAGAGAATGGTTTGGATAGAGTTAGAAAGGAAAAGAGAGAATGTTTATAGCTGATGAAGAGCAGGCACTGCCCTGTGTTTATGAGAAGACAGTAGTGAGGACTGCACACACACACACACACACACACACACAAAGTTACTTAAGACTTACACTTTACACGAGAACCCTGTTCCATCAAAACTGCACTTTTATTTGACAGTTGACCTCAACACTTCTGTGTCATGATCCTCTTTCTCACAGGAACAGATGGAGATATTTATGTTCTCTACAGTAATATTATCCTCACTCTAATTTTCTCTCTATGCTTAGGCCAGTTTCTATTCTCCATCAGCTATGAGGTTTGTCAGTGCATGCCCTTTTTTGTCCACATATTTTGCAGTGTAATGTGTTACCTATGAGGTTGAACGTGGCCAAGGATAAAACTTTCCACTTTCTGTTTATGAACTTATAAACAGTATGCTAATAAACCAAAATCTGAGCACAGATATGTAAATAATCAAACATGATGAACAGTAATTGTAAGTAATAAATATGAAACTGTATTTGCTTTGTAGAAAAGACAAAGTGTTTTGTGCTCAGTGTGTCAGTACACGTAGTTTCACTCGCAAATTCATAACAATTCATTTGTATTAAGATATTATCAGTGCTAGAGAGGGTGGCACAGTGGTGCAGTAGTGAGCGCTGTCGCCTCACAGAAAGTAGGTTCTGGTTTCAGACCTCGCAGCAGACTGGGGCCTTTCTGTGTGCAGTTTGCATGCTCTCCCTGTGCCTGCATGGGTTTCCTCCCACAGTCCAAAGACATTCAGATTACGTAAACTGGCTACTCCAAATTACCCATGAATGGCTGGTCATTTCTTTGTTAGCCCTGTGATAGATTGGTGACCTGCCCAAGGTATATCCCACCACTCACCCAAGGTCAGCTGGGATTGGCTCCAGTTTCCCTGCGACCCTGACATATAAACAGGACAGGTAACGGACAGATGGATAGTGCTAGAGCTGGAGTTAGAATTCTTTTTACAATGATCAAAAATATAACAGAAGACAGACACATATAATTTATTTCAATGATATTATGAAGAGCTGCATGGCATACTAAAGGATTCCAATCTGGACACCAGTTGCTCTACATAGTTAAGCATTTCCCTGTTCTAATCCGCCTAAATCAGCTGAAGAAGAGCTCAGTAATTAGCTGGTAGTTCCAAACCATAAAAATATCATCAAAAAAGGAGTAAAAAACATCTGGTATATTATAATCAAGGCTCAGAAAAGGCTATAATGCCAAAAAGATCAAAACAAAAACACCTGGAATTACTGATTTAAAGGATGAATTCACCCTGAAACACATTAAATAGGGTTATATAATATTTTTATGTGTTTAATGTGATTTTGGAGTTAATTTGTTGGTTAGTCAGTGCTGTATTTTTGTTATTTCAGGGAGAAGTTTTCAGTTGTTTGTTACAATGATGCCACATGCTAGCACGGTTCCAATGATGGCTTACAGGACAAAAAAATCTCAACCATATGTAATAACTGTTAATGGTATGACTGTACCATTGGCTCTAAAAAAGAGCAAGAGCTCCTTTTCTCATTCACTGTTTTCCAGCAACCTCAACGTCATATTAATGAGAACTCCATAGAAGACATGGTAGAGACTACAAACGCTGGAAATCAAAGGTCCAGATTACAGTGCAGCTATACGACACAGTTCTAAGAGATAATGAACACGATGGTGTTGACAGCAGAGTGTACAGATCAGGAGGCGAGAGAGTTGGAGAGAGTCTAATGGACTAAAGCCCTGCTGTATCACTCACTTTAGATGGAAATGAAACAAGGAGCCACTATGAGAAGGCTGTATCAAACTGTAACCAAAGTAAAATTGTCCAACTGGATGATTTACAATGTATAATTGAAGATCCAACTGAGGATAACTTATATATTATAAATATTGATTTGCAGATTGTAAGAGTGGGTTCTTTTTTTAAACAAAAAAAGATTTATACAAGTCCCAAAAAGAACTCTAAACAATAATGTATGTGTGTACTCACAGTTACAGTATGCTTCATTAATGTATGTAACATGTATTACAGTTGGGTGTCTCTCAGTTGGGGCTGGTTGTTGTAAGTTTTCCATGGTATAGCACAGCTGGATTGACAATCCAACAATTGGATTGCCAAATCCCACCAGTGACTGCATTCCACTTTGAGGCCCAACCTCAGAAACTTCGGCTTACGTTTTTGTGCATCAATGAACTAAAAAGATCTCAGGAGTAATTCATACAAATTTAGAGTATGGCTTAATTCCATTTCATACAAATGATGTTTGTATAAGGTACAAGTGCTGACCTCATCCTGAACCCTAACCTTAACTTTCAGAACAGAAGCAACAGGAGCAAATTGTAAAATTTGTGACATCTTGTAGTGGGAAGTCATGCTAGAGTTGATAATTTTATTGCTTTATTTTCTTCTTATTTTTTAATTGCGTCATTTGTGCCTTCTGTCCCTTGGTCTCAGGCATCACCTTGATGGTTCAGTAGGTAGAGTTGGTTCTTTACTGCTTCACAGTCCAGGCTTTGGACTGTAACTTTTCCTGAACTCAGGTCACTGTCTGTGTGAAGTTTCATATGTTGTCTCTATGTCTGTGAGGGATTCCTCTGGGTTCTCTGGTTTCTTTCCACTTCCTTGATGATTGATGTCTAATGTACTTTGAATTGACACTCAATGATAGATTGGTGTCCCATCCAGGGCATGTAAGTGACCTGCTCCTGGCTTTGAAGAATGAAGCATGTACTGAAGATGAATGAATCAATCCTTTGGTCGACTGGCCCATTTAAATCAATAAAAAAAATCATTTTTGTTTGAACTGGTTTAATTGATTTTATTACTTATCCCTGCTTTGCTGCTTTGTTATTTTTGCTTTAGCAAGTGTATTATTTGTATTCCCATTTCAGTGCCTTTGTTTGTTTGATATTTGTTCTGTGAGCCTTCTGTGTACTCTGCAATTTAAATAAAGGTTGAAGGACAAAGTATTTTTATGCTCCACTGGAAATGGAATGAATTTTCTGTTTCTAGGATTGAGGCTTTTTTTGCAGTTAATGGATGGCTGCTAAGCAATATCCTGTTTTTAATTAAGCAGAAGAAACCATTGCTTAATCAATTTGAAATAAAGAGATTGAGCTAGGGGGTGAAGGTGTTCACTTATTTCATTTCTTTGTGTGGTGGTGTAAAACTTGGAACATAGTAAACAGTTTCATTAGACATAAAAGCAAAGTAAATGGCTAAAACTATATGAAGGGACACCACATATTTAT
>JAQQZR010000012.1:6825215-6841268 GCA_030068235.1 Notoglanidium macrostoma
ATAAAATATTGGCTCATGTGATTTGAAAGTCTTTTAGTTTACATTTTATTCAAATTTAAAGAACGTCCCAACTTTTCGGGAATTCGGGTTGTAAGAAAAAATGACTATCGCACTAAATAGAAAGTATGAGTTTGTGATTTCTGTAGGTTTCAATAGAGTTTATACTTACACTCACATTTGACGTGCTTATGACACGGCTGGTGTGGATTAAAAAGCTTGTTTCTGGTGTTAATTGGCCTTTAGACTTGCTCTTTCTTGCTTCTGATAATCTCACCTGGATGCTGTAAAGCTATATATCTCCTAACTGCTGCTGTAATCATAAAGAACTCATCCCAGGACTCAATCATACTAAACATCTCGTCTACACATTTCCTTCTTAAAAGTCTTTCCTTATGGCATCTCAGGGAGTTTTTCCTTGCCACTGTAGCCTCTGGCTTGATCTGATAAGGATCTAAAGCTACATCTGAATTGATTCTAAATAGAATTGATTCAGTTTTATTCCATGAACATGTTGGTGGTCGAAATAAACAACTAACTGTTGGAGGTTTCCACACATATGCTTACCTCTAGGATGACAATAAAAATGTGTTGAGTTTGGTATGTCAATAATTTTGCACATTTGATTAATCACATTTGTAGCCTTTACAGAGTTGCTGTAGTTTATTTATATGGGTAATAACTACAGGTAAAATAAATCAGACATTTCGTAAATAGACTCTTTGCTATATTTTAAAGTAGGGTGACAGTAATAATGTTACACCAAGATGTAAGACATTGGACATGCTTTAATTTTAATCATTTTTTCCATGTCAGATAAATTCAGTTTTGGTTATGTGATTGCACTCATTGTGAGGCTGTAATGTTAGTGCAGTTTTGGCCCAGTGTGGATTTAGGAATGGCACTGTGTTGACAGATTGTCGCTTCTCTCAGTTCAGCACAGACACACTCATTTCTGACCATGCAAAGCCAAGGATGAAAAACAAACTGGCTTACACTCAACACAGTCAGCAATATGCTCAGTACACAAACACAGAACCTTTAATTTGATATTAAAAATGATATCAGTAACTGCCAAGTTAATTCTCACCTCTATTTCCTGGTAGGAGCTGTTTATCATGGCTATGAGCATGTTGAGCAGGACCACCACCATGGTCACGTTATACACGCCGTATAGCACATAGCCAATATTCTCAATGAACTTATGGTCGTACTTCAGAACCACTGAGATCACCTCCGACAAGCCAAAAATGGACCAGAACAATGTCTTAAAGCTCTCCTCAACCCTGAAACACACAAAGGAAGTGATTTACGAGTGTTAATTACCACTTTCTTTCTTTCCCCAAGAGGACAGGAAGAACTGGTTATTTTCTTTGACAGTGTTACACCTCCTGAAGCACTTAAGCCATGATGTGTTACACTTTGCCAGTTTACAAATGATCACTTTCAATTCAATTCAAAGTAGCTTTATTTGCATGACTGTATTATCATCAAAGAATCAGGAAAACAGCAAAAACACCAGAAAATATTAATAATTACAATAAAAAACATTAACAATAGACAACAATAAATAATAATAACAGCACAAAGATACTGTTCATGCTAATACTAATAGCAGCAGTCCTAATGAAAATAATAGTCATTCAGAGGCAATTGAGATTTTTTTTTAGTGTGAGCACAGGATCAGTCATCAGCAGGGGAGCTGGTGGCGTGCTTCAAAATGACTCAATCTTTCATAATGTATGTGTGTGTGTGCTCTAGTGTCTCACTGAGACCCTACTGTACACATCCAAAACTCACATTGGTATGGAGTCACGTTAGTTTATACACATTAGTATAAAAAATATAAACTTTCAAAGTTACATGAGGTCTTATATTTCCCAGTAGTAACATAATACCTATGTGCTAGTGGAGTGGAACCGCATGTTAGATTTCTCTGGTTCGATACTGAAATCATTATCTGACATCTTTTATAGGATTCTCAGTTAAGTTGAACACAGAGACTGATAATGAGCAGGAGAGTGTTTTGTGAAAAAATTCTTTTCCAGAGTCTAAAAAGATAAAGCGTTTGTGATGATCAATGTAGGTATATTAGAAAAGCAAAAATACTCAGGTTTACTGAAAAATATAGGTTTACTATAAAGATAACACTGATCTGATACACAGCAGAAAATTAGATTGGAGAAAAAGTGGAGATTGGAGAAAAGAAGGAAGTTGACCTGATCCTACAAAAATTAGGAAAAATTGGTATCCATCCATCCATGCTCTTATCCATCAGGATCACGTGGAGGCCGCAGCCAATTCTAGCTGACTTCGGGTGAGAGGCAGAGTACACCCTGGACAGGTCACCAATCTATCTCAGGGCTAATACAGAGACGAACAACCATTCACACTCACACTCACACCTATGGATGATTTAGAGTAGCCAGTTGACTTCATCCTCATGTCTTTGGGCTGTGGGAGGAAACTGGAGAGCCTGGAGGAAACCCTCACAGGCACGGGGAGAACATGTAAACCACAGTGCCACCTCAGATTGTATTTTCTGTCAGGATTGTTTCTTTTGTATAAATATGTGCATTATTTATATTGTTTTTCTAAGTGCTTCATTTTAAGGCGCAATAACTTTTATATTGGGTGGCTGTCGATATCAGCTGATACTAAAGGTTTCAGTATTAGTATCAGTACTGGGGATAAAAGTGGTAATGTGTCATTGCAACTCAAAACATAAACAGGAAAGATTCTAATGAAGGAAACTTAACAGGGAATCAGTTTTTAAGGATCAAATTAATGAATTCATTCATTCATTCTCAGTAATTGCTTTATTCTTTTGGGGCTGCTGTGGATCTGGTGCCTATCCTGTCCCAGGGAAGCAAATTACTGTATCCTAAATATAAATTTTATAAATCATAAGACGACCACCTTGTGCAGGAAAATCCTTGTGCATGAGCTTATTTTCCTTTTCCTGGCCCTTAACACACACATGTCTGACTTACTGCAGAGTGTTTTCTGTAGGTGCCTTTGTGTCTTTTGTGTAAAATTCAGACCAGAGAAATGAGGACTGGAATGACTTCTGAATTGGATTCTGTAATATCAGCATGACTATACAGGAATATGACGATGAACAAGCTTGTCTCACTCAGCTTGCTAGTTAAATGAATACAGTGGCTGTGTGTTAGGGTTAACTTGTCCTGAACTACAGTTAAAGTCCTCTCAAGGCAGGACTGCAAATATTCTGTGCAGCTGATTAAATAATGTTTCATTTGAATTGCAAATTGCAAGCATGATTCAGCTAACTGATCCTACCAGCTTTTAGTACCATCTTAAGGGCTGTTGTAGCGTTCTGGTGTGTTCTTAAGGAAAGTGCACCACACACACACACACACACACACACACACACACACACACACACACACACACGACTTCCTTCCTGTAGGTGATTCAGCTTTCTGTAGGATAGGTATAGCTGCAACCACCACGATGACAAAAATCCAATTAATCTGTCTCTTTCTCTGTCTCGCTCTCTCCCTCTGTCTCTCTACTTGACAAGGAGGTATCTGTTATCATATTCATGCCTTTCTTCTTTCCATTCTCTTTCCCCTTGGCGGAGTGATCTGTCCATCTGATGTGTGCTGATGTCCCTGCCCAGGAAGAGCAAAACACCACCTGTATGTACATGCGCGCACACACACACACACACACACACACACACACACACACTCACACCCATGTTTGTTTCTATGCCTGTGTGGGGACCTTCCGTTAATTCCTATGGGCATAACCTTAACCCTAGCTATGAGAACACTAACCTTTACCCGGCCCTAATCTTAAGCATAAATAAACAAACAAAATACAAGACATCTAGCTATTTAAGTTTTTTATTGTATTCACAGATTTAGGAAAACAAAATTTTACAAAAAAGTAAAAATTTTTACAAATAAGTAGTGTAGTAAATACGTTTTTTTTTAAATGATATTGTGTAATATAAACATGGTCCCCACACAAACACCCTTGTGAGGACCTTCCATTGACAATTAATAATGCAGCTAATTAATAGTAAAACTACACCTAAATCTAACCCTAACCTCCTTAACCTCAGTAATTAAAAGAAACCTTTTTTTAGTTTTTTAAATAGGGTCTGCAATATTTTTCCTCATGGAGGCCAGCCGAATGTCCCCACATGGTCAAAACACTCAACTATTCCTATCCTTGTGGAGACATTTGGTCCTCATTGTGATATAAAGACACACTGACCTCTAAAGTTCCCATGAATCCTAATTGTCTATATCAGAGGTTTTCTCTTTCATTTTTAAGAAGAACCCACTCAGAAATGTGGAACCCATGACCATTCAAAGAAGCACTGAGACGTGTAAATATAAAAACATGAATGTTTACATTTTATCATTTAGAAACTCCTAATGAGAGATTCTCTGCTTATTGTTTATGGAGAATATTCTTCTGGAACATTAAGCAGACAAAAAAAACCACTGTAAAAAAATTGTAAGAGAATTCTTTCTGGCTTGAGATAGGTGATCATGGAACTCTCAGTTAGTTAGTTAGCTAGTTAGTGCCATTGCAACCAAAGACAACCAACAACAGCAAAAGTTCTGCTGGTGTCAGGAATTTGTTATTAAAATCTGACAATGTGAATGCTGTTACAATGTTCATCCATAATAGGAGGATGGCACAATAATAAGGTGAAACTCTATAAATACAGTAGTAGTAAAGGACAGAAAATAAACAGAAACAAATATCCCTATTAGCTCAAAGTGACTATTTCATCTTTTCCGTTTATGCAATCCCTTTTTCTGCACAGATCCGCATCATGCTCTTTGATGACTTAAGCAGAACCTTAATTGCAGCTACATGGATATCGTATAATCTGCCATTGAGAATGCAAATGCAGTGTCTGCTATAGAATTCAGCCAAGTCTTTATTGGGATCATCTTATATAGTGCGACATGTAATAATCTTAAAACACTGCTGAGTAATAATCTTAACAGACTGCTGAAATCACAGAGCGGAAACCCGGCTTTAGTTACACTACTTCTATAATAATGTTCTATCGGTTTTAGGAAGGCCTTTCTACAGCTGTTATTATTTGATTATGGAGTGTAATATTTCTTTTTAAATCTCTATCATTGTTCAGATAGCATATATTAAATTGCCATGATTGGATTATTAAAAAGAGAAACTGCATTAGGGAGAGACATGTTGTTCAATAAGATCTCAGCGAGCCTGCATCTCTTTCGCACTTCCCTCGAAGGCCAAATATGGTACTTTCTGCAAGAATACTTTGAGACACAATGAGAGGAGGAACGCTGATTGCAAGAACCAACAGAAATTAACATATACAATGACCTACATGTTTATTCCCCCTTCATACAGCACTCCAAAATAGTTTGTCATTATGCTGAGAAATGAAATGTGAGCGTGTCATCAGAAGTCTCCAGCATAATCTAACTGAACAATTTATATTTGGTCTATACACTACTATAGAAATGTGATATCACAGTACCTGATCCTCAAGTCCCTGACCATATCTCAAAATAATCCTCAATTTCCCAATTGAAAGTTAGTCTCTATCTATCTGTGTATTGGTCTGCCTGCTTCTCTCATTCTTTCTCTGACATGTTGAAATATGTATAAATATTAAAGAAAGATTAGTTGCCCATCAGAGCAGTAGCTATGCTGATGAGAGGATCGCTCCATTGACTTGATGACATATCAGGATGTTTAATTCTATTAGCTTCATCACACACAGTGCTAGATTCATAAAAGACTTAATCTTCAAATATTTCACTGTCGGTCTAATTGTCCATCAGTCTTTTCAGCTATCTGTCTGTCTGAATGTCTGTCTGCCTTCCCATCTAGCTGCTCAATTACCTCCCTCCCTCCCTCCCTCCCTCCCTCCCTCCATCCATCCATGAATGATGCTAGATGGCTGCTTGCTGTCTGCTTTTGATGATATTCCTCAATAGTTTGTTTTCTGCTTCTGGATATGAAAACATTTCCTTTCCTCATAATGCATCTGTGGCTCTTCATCTACATACCGTAGAAACATAATGAACAGAAACGCACAGTGACGCTTCCCACATGATGAACTTTTATCCACGCTCCCAATTATTTCTGTATGAAGGTACTTAGACAGTAAGCCAGGCAGCTGACAATGTCATCTGCTTATGTGACTGCAAATAGATCTTCTCATATCTGTCAAGAGAAGCACTAAAGATCGTGTGTGTGTGTGTGTGTGTGTGTGTGTGTGTGTGTGTGTGTGTGTAAGTGTCAACCTTGCTAGCTGGCACTTTTTCACAGCAGTCACCTGAAAAACTAAACAATTAGTTTAAAATAAATTTCATAGACTTAGAGACTACAACACATCACTAATTCTTTTAATACTTGCTGTAAAACAAAAAAGGAAGCTACTGAAATACTCAAACACCCTAAAAGATCCTCCCAGCTGGCATCTGCCTAAATGCTGAGGTAAAAAGGGGATTATTTACCCCTGATCCCTGGTCAAACTTTTGGTGAGAACTGTGGTGGTTTAATTAATGTTCATGCTGCCCGCTGTCCCATTGGCTCCTCTACATATGTTTAAACATTTTCAGATTTGCCACATTAAAATTTAAAAGTTAAACATTAGCTGGCATAACAAAAAGAGGGAAAATAAAAACAATTATTATGGAAATGAATAATAAAGCAGTTATGTATTTTTAATAATACAGAAAATGTTAAAAAATCCATGCTGAAGACTTCTTCAGAGTAGGAAAATATGGTGTATATTAATAATCAGTGCAATAAATCATCAGAGATTAATTATTAGCTAATGAAGATGTAATTGTGCTCAACAAAATATTCTACACAATTATTTTCCTTGTACATTTTGGCTTTCCCAAGGACCCCTATCATGATCTCTGACTGACTAAAAAAAAGGATTACGATGAAAAGAGTAATTTAACATTTATGGAAAGAGTCTCCAGTGTCAGTGCTTTGTATAATTCATAGTTATAGTACACAACAAAAAACTCTGGGGAAGGGGTCTTACTTTTATTTTTATTTTTTATTTGAATTTAATTAACTTATTTCCTTTTGGTTTGCCTGACACCATAATCATGATCTAAAAGCACAGGTATTTTTTTTTTTAATAAAAAAGAAAAAGCATATAAACAAAGAAAATCATATAATTGTTGATATAGTGAAGCTTTCAGTTTCTCAAGCACTTTCTTGAAAACTTGAATGTCTTATAGACATTCCACATCTTTTAATGTAACTGTAGACAATTAAAAGAACATGTCCATTACAAAACAAATAATCGATCTACTGTGGTATAAGAGGAATAAAATACTTGCTGTAATCGAAAACGAATCAAATTCAGCATTGTATGATGCTACCTCGTTGATTATTTTTCTAAAACAGCACGTCCTGCAGAGTCATATTTCTAACTTTATGAAATGCTGGTATCTGATTGTTATACTGTCAGCCTAGAAAGCCATTTAAAAATTGATTTCAATGAAAAACAATAGCGAACCTGTCTGTCCTGCCTACATTCCTGCTCACTGATGTCTTCTATTTTATATCTCACCCTATACTTCTTTGTCAACTTGAATATATCAATCATTCGCTCTCCTTTTCTGACTACACGTCTTCCCAGACACATTACCCTTTTCTCAGAACTCCTAACAAACTCAATATCCTTCTCTTTTAAAGTCTAGATTCACCCTCCTTCAGCATTATCTTCCATCTTTCACACATCCTTATTTCATCAGCCTTCAATTCTTCCTCTCTCCGTTCTACTTATTTTCAATAGAAAACGAAAGACGCAAGCACACACACACTTTCTTTCTTTCTCTCTCTCTCTCTCTCTCTCTCTCTCTCTCTCTCACACACACACTCACACACGCATGCTCTTTTCCATTCGCCCAGGTTTTAGGCAGCTAGCTGGCATCTGTACTAACTTCGCCCACACAGACTGGATAAGACAACACTCATTTCCTCCATCCCTACTTCTCTCATCATATCTAAATAACATAAGCCTTTTCTTTCTGTCTGAAGCAGTCTAACAGGGATTTGGGATTACTTTATTACCTGCACTTCTCACTTTGTTTTCAAACATCTATATTACAATTGTCTGTCATATTTTGCAATATTTTCTTGCTAATGCATTTTCTCTTTTATCTTTCTGCCTCTTTTGCTAAGCCTCTTACTCATTCACTCCCATTTCCATCTGCCTCTGGCATCACAGAGTTGGTTGATCTCTCCCTTTTGCAATTCCCTAATTCCCTCCATCTTCCAACCTATAGAACATATCCTCCCCATTTCTTTCCTTAACATTCTCCCTGTTATTTCATTTCAACTCATCTATCCATACATTATCTATACCGCTTATCCGTCAGGCTCGTGGGGAAGCTGGAGCCAAATCCAGCTGACTTTGGATGAGAGGCCGGTTGCCACCCTGGGCAGGTTGCCAATCGATCACAGGGCTAATGCAGAGATAAACAACCATTCATGCTCACATTCACACCTATGTGCAATTTAGAGTAACCAGTTGACCTAATCTGCATGTCTTTAAGCTGAGGGAGAAAATTGGAGCATCCGGAGGAAACCCATGCAACTCCACAAAGAAAGGCCCCAGTCGGCTGCGAGGTCCGAACCCAGAAGCTGTGATGTGACATTGCTACCCATTGCTTCACTATGCTGCAACAATTCAATTCAATTTGCGGTAATTTAATTACATTAATTAATTAAATTTAATAATCTTACATTAATGTTACATTACAAAATTAAATCAATATAGCATTAAATTATAACATACATCGCTCTGTGATTCACATATAATGCATGTAGGCAAGACAATATTAACATGAGTTATTATATCTATCTACCTTCTGAATCTATTATTTCAAAGCCCTGCTCATGACACAAAAAGAAAAAAATGTTAAAACGTGGCCATGATTTAATTAAAATAAAGGAATGAATAAATGAGGGAATGAATTATTAAAATGAGGAAACAAAAAGTGGCCACGATTTAACTAAAACAGAACTAATAGATTTCATGAGAATGAATTTATAAAACCTAGCCCTGATATATATTTTTTGCTTTTCATGTCAAGAGTGCGGCTCCATATATTAGTGCACAGTGGTGTGATAGATTAATGTTTCTACAATACCTCAGTATAATAAAACTTGTCCAGTGTAACAGGCTTAAATCCAGTCATGAGAAAGTGCAGTGATTTCTTTCAGCTAAATATAGTTCATCCATCAGTTTCTAGTTTATCAGGTGTACCTCCTATACAGGTTATTGTAGATGTACAATTCTTGACCACTGCTCATTCAAGACACGATTGCAGATTTCAGGAGTCTATTCCAACTCCACTAAGAGACACTAACACACTGATTGTATAAAAGCCAACTATTATGTATTGACTTAATTTGCACTTACTTACATGATTCATTCATTTTCATTAACCGCTTAATATTATTGAGCTCAGGATTAAACCAGTGACCCTGTTGCTGTGAGATGATAAAAATAATAAATATGGCATGAATATGAGCGCCTTATCTACTGTAAACTTTGTAGAAAGTTTATAAAAGATTTCAACATCATTTTGGGCAAATAAACAAAAAAAAAAAACCCTCTTATTGTGGATTTTTCATCATTTTGGCTTGACATGTGATGGGTTTTCCCAGACCACCACATGTGTTGTTTGGCAGACGGATCATTCTTGGCACAATGCAGACACTGAAATTTTAGTGACATGATAGCAGCATTGGTGTGATTTTATAAACACTGTGTATTTCTACTGGCCAGTTTATTACACACACTGCGTTAGTCCACCATACAGGTTTGCAATAAAGAGGCTATTGGCTCATCTTTCCACGCACAGTGTGTGGGCACATATTCTAGCCCCAAGCATCACTGCTGGCTAGATATTTTTGGTTAGTGGACTATGGATATGATGTTTAAAAGCTAACAAGTCAATATCAGTGATTTGCAGAGAATGATCCACTCAAATAATATCTACTCAGTAGTGAATATACACTATAGGTCCAAGTCTATTTTTATTTTTTTCCATTTTCCATATTCCGTTTATGGGCTAGAGGTAAAGGTGATGTATTGTGTGTAGTGACAGGTAGATACAATAACTGTAAACCTACACAGTGACAAATCATGACTACACACTTTGTACCTCATCTACAGGCTTTATGACTGATGTGTATTTTCATGTACTAATACAATTACTACATCTATCTTTCACTTATTTCTAATAACTGGATGGACCCATATCTCTCCTCAATGTCGAGTCTTTGAACAGCTTGTGGTTATACACTGCCTCACTCATAATGTGCCAAAACCAGCATCTGCCATATAAATATATGTAAATGTAAATGCATGCATATGGACCAAAATACATTTATATGCACACCTACGCCCACACACATACACATTAAAGTGCAAACACTTAATCATACTCACAGAAACCTCATCCTGCTATAGAAGCCAAAAATGATATTTTTACCAGTTATATTTTGAAAATTAAAAACCTTTATTTTCTCCTTCAAGTAGTGGAATTCCTGTGTGTACTGAACAGCCAAATGAGCATCAAGCCCTTCACCTGACAATATTTATAGTTTCTGTTACACCAAATGCAGGAATGTCATTTGACAAACTATTTATCTCAGATATATTTGTATATATTGCAAAGGAGAACGTTCCTTTCCTAATTAATGTTCTTCACGGTTTCCTGTGTCTCTCCCCCTTAATGCCTTTTTAGTATAAATTGTGGTGAGAGGGTGGTGTAAACACTATATATAGTTTATTTGGTTGAATAAAAGAAATATCCGTAGCAGGGGGTCAACAGACCAAAACACAGACAGGCTATGCCATGTTAAACAAGGATAATACATAATCAATGCCAAAACAGAAAACCAGAATGAACAGGGAAAGAAAACAAGGCTTGGATATAACATTGCAAAAACATGGTAAAACTTCACCACACCACAAAGAAACCGCAGGGATACATAGACAACTAAACTACTCACGGACTAACACACAACAGGTGAACACAATTGGGTAACAAAGCAATGAATGAACAGGGTTGAGACAGGCCTGAAATAGAAACAGAAGGGAGTGGTTAAAGCTTTGGAATACTAATCGGAAACAACTGTATTTTCAAACTCCAACACTGCCATGCTGCCACAGTTGTGTCCTTGAACAAGACTCCCAACCTTTTATTTATATCCTGATATTTGCTCAGTTGTATCCTGTCTCAATTGTAACTTGCCTTACAATTGCAAAATCCCCCAAGACCAAATGGGCAACGAGATACCAAGGCACATGGCAAAATCCCAAAACTCAAAACAATACACATAATAGGAGAGTAGCGCTTGTCGAACTGGTAACTGCAATGTCCTGATAGGGGAAGACATGACATTTATTCAGTCAATATTTGATCAGGGTTAATTTTCACTTAATATCTCTGAAAGAGAATAAATATGCAATGATTTGGTGAGCTTGTGCTCACCGTGGCCTCTGATTCCTGTCCTTGGCTGACAGGAGTGCAACCTGATGTGGGTTTCTGCTATTATAGCCCATCCACCTCAAATTTTGAGGTTTTGTGCATTCTGGATGCTTTTCTTTTCACCATTTTGTAAAGAATAATTATTTGAGTTACTGACGTCTTCAGCTTGAACCTGTCTGGCTATTCTCCTCTGACCTCTCTCATTAACATGTCATTTCTGCCCACAGTCCTGACACTCATTTTTTTGCTTTTCATTCAATTTTGTGCAAACCCTATAGACTGCTGTCTGTGAAAATTCCAGATCAGCATTTTCTGAAATACTCAAAGCAGCCTGGCTGGTGCCAACAACCATGCAATGCCAGTTGATGTGAACATTAACTGTAGTTCTTGACCTGTAGCTGGATGATTTTATGCTTGTGCTGCTGACACATGATTGGCTGATTGGATAATTGCATGAATGAGAAGGGTTCAGGTACAGATGATCCTAATAAAGCACTTGGTGAGTGTATATTACTAATACCATACCAACCATGCTTTAAACGTGTATGTAGGAAGACCTTGCATTACTTTACAAACTTAGATGTGCATGCAGTTATGTAATTTGATTTTGACTCTAAATTAACAATATTAATATTTTTTGGGGAAAAAAAAAATCATGTAAGGTAAAACAGCTTCCTTGGCAATTTTACATCAGGCTTAAAGGCTAGCAGCACTATATTCTTATTAAAGAGAAACAAAAGAACTAATTAGGAAACCATTACTTAAAAGAAAGTAGAAACAGAAACGGAGCCCGTGTGCTAAAGGCGGTAGATCAATGTGAGTTTTAAGAGAAGCTGAAAGTCTCATGGAGATTGTACAGCTTATTGGGCTTTGTGTGTCTTGAGAATAAAGTAATTTCATAGTGGGAGGCATCTATAATAAACTCAAGCAGCTGAACAGTATTTGATTCTTCCTTTGTGAACCCATTTTCATTCTGCAATGCATAATGTACACACCTGAATATCTCATTTGTGATTTCTATGTGGTGAATATAATTCACGAGTTCGTTGTCGTCCACCCTTTTGGCGTGGGCTGTAACAGTTTCTGTCCAAACACACGTTTCTTGCCATGTGCACCAGTGATGTCAGACTCTGTGCTGGTTTCCTCTGTGTTCCCACGTCTCACAACTCCCTCATGCTTCCCCTCTCTCTCGGTCTCTGACTCTTTCTGTTTGTGAAACCATATTCCCACAGTTGTCCATTTTCTAGAGTTCTAGATGGTCCTGTGCAGGGTGTGAATACTAATGATCATGACGTGTACATCTTCACTTGTGTATGTTTCTATATTTTGAGGTTTGTGCGTGTGTGGATGCGTAGGCATAATCCCTGATTTGTCAACATGCTCTCAAAATGTCCTTTAAATGTTCTATGAGCATTCCTTATATGTGATTACAGGAAAAAAAAAAACTTAAAACATATTGGAACAGGCATGCGCACACGCACACACACGCGATAAGTCTTAAACTTAAAATAAACCATTTCAGTGTCTCGGTGTGTGTGTGTGTGTGTGTGTGTGTGTGTGTGTGTGTGTACTCCCACATTTTTTTAGCCTGCATTTCCACTGCATCCGTTCTTTGTTCCTTCATTCTTAAATACAGAGCCTGCAGTGCTCCTGCTTTACCCAGTCCTTTTTATTTTTCTCCTCTCTCACCTCCAGCCAGCACACTCCCCCTCTCTTCCCAAATTCCTCTTTCTCTTTTCCGTTTTTTCTATTCCTCTCTTTCTTGACTATGCTATTCTAAGACTGACACCAGGATGCTGATGTAAACCTAAAAGCACCAGCTTCATTTCTTTAAAACAAGTTGCTGAGGTACTTGTTTCCGGTCAGTCACAACTTGCTGTCTCAGGAAGGTTAAACTCCAAGGCTGCAGTACCTTATTTGCTAAAATAAACCAAACATTAAACATGATCACATTATCTCCACCACTATGAACTGGAGAAGACTCCCTATACCCCATTCATCCTTATTACCGTTATTTCCTCTCTGACGGCTGAAACTAGTTTACTCATTAAGTGGTGAGGCTAATGATATATAGTCAACCTAGAAACCAACATTCAATCCTTTTGTTAGAACACAAAACAAATAAAATACCAACAGATCAATAATTTTTTGCCTTCATTAAATTAATTAGTCTACATGATAGCTTAATGATATTTTAGGAAAAAAAAAAACAAAAAACAAAAAAAAGCATCTGAATCGAACCATATCAACGAACTCAAAATACTTAAAAAGAAAAAAAAAATTATAATACATGTGGTACATTTTGCGATTCTGGTGCCAAGTTACTGGCTGGTGTTTTGTTTTTGTTATACCAGTGGGAAGTTAATGAAATTAAAATGGCATTTAATAGGAGAAAAAAATTCAGGCAACAACCAGATTTTGCTGCATATCTCCTAAAAACAGAAGAGCAAGAGCTTCTTTTCTCACTCACTATTTTATTTTTTTTAGCAATGCTAAAGGTCATAAGAAGGAAATGAAATCCATCGTAGGAGTAGTGGAGAGTAGTAGAGTAATGGCACGGATAACATGTCAATAAAAGGTTAAACTATAAAAAAATAACTTCAGTAGTTCATAGCAAAAAACAAATCTTGGATGCCATTTAAGATCACATGTTAAATATAAAGATAAATATGCAAGTCATTCAGGGTAAATTTTTTCCCTTAAGTGTGAAGTACTAAATAGACTCGTAGCTGTTGCTTGTAGACCTAGAAGAATCTAGCATTACTATCAAGCTATCAAAGTTAGCAAGACCCATCACAGCAACAATAAAGCTAGATTTAACACAGACAATGGGACTGTAAATGAACTTCTACACATTCCATGATGAAGAAAAACTAGCAAGTTCTACTTCAGTGCCACAAATGCTTCCATAAAAAACCCCCAAAAAACAACCCAACCAAACAAACAAAAAAATAACCCCAGGATTTTTAGTGCTTTGACTTTCTCATTGGTGAAAGATCAATGAAAATGTATGCAAGTACTGGGTTATAAAGAGGCCACAACTGAACCAGAATGTAAATGCTAATGTTTCAGCTTTAGTGCATCAATACAAACATCAGAAAAGAAACTTGGAAAAAAGCCATGAGGTGAACATGTGCAAAGAGAACAATCTGTCTAAGGAGTTTTGTATTTATTTATTTATTTATTGTGATATTATTATATATTGTGCCATTTTGTATAGTGCAATGGTAGCTCAGGGGTTAATATTCTTGGCTATTGATTGGAAAAGTGAAAGTTCCCAGTACAGTATAGCTAATGATGTTGATCCCTTAAGTATGACTTCTCCTAGATCATAGTACCATGGCTGACCCAGAACAGTGACCCCAACTGGTCAATATGAAGAAAAGTGTATATTTGCTCACCAGTCTGATCTATTGTTTATAATATTGTTACATAGCTATATTCAGGAATTAACCCAAGAGCTAACGGAGGATGACAGGAGTGGAGCTCTTGCACCTCTGATTTGGTGTAGCTAAGCTTTGATGGAAATGGAACTAACTTCTAAATCAACAGTGTTAACTGACAACCCCTCGATAGCTACTAGCTACAATTTTGCCTATCTATTTGTAATGGGCCTATGGTCATTCAAGTCTTTGGGTTTTTATTGCTCCCGATCTGCTGATCTTCTCAGGAGTCCTGTTTTTTTCATAATACTTTGTCAGCTTTCATTAATGATGTCTTAAACCTAGATCAGTTATATTGTGTCCTATAATACTAATACTGTATTATAGTATTAGTATGTGTCCTAATTATTTATAAATTATAACTTAATTATAATGTGTCCTATAATACTGTAAATGGTGCGATCCATAGTTCAGGTTACTTTCTGTATAGAGTTATTGTTTATGTTCTCCCCATGTTTCTGAGGGGTTTCCTCTAGGTTTTCTGTTTTCCTCCCATTTCTTACAAATGTTGGTTGGTAGGTGTATTGGCTACTCGGAATTGCTCCTTGACTTGAATGAGTGTGAATGTGTGTGAATGTGTGTGCATGGTGCATTCAGGGTGCATTCATGCCCAGTGGTCCATTCTCGGACATGCCATAGGCTCCACATCCACCACAAATCTGACCAGGATAAAGTCAGGATTAAATGACTGAATGAATGAGTAAATGTTATCTGAAATAATTCTAAGGACCACATACGTATCATGCAAGCATTCTATGCATAGAGTTTGCTGGCTAAATCAACATTTGTTTTGAACAGTTGACTTACTGTATTTCCTGTCAAATTTTTGAATGAAATTTGATAGAATTTTTTTTACGAATGTAGATGGTTACTCGGAAAACTAGCTAGTTAGTTATCTTGCTAATTAGATGGTAGTATAGATTATGCTTGCTTATCAGATTCTCAATTTAACATAGTAAAGAATTCAGTAAAATGAGATTCGCCAAAAATGACTATTTTTACAAGTAGTAAGAACCGCTAGACCAAAATCAAACTGTCCTCTCTCTCTCTCTCTCTCTCTCTCTCTCTCTCTCTCTCTCTCTCTCTCTCTCTATATA
>JAQQZR010000012.1:6846269-6864152 GCA_030068235.1 Notoglanidium macrostoma
CACACACACACACACACACACACACACACACACACACACTCTCTCTCTCTCTCTCTCTCTCTCTCTCTCTCTCTCTCGTGCATGCTGCATCCACACGAATAACATGTTTTAATTCATACAACTTATTCAAATATATTCTTCTATATTTTTGTTGTGCCTGATATCTGTGGAGGACTGTGTGAGTGTGTTTATGGGAGTTCCTTTTTTTATACCTTTGTAAGGACCGGATGTCTCCACAAAGAGTGGAATATCTGATATTTGACCTTGAGGGGCCTTTTTTTAATATAAAAAGGTTTCCTTTTACTTTCTAAAATTCAACTTATGGTTAGATTTAGGTGTAAGCATAACATTAAGTAGCTGCATTAATAATTATGCCAATGGAAGGATCATACTAAACTGTATATGTGTATTAAAAAAACCAAACAATCTCTATCAATCTCTATAATCAACAACTCTAATGGCTGAGCCATGCCTTCTGTCCATTTTAGCATAAAGTTCATGGACACTCTAAATAGATGCCATACTGCCCTCTGCTGCTTCTGTTAAAAGCCTTGCTAAATTGTTACAACATATAATTACATACACGTAATCAGCTATTCCTAACCAGGTATAGAGATTTAGAGAGCCTATGGGTTTTTTATACTTTGTCTAATGAATGTTAATAACCATACACCTGACAGTGCAGCAGCCAGCAAAATACATTTTAAAACACAGGTTATGAGCCACTTTTCAGGTGTCTCAGTCAATATAGATGGTTTCCTTACATAAACCAATGTCTCACCATGATGAAATGTCTAGTTAAAATTGTTTTAGGCCAAAATCACACTAAAAGTCAATAGAAAATCAAATACCCTAGCACCACCACACAAAGAGCCAAAATCAGTTAATGAACCCTCTCAGTAATGCAGCATGCTACCTGTCCAAATTTTCATTTAAAGAGCCTAACTGACCGACAAACTAAAAAAAATACTGAACATTCTCTACTCTAGCTGTCTAATTGCCTGGTAAGGCACACAACAGTCACTGCTATTTGGAATTTAAACACTGTGTGCCAGCGTGCAATGAAATAACGACATGAAAATGCTGAGAAAAGTTTAGTTTTACAATTGATTTGGGTTTTTTTTCTGCAAGAACTGTAGCTTCCAAACAGCATGATGCCCCTGCCTCACTATATGGTCCTCAGATGGAATCGTCCATGTCTGGGCCTGTACCTTCCAATTCTAGTGCAGTTTGGTGTCACACATCTAGCATAAGTGGTGAGTCATATCAAGTTCAAGTTCAAGTGACTTTTATTGTCATTTCAACCACATAAATGTGGTACAGTGTATAGTGAAACGAGACAACGTTTCTCCAGGACCAAGGTGCTACATATAAGACAACACAGAAGTACAAATAGGTGCACGTGTGCAACAGAAGACACAAAGTGCATGTGTGCAAACATGTGCAAACATGGCAAAAACAACATAACGAGACAAAAAGACAGATATGACATGACATAACGAGACAAAAAGACAGAAAAGATCAGGTGTGTTTGAGCAAGAAAATATCATATGGGGTCAAAATGGTTTAAAGTCATGTCGGACTCCATCTTGTCTCCACCCCTCTGTGGATTTCATAGACAGGATATCAACACAGACAAGATTAGAGAAGTGTACAGTATGGAGGGCTAAAGGTAACATCCCTGTTTGCAGATGGTCTGCTAAGTGTCCATCTGGGATGAAAATGAGTCATGGTTCTCTCTATGAAAGAGCGGGATGGTCTCTTCAGGTAAGGGGGAAGACCTTGCCCCAGTGGAGGAGTTTACTGTAATTATCTGGGGAGTTTATTCACAAGTGAAGGAAAAAGAGCACCTGGAACTGAAAAATGGATCAGGTCAATGGAAGCATTGTTTCAGTCACTGTATAAGTCTGTGATGGTCAAACAGGAGCTCGCTTTATGACAAGATTCTCTGTTTACCAAACGATCTCCTCAAAATATTAAGCTTGCAAGTACACTGACGTTCTTCTGCAGGATTGCTCTACCTACTCAGTGTTCCTACCACTGTAAAGACATTTTGAAAAAACAAACAAACAAAAAAATGGCCCCATGGCTTTGGTTATGGACTCCCTCTTTAACAGCATCTCTATTTTCAGACATCTTTATTGTGCATGTTCATCTGATATCAGTAATCTACTCATGCACCTCCATCTACTAATGCCACGAGCAAAAGTGAAATCTGATTATTAGATGTTTTTGCAAATCTGGGAAATTAAAGGTACCTCCCGCAAAAAAGGTCAAGTGAAAAATGGAGCTTAAGAAGCTTTTTCAGCAAAGCTTTTACAGTTTCACCCCGCTGGCATTAACCTGCAATCTATCATGAGTGGGATAAAAGTATCGATGACAGCTTTCAAGCTCCCAGACATTGTCAAACTTGAAGGTCAACACATTACCATTTAACACTGCCCTATGAAAGATATCGCACTGACTGAAATTGGTCTTCTAAAATGACTTAAAGAGAAAGGAAAGTGTGTAAAATCAATGGCCGCCCTTGAGCTCTTCTCTGACAGTGTGAACTTATATAGTGGGATGCTTTGTCTCGCCTCCACTTTTAAACTTTACTTCAGAAACTGTTAATAAAATGCAACAGACAGTAACCATGACTACATTAATGGGGTTTCAAGTGCCATTTGTCGGACCCGGTGATCGGAAGGATTGCTCTGGATGGTGGAACAAGTCTTTAATCAGCATGCTAATTTCACCTGCAGAGAACAAAACTGCCGGCGGAAAGACGAAAACGTAATTAGGATTAAATGTCCTGCCAAATGCATTCTCCCAATGGCCTCCAAAAGAACAGACAAAATTAGGAAGTTACTGCAGAGATACTCCAGGAATGGTATTTGGATAATGAGAGGGGTGTAAGAGAAGCTTTGGAAGGTTTCTGTCATCATTCAACACTCCCAGTTTTGCGGTTTCTCTAAAAATAGTTGGTCAGGACGAATAAATTGCAGCTGTTTCTAGGCTAGTTTACTTTAATAGATAAAAAGAAAACATACTCACATTCCCACTTGGACAAAATGCATAATATCATGCAGATACACGAGTTGGCAGAATGGTACAAAAAAAAAAAAAAAGAAAATCAGAGGAGAATGGATAGACTGGTTTGAGTATGGTAACTCCAATAACTACTCTTTACAACTGTGGTGAACAGAAAAGCATCTCCGTATGCTCAACACATCGAACCTTGAGGCAGGTGCATCAACAGCAGAAGACCACTTCTGGCTCCACTCCTGTCAGCCAAGAACAGAAAGCTGAGGCTGCAGTGGGCACAGGCTTACCAAAAACTGGACAGATGAAGAATGGAAAAACATCATCTGGTCTGATGAAGCTTGATGAATTCAAACACCACAGACTTTCTGAGTATTATTACTGACCACATGCATCCTTTTATGACCACAATTCAGCCATCTCATAATGGCTGCGTCCAGCTTGATAACGTGCCTCGTCACAATGCACGAGTTGTCTCAAAGTGTTTCCATGAACATGACAATGATTTCAGAGTTCTTTAGTGGCCTCCCAAGTCACCAGATCTGAATCTAAGAGCAGGTGTGGTAGAAAGTAAGACAAATCTTCAGCAATCACGTTAACATGGACGAGAATCTCAAAGAAATGTTTCCAACATCCAAGGCAAAAGCGGCTCCTACCCTGTATTAATATGGTGATCCTAATAAAGTAGCTGGTGAGAGAATATGACTATATCATGTTCTATATTAGACATTTTCACCATTCAATTTATTTTTCTTCAGAAATTTTCTTTATTCTGAAACCTGACTGTCCAAGGAATTCCCGAGGAACCCTCTTTTTCCTAAATGTAAAGGCAATTGTGATCATATACATCTTATATGCTACATGCATTTGCTTTGTATCAATACATCAAGCTCATGCATTGTCTTTTTGAGAAAGACCATACATTTTCTGAAACCAGTTCACCAGTAAGCTGGTTATATAAACACTTCGTATGCCTGCCACTTGTTCAGTTTTTAGTATCATTTGAAATGAAAATCAAATAGCTGAGGTACACACCATATAGAGCCTTGTTTCAGAGCAATTTTTTTAACAATTACAACCAGACAACTCTCATGGGTTTTCACATATATCTGCAGAGAGAATATCATTAGTCTGTAGTGCAATACAGAGCAATTCTCCCTAATAAGAGATGACAGCCATGAAGGAGAGATCAGAGAGAGGGGTAGAGGAGAGATATACAGGGAAAGGGAGAGAGAGAGAGTAAGAGGGAGGGAGCTGGACTTCAATAACAAAACTCACCAAATGACTTTTAAGCTTCTTTTCAATGGCATCTAAAATGCAGGTCTGCTGACAGTCAGACTTTAAAATGTCAAATTAAATACACTGCAATCAAATGTCAGAGCATGAGTGTGTACAGGCAGTATTCAAATATATCCATGAGTAAGAGTGTGTGTGTGTGTTTGTCAAGGCATGCTTAATGAAATAACGTGCTTACGTTGTAAAGGCAGGGTTGTACTTGGCTCCTAAGTAGTATGAGTACAGGTTGAACATGCCAATCATAAAGGCAACAAAGACCATGATGAAAATGACCATGAATTTGAAGATGTCTTTAACTGTGCGTCCCAGTGAGATCTGCAGCGGCCCGAAGCTCTCGTTGGCTGGAAGGATGTAGGCAATGCGTGAGAAACTCAGGACCACTGCGATCGCATATAAACCCTCGGAGATAATCTGAGGGTCAGATGGTCTCCACTTATTCCTGGCTGAGAGAGAGAGTGAGAGAGAGAGAAATGGAGAAAGAAAGAAAGAAGGAGGGAAAAATGCATATCTATCAGTCATAATCATTCACATGCACACCAGTCACATAAATCTAACACATTATCTGTATAAATTTTACTCATGTATTCACTGCAGGATCAATAAAGTGCACTTATCCATCCATCCATTTAATTCAGTCAATATGGAACAGCAGTTTGCAGGTGTATTTCACATATGTCTGTATTTGGCTATAAACCTATCTTATACTGTGCTATGTTAGTTTAAATTAGAGTATTAAACTTTTATATTTTCAAACTCTGAGAAAGCACACCAAGTACTAGAGACATAAATCAGCCAGGCTGTCAGAACATATGCTCACACACCCAGATAAGCTTTAAGGCTCTTACTTAAGGACCCAAGCATGGCAACTGGGATTTGAACTCACAATCTTCTAAGTAAAGACCCAAAGCCTTAACCACCATACAGTTTCTATTGCCTGTTGTCTTTCTGATGAGTTTTCTGTAATGCAGTCCTGCATGTTATTACCAGTTTACACCAGTAGATAGCAGCATTGATAACAGCTCACACAGGAGGAAGAAAAGCAAAACACTGTGGTGTGAGACTTGTCATGTACAGTATACTCGTGCTGAATACTTGTGCTGAATGTTAGGGGTTAAAGTACTGAGCAATGACGTGAGGTGGCTCTCATACTAGGATATATAAAGGTCAATGGCACAGGCAAAAACAACAACTCGGTTAAGAGTATTATTTGTTTAATATTTAATCTTAGAAAGATGACGATCTTATACATCAGTCCCTGCACTTGATTAGTGCCCAGAATGCTACTCCATTGAATTCACTGCCTCAAGGAACGGTGAAAAAAAATTGTTTCATATGAACACAACAACAACAATCTAATGGATAATGCAACACATTCCCGAGTATTTCCAAACCAAGCCCAAGAACAGAAGTGAGAACAGGAAATCTTTTTTCTTCTGCAATGTAACTGAAGGTGTTTTACTTCCTTCTGGCAAATGCTTGGAATCCATTCAAACCAGAAGCAGCAGGCATCTGAAATCTCTTACTCCCTAGGGCTAACTCCCTGTTAACTCCCCTCCACAGTGGGGCTGAATTCTTGAACCCGATTGTACAGAAGTTGTTGATTCATTTTCTAGACCAGCTGTTCTTACAGGAGTTTGAAAACCACAGATTTATAGTAAATATATGTATGTGTATATGGGTTTGTTTTAATAAGTTATCACCCAACTCATTCACTGCCATGCTCCACAATATACTAAGGCTCATAATAAAAGATTATTCAAAAAGAAATGGCAATTTAGCATTTATGAAACGAGTCTTCATTGTCTTTAGCGTTTTGTAACAGTCAGTAAGACTTATGACACGGCTCTCAGACAAGCACTTTTTTTTTTAAATTAACTTCCTGAGAGAATTCATTCATTACTAAATTAGAATTTTAATCACTGAGAATTTTAATCACAGCTCAATTGATAACTTGTAACTTTCTACATATTCTGTTCTGGCAATGCAGACACACAAGTCAAATAATGGGTAATATAGACAATCTGGACTATGAAAAAAACATTTGAATGTCTGGAATAATTGAAATTTTCCAGGAATTAGATCAATCAGAGCCCCATACACAGTGAGAAGAATGGTGAGAAAGGCAAAGCACAACCCAAAGCCCAAAATAACTATTTTTTCTTAATTTTTTAAAATACTATCAATAATACTGGAGTTGCATGCAGTATTGTATATTAGATTATTAATTCTAAGCAGCATTATATATGGGAATAATCCATCTACTTGGTGACCTGGTGACCTGGTGAAAAAGTAACTCCCTGTAATTATTAAATACACAGTACACATGTTTCTAGTACAATATTTGAACAGCTGCTTTCAGGAAATTAGTGTAATCTTTCAATATGCCTCAAGGCCTCAAGACTGCATCATAAAATCCACTTTCAAAAACAACAGCAATTTTACGGGTATTTTCCCCCACACTTAATTTGAATCTCTTCTGTAGAGCGGTGCCCTCACCATATGTGAAGTAGGCGATGTCGGCAGGCAGTGAGGCGTTACTGATGTCATGATTGGGCACGTGGAGATCTATATAAAGTTGTGCTTTAGATGCTTTCAGGAAAGCCATAAAGCGAGCAGTAAAGGATGCAACAAAGATGGACAGCATGCCGAAGTCCAGAACATTCCAGAGGTGCATGACATACTCGCGTGGACCATCTGACCAAATTTCTTTACACTCTGACCAAATCATACCTGAGAGAGAGAGAAAGAGAGAGAAGGCATTGTACAGATAGATTTAGGTTCCTCAAACAATGTAAATATATCCTCAAAGTTACAATGCTGGTCTAGAAGTTATACAGTTATGCACCTTAATAAAAGGCATAATAGTGATCAAAGTATTTACTAAATTAGAGATGCACTACAATCCCTCTCCTCATTGCAAAATATTGCCACCTGTATACAGGAACCCACCAACAAACCCCCACTGAAAAACACACACACACACACACACACACACACACACACACACACACACACACACACACACACATACACATACACATACACATACACACACATACACACACATACACACAGGGGGATGAAAATGGATTATTGAAATATATCTCTAATCAGACTCATCTCTCCTACAATTACTGCTGCAGATGGATAAGGTGCCGGAATGAAAATCAAACACACACATAGAGATACACACTGAGCATGCACTAAGCTCATATTCTCTGAGAGATTGCCTTAGTAAGAATGAAATGGGTTATTACTGAAACATGCACGCACATAATAGCAGGGCAAAATTGGGACGGAAGAAGGAGACAGAAAGAATGTTAAGACTAGATGAGCTGCAGACCAACTAATAAGGAAACTATTTGTAAGGTTCAAATAATGCTTCTACCTTTCTCAAGATCCATATTTTTCCTTCATTTAATCAAGTTCAAAGCAGTATCCACGGAGAGAAATGTTATTCCTAATTAATAACAGAGTTGTGTTTTGGGTATTTCTGTATTGCAATTAGTTCTCCAACTGATGTGCATCCTGTGCTCCAATTCTACACTTGCATACTATTTACACAAATTTTGTGTATTGATTTACACACATCATTAATAACATAAGAGATTGCTTTATGACTACAGTATATGGGAAGCACAGCTTCACCTAAAATTTAATTAAAATTCAAAGTTGTCACTCTTGATGAAATTCAATATTCTGCAAATCTAAATACCTGCAATTTCATGTTGTTCATATTTGTTATGTAATATAACATATGTTATGTAATATTTGTTTGTAATATATATAAACGCAAGCCGTTTAGGAAATAATACATATATATAATGACTGAAAACTCTGAAAATATGGAATAAAAGTCTGAATATATGGAATGAAACCTGAATATGTTGAATGAATGTCTAAATATATGGAATGAAACTGAATATATGGAATAAAAGTCTAAATATATGGAATAAAACTTGACGTCATCGAGGCACTCGTGCCCATGTTGTTGCAGGCCAGTATCATTCCGTACTGATGCAAGAACGTGTCGTTCTAAAAACTTTGCACATGGACAAAAAAAAAAATATGAACAATGGTGTATTATTATCGTGCTGATTTGTGTATAGAGAAAATGGGAGGAAATTACCCCAAAACCACTGGTAACAGCCTACCCTTTATTTCCTTTATTTTCTTTCCCCACGACTTGAGACTGATCTCTAATTAACCAACATGTTTTGTGAAAATGTTCATAAACGACTGCATGACCGTCATTCGCCGAAAGTGGAAAAGAAGCGAGAGCAGCGTTTACTGCATCCGGCCTTCCTCAGTGAAACAGTGAATAAACTGCTGCATCTGTAGAGAGGGACTGTACAGAGCCCTGCTCATGACACGGCAAGGAAATATTAAAATGTGGCCACGATGGAACTAAAACAAGGGAACAATTTATGAAAATGTGGCCATGATTAAAGTTAAATGAGGGAATGTATATATCGTGGGCACGGATTAATAAAACGTGGTTGAAAAAATTTTTTTTTTCTTTTCGTCTCCTGAGCAGCTCTGTAGTGTTCATTACAGTTAGCAGTGCTATTTTTAGCCTACATGCATTTGCCAGAGTGTTAATTATGTCACCATTGCTTAGTATTGCTACTACTAGATTTCGTGCTGGCTCACTCAGACACGCTTTTGCATCAGTTCAGAATAATAATAGCCTAAACATCGAAAACACAACATGGCACTAGTGCCTTCATAACGTTTCAGTCCATATATTCAGACTTTCATTCCATATATTCAAGTTTCATTCATTATATATATATGTGTGTTATCACCACACAGTGTGCTACAGGCACAAGACAGATGTCCTTGGGGAGATGAGGTATGTGTTGTTTGTGGATTCGATTAAGACACTAGATAATACCTTTTGTCCTCATTCTTCACTTTACTGAAGGAGCACAAACAACTTCTTTCAAGGAATGACTGCTGCAGTTTCTCAAACTAGATGTGTGTTTCTTTATCTGTGAATAAAAGCCTTGGGTTCAGCAGCATCATTCAGACTTCTGTGACTTTGGTTATGATCAGACTGACATAATCTCTAATCTCCAAAACACACACACACACACACCTCAAACATACCATATACAAATGTCTAATAAAATGCCTTCAAACCCATTTATTAAAAGTCTATGGTCTGAACTGAAGCACTTTAACAGATGGAATTAGATACAATGTTGTAGCTTACACCGTGGATTATCACTGGTGGAACGCAGTGCAGGTGCAGACCTAGCAAAGTATTTTAGAGGATCAAATTATGCCCTCAGAAAATACAGTATCAGTATTAGTCTATGAAAAAACTGGCCAGTTTTGGTTTAGTGTCTCTAACTTTTTAACAAGAATTATCGCAACTTCTATTGCAGATCCTATATTGCAGCCAATCACATACATATTTATCAATGGATTAGCGCAGGGTTTCCTGAACTTTTGCTAAACAGAACAATTTCTTCTTAAATTATTTGCCTTGGGTACCCTTCTGGACTTTAATTAGGTTCACAAAACCTGTTATTTCTAACATGTTACTCTTCATGTTCACTTTAAAGATATAATTACGTATATAAAGACATAAGATACATTACATAAAGGTATAAGATACATTAAAATATAACTTTTCTTTATAATTTTTACATTTAAAAGTAATTTAGCATGACATTTCTGTTACAGTATTATGACCCCCCTTTAATGCCACCGTGATTCTCTAGAGGTTCACAAACCCCTGATGGGGAAACTTTAATTTAGCTGATTAAAGCAGTTCATCAGGAAAAGGAAAAGTTTTCATAGCTTTGATTTCATTTACCATCTCTGATCTGATATGTGAAGTGAGAGGTAAAAAAAAAAAGTTGATTATGACACCAGAATGCTTTAAAATGATCGGACAATGAAGTATGCATTTATTCTCTGCTTCAAATTCAAAACTGATGTCTCTGAGTCCATGGTACGATTCTATTAGAAATAATACCAATAAAGTGCCAGTGCAAAACAAAACAGCATACCAAATTGTCTGATTTATTCCCATAAACTAAACCTTGATGGTTAAGCGTAAGTGCCGTCACCATTTAGTCATATTACTAATCTGGAAATTTTACACTAAAAAGTTAAATTGGCCTGGCTCAGAACATTACAGCAATAATAAAAATGCAAACAAAGACCTACCTTCAGTAAAGCTATAGGCATTGATTCTGCATTGTCCACAAAAACTTTTCCCACTTATTTATACCAATATCCTACTTCTTGTAAAACACTTATGTGCCATCTAATCAGGGAATCGATGGCATCACTAAAGAATGTAGCACAATATTTCTGAGATCAGATGTACACAGATTTTGGTAACAGAAACTTTTAAAACTCCTCATGTTTATTCAAACCATAATGCACGTTAATTTCTTTATTCAGCAATATAGAACAGCTGTCCATGGATTTCTAGCTTCCCCTGGCTACCCTCTCTCTCTGGGCCCATTAGCAAGAGGTAGGCATTTGCTGTGTAATGGGATGCAAACATTCACTTTTACTGACTGTATAAACAAATACTCTGTGATCATTTGCAAGTTCATTACAAGCATGCTCATATTTAAAATATTTTAATATTTCCTAGTTCAATTCCAGCCCTAATAGATGTCTGTCTAATGGGAACCCAAGAGTGCTCCAGTAGAGTCTGTTTGATGGAAACTATAACAAACAGCAATTACTATCCACCGACCAATAAATGGTACTGCAAATATTACCTAATAAAAAACATTGTAGGTCAATTAGATCCTGAGGGAAATGTTCTTATATCTGATAAAAAAGTACTACTGCAGACCATTCACATGGATATGAGTCTTGCTCAAGGGCCCAGCAGCGGCTGTCTGGCAGTCCAGGGTTCAAATTCACAATCTTCTAGTCATTAGGACAGGACCTTAACCTCATCCCTCACCCTGTCCTCTCTTCCACAGTGGATAAGTATAACTCTGCCCCACACAGCTCACATCTCCACATTCTCCCAGAATGCATTAGTGCTTACCCAGCACCCATTTCATGATGAGTAGTTCTGTCCAGGAGAACTGAGTGGTTTTGACCCTGAACACTTGGCGAGGGTGATCTGTGATGGTCTCATTGGGGAGATTCTTCACTCCTTCAAAACGGTCTGAAGCATTCAGCACCAGCAGGCCCAAGAAGATGGTGAAGGAGACAGCATGAGCCACAAACTTCATAAAGGGGCTGCGAAGAATCTGACCCAGCTGGAAGAAAGGGAATAAATCAAGAGTTAAACAGGAGAAAAGAAAAGAAAGAGAAGAGGGGCATGGGTGGATTGATGGACAAATGGGCGCATGGATAAATGGATGGTTGGATTGTTTTAGAGAAAGGACGGACGGATGAATTAATGGATGGATAGACTACATGGATGAATGGATGGTTTGGGTGGATGGATGAGATGTAAGAAAAAAAAAAAATGATCTGGGAAAATAATACTAACAATAGCGTGTTTGTGTAATAAATTGTCATTGCTGTTTTGATGTCCAATTAAAAATCTAACACATTGTACTTGTGAGAAACAATGCTGTAAATGAAAAAAGAACACATTGCTGTAACACACACACACACACACACACACACACACACACACACACACACACACACACACACAATAATAATAATAACACACATTTTTGTGCAATGAATACTCAGTAAGAGTAACTCAGGATCAGAAAATGCTTACCTTGAAGAAAGAATTATTTAATTGAACAGAATATCCCTCCATATTCCCAACACACACACACACACACAAAAATAATAATTGGGTAGCCAATCTATATGCAGGGTAATGATGGTTTTCTCAATCTGTCCCCTGATCTGTACAGAAATCAGAAGTGTTCTCGGTCACTGCAGCTCCTGGATGTGTATGTGCATGTGTGAGTGCGAGTGCGATTTTGTGATTAGCTGGCATTTGTTGTATTTCACACAACTGTATCACTTGCTGCTGTTGCTCTCACCAGGTTCACCATAGAAAATATGATTATTCATGGGTGTGTACAGAATACTGGGTTAATTTCAACAAGATCCTGATTATCATCACTATAATTATCTTTAACATTATCATCATCTGCACAATCAGTGATGAATCATACTTAATCCAATTCCTTTCTTTTCTTTTATCCTTTGTGATCTGTCTGCTCTTTGTTTTTATTTGAGTCTCTGCTTCTATTCCTTTAACTTTGTTGTCTTCCCTCCCTTTCCTCCACCTCCTTTTAATAGTCTGTCAGACAGGGACAAAGGAGATGCCTTAATGAGATGTAATTATAGACAAACACACTTGGAGCACACACATACATACACACAAATCCCATAATATCTCAGATGATGTCTAGTGTTGCTTCATTTGTATCTTACACCATGTACAGCATTAGGCTATATGTACTGTATGTGTGTGTCTGTGGTGCAAATGTATATTAAATATGCTTATTAGGTTATGTTCAGAGTTGGATGTATGACAACTTGAATTTCTGGGTGGCCCATAAAATAATCTGTCTACAAATTATGTCTCTAAATCCGGATTTCAGGATGAATTTCAGGATGGTGTAGCACTGGACAGCCCTACACCAGAGTGGATACAGTGTACACTCAGCTTCAAAGTGTGTGTGTGTGAGATGATGTACTGTTTTTACCTTGCTGCAGGGCATGATCCAGTATGCGATGGCGAGGAAAGGAAGTCCTATGGTTACCCCTAGCACAGTGAGACACTTCACTCCTATAGACTGCTGCCTCAGGCCAGCCAGATTCTCATACCAGATAGTTAACAGCTGCTGCTGGCAGTTAGGATGGGCAACAAACTACAGAGAAAAAGAGATAGATGGATAGAGAGAAAAGGGGGAAGAGGAGCATTAAAACAAATAATATTCCATAGATTAATTGTGTAAATTATTTAATAATTACCAAAGGTTCATCATATTGATTATAATGATGCATTTGACCTACATTTAGAGTTACAGATTTTGGCAGACAGCCAGGGCTACGTATAGAATTGCTTTTCAGTCTCCATCAAAAGCACATCCTCATAGTAGCACAAATAGGTCTAAGAATACTAACAAGCTCAAATCATATTAGAGAGAAGTTGGTACAAAGTGAGTAAGGAACGATCAGAGAGAAGATGACTGCCTGCAGGTAAGTATACAAAGCAGCATAAGGCAAGTAGGGAGGGACCAGACCATGCAGGAGCTTAAAGGGGACCTGCTGGGATTTTTTTTCTTGCTGTATTTGAAATGAGATATGTCGATGTGACTTGGGATCTAGTAGGACTTTCAGAGTGGGCTGTGGGCTGTTACATTCCGAGTCTGTAATGGGCATAGAAAGAAATTAAGCAGAGAGAACAGGCCAATTATAAAAGTGTGTCAGTCATTCATAGCACAGTACACGTACCACCCTCCATCAACATACGACACCCATAGCAATTTGAATCAAGAAGATGGGGCGGAGTTATCTATACATAGTTATTCAGCAAACGAACAAGTAGATATGTCAGGGAAAAAACGCGAGTGTGCTGTTTCAAGAAACAAAAAAGAAAACCAGAGTTATCATGGCCTTCCAAAAGACAGGTCATAGTCTGCAAACTGTAAGTAAAACATTAAAAAAAAAAAAACACAAAAAAAAACTCAGTTAACTGCTGTATTGGATGTTGTAATAGATTTCTCCTTTTGGACTGAACCAGAGCAGCCTTTACACTTTAGCCTTTTATCTTTAGCCTTTTATTTCTGGCTGAATAAATACTCCATCGAAATTTGATAATTCTCAGAAATCAGCCTTTTTATTTTTTTTATTATTAACAAAAAAGGCATTTTTTTTAATAGAAAACTTGCAAATTTTACAAAAGCACCTCAGAGAACAATAGCAAATATTTGAAGTGTATGGCAGGTTGACAATAAAAAACAGGAGCACTTTATATAAATAAACACAAACACAGAAATAAACAAGTGTGTGGGTATAATGCAGTCTGTGTGAAGTTAGTGTAAATTGTGTTCATGTAAATTCTGATGCAGGTACTTGCAGAAAGTATTTATTTGAGGGCATGAGTGATAGAAGAAAGAAATGCTCTTCTGTGCTTTCATAAATAGCTGGCTTCCTCATATGACTAGACAGACAATACCAACACACACTTATACAGTATATGTAAACTGTTAAATACCTTACACAGAATATCAAACTAAGTATGTCCAATGAAACCAGTAACATTATCAAGAACAGCATTTTTACCCTTATTAGGATCCATCCATCCATCCCTCCCTCCGTCCCTCCCTGTCAGGAGAATTCAGTACAATGTACAACGTACAACACACAAAGACAAATAAGAGGAGGAAACTCATGGAGAGAACATGCCAAATCCACACACACTATGTCCAACTAGCAAAAATCATTAATATTATCCTCCTTTAGGTAGCCAACTAATAAACTGCTGGAAAAACAATTATGCTAATATCAAGCAGGATTTTAATATCTAAATCTCAATTTTTATGTTCTTAGTTAATATTGGTTAATATAGTAAAGCACCCAGTTTCTGTAGCTGAAAATGTACAAGCACCACATCATCCTCTAACATTTTTCATATCAACCATGAGAGGATCAAGCCATTGCAAATTAAGCTCAAAGACGAAATGCGGAAGACTACTGAAGTTTACTTCAATAAAAATGTTTATATAATTTTATTATACTTACAAAAAATACCCTCATCTTCCAAATTCTATAACTTTTTGAGTTACTGTTCAAGTATTTATTCTTTTGTACTTTTATGTCATTTATGGCTTATGTCCACGTGGTGTAATGATTGAGGTCCTGCCGTCCGGCTCAAAATGATCTAGCACTGCTACTGCTCCCCAAAGTCTTCATTAGTCTACAAACTGCTTTATTTTCTGCACACCAACAGATTGAAACTTCATTCTGAGTAAGAAATAAGTCAGTGCTACAGCTATTTATTGTGTGCTGTTGGTTTTGTGTATAGCCTTGAATTACTACCAAGTAATTTGAAACTACAAATTGCCTCTGCACTAGTCAGTTTTAAGACAAAGGAATTGAACTGCGAAGCTGCTTGCCACCTCCTACCATCCCTCTTTCTCTCTGCACATTAACTGAGTCAATAGGCAGCATTGTTTAACAATACTATGCTTCGTTGTATTTCTGCTAGTAATACAGTACCTTGCAAAAATATGTAACGCCCTTAAAAGTAATCAAATTCATGTGGATTATAAACGAAAATTAAAACAGATTGTTTCAGAAAGTATTTTTTATTGCAAACCAATATACCCTTCAATTAAATTTTCAAAGTCAAAATTCATTATTTATTTGTCATCAGAGCATGATGGTGACACCACCATATCTCACTATAAGGATGGTGTTAATTGAGGTAGGTTTGTGCCACATTTAACACTTGCTCAAATAATCTATCCTGATCTTAGCCTAATCATTCCAAAAAACAAAACAAACAAAAAAGCCACATCTTCACTGTGTTACTCATGCATTCATATGACTGTTGTTGAGCAATAGGTTCTTTTCAGCCACCCTCCCATACAGTTCTTAATTATGTAGAGCTCTTGAAATGGTTGTCTGCTGTACCTTTGCTCCACTCTCAGCCACTGTACTCTAACTCCTTCAAGAGTCTCCATCTTGTTTTTGTGCTGAGTTTTGAGGAATTGTCTGGTCTAGGTAGTGCTTAGATGGTGTGGTACAGCTTCCACTTCTTCACGATTGATCCAAGAGGGAATACCAGGATGCCCATCCTCTTAGATATAATCCATACATAATATACGCCATATTCCTAAGTTATGCAATTCTATTACATTATCTTTAACTTCCTTAGAATGCGCCTTAGTTTTCATTTTCATGCTATTCCTTCAGACAGTCAATGACAGATGGGCTTTGTTCAGGAAGACAGGTGAAGGCCAGTTATAAGTTAGTTGTATCCTCATTAAGACAATAGTTTTCATCTAGAGCTACCAGGACTTGGGGGGTTGAATACTTATGCAAGCAGCATTTTTCAATATTGATTTTCTTTGAAATACACGCTGACCAAGAATGAATTTGACTTAAAAATCCACTGTAAGAGAATGCATATATTATATTCAGTAAATTCCAGGGGGTCTTGAATACTTTTGCAAACTACTGTATATATTATTTATGAATGATGTGATGTAGAATATTTAAACTTCACAGCTGCACATCAGATGAAGGACATTTGTTGTCTTGTTTCTCTGGACCACTGTTCACCAACTGATGGACTGCAGTCTGGATGCGGACCCAGAAAAGTATTTCATTAGGGAACCTAATACAAAAAAAAAAAAAAGAAAAAAAAAAAAAAAAAAAAACTGTAGCAGATCTGACAAACATGAAAAAAGCTGGCCGTAGTTCAACGATTCCAGTTCTTTAGCAGAAAACATCACAGCTTCTGAAGCAGATCCTCTGTTGTGACTTATCCAATTACATGCATTTATGTAAATTATTGAAGTCATTAGTGTTATTATTCTCAAGTAATTATTCAGCCTTATATTTTGACACAATTTATAAACATATTACATGCTGTGCATGACCCTGAGGTGGACATAAACCTGAACCTGGTTGCCTCAGTAACAGTGTGAGCTTGGATTGGGGATGATGCGGAGATGTTTTCTGAACATCTTCCTTTTCTGTTTTATATGAGTATTAACATTCACATCACACACACGGTGTGCAGAGGGAACTCTTAATATTAATAACTGACAGTAGGCTAGTGGATTTTTCTTTGTGTACAGTGTGTGAGTGTTAGTTTGACATTTAACCTAGGTCAAATAAAGGACAGATGAAAATGAAACCATTAGTATATGCAAACTAAAATAAAATGTAATATTTACATTACCTCTTGAGTTCATGGAAAGAAAAACTTTAATGTCATGCATCAGTCTTTCATGCTCATAAATAATGAAATGAAGCCGTCAATAAGGGTTAGCAAGCACAGAGTTAACGTGGTCTAAAACACCAGGTTTTTCATCCAGCTACCAGCCATAGTTTACTGTCTATGTAATAATGTACTAGTTAAATTATACCATTTGTACATGATTAATTCCAATACAGTAAATATCTTGTCTTTGGATTTTTATTGTATTTAAGAATGTGCTTGAGAATTTTGTGTGTTCACCGTGTCCGCTCAACTTTTCGACTCCAATACGTTTGAAAACCGTTGATTGGTGTTAATGTCACTGGTCATTCATGATCAAAACTTCTGGTGTGTAATCATGATGTTGCTGGATTTAGCTTATCTTGTGTGCTAGCAAGCAAATAAGTAGCCTAGAAATGAGCAAAAGAAAACAACCGAAAATTTTCATGCTTTTGAAATTAGAAAGTGAACAATTTTATGCCGGGAAGATCCTGCTGACTTAGAATGAACTTCAAGTAGGAAGAAATACTATTTCATTTTATTGTCTCATCTGGCGTTTTGACTTTTTTGTAGCAGGTTGAGGCGGCACAGTGGTGCAGTGGTTAGCACTGTCGCCTCACAGCAAGAAGGTCCTGGGTTCGATCCCCGGGTCACCCAGGGTG
>JAQQZR010000012.1:6871259-6892020 GCA_030068235.1 Notoglanidium macrostoma
GAGGATGCTGCTAAATGAGGGAGTCTGTTGTTTGCTTTGATAACTTTCTCTGGGCTATGTTCAATATATATATATATATATATATTGTAGCCTATTATTTAGCTGGCTGCTATTGTTTTTTCAGACCTGCTGGCTGGTCTTTGAATTGAATGTGCTAGGGTAATCAGTTTTATGGCAATGTTGGATCAGTGCAAAAAAAATGAATCTCAATCTCTCTCTCTCTCTCTCTCTCTCTCTCTCTCTCTCTCTCTCTCTCTCTCTCTCTCTCTCTCTCTGAGTAGTCATATGTGCGTTTGCTGGAACCTTAAAAGTAGCCTACAAGGGGCAGGCAGTTCTTAAGCGTATGATGAAATGTAATCCTGCTGGTTCTACTGCTGTGTGCAATGTGTTAGCTGATGTTAATTACACTGTAGCTTAAATCTTTTTTTAATAATCAATATTGCACTGTTTTACATTACTTCCTTTGTTTTCATATGGTCAATTTAAATGTACCATAACACTGATATTAGGAAAGTACCCCTACAGACCACATTAATGTTATAACAGCCTTACTGTATATCTAAATATTTGAATTTTGAGGGATAAAAAGATGCTGCTAATGTCGTTGTTGCTGGTATTAGCAAATTTTTACTAAATCTGTTATGATTAAGTTGGCTACTGAAATCTATCTTAATACTGTACATTTTTCCCCACTTCAATAACTACAATATTAACAGGATGGAATGTGTTCATCACTGAATTTGAACTTTTTTGATAGAAAATACTGTTCTAATTTTCTAAATGGAGCACTTCTAGGTTCCCCAAGAGGTATAACCAAGGAAGTACTTCAAGGACTGTACATCAGCTGGCTATTAAACACCAGATCCTGCTGAATTTCCCAAGGTCAGCTCGCTGTTCATACTGAAAGTTGAAGTAGTACATAATTTTAGTCAGGTTTTGAATGAATGATGTTATGTAATTAGGATAAAAAAAAAGGTAATTGTATTCCTTTACAGAAAAAAAACTGTAATTAAATTAAATACAGGATAACAGTTTTAAAATACATAAGAGCTGCAACAACTACTCAACAAAATCAATAAAAATCGATAATAAAAATAATTGTCAATTAATTTATTAGTTGAACTGCATTACAAGGCACACAGTGTGCATGCTACATCACTTCGTTAAAAAACACATTTAAATGAAATGGCAGAGCAGAAACACCAGTACGACTTTCTCTATGGTATGAAACTCTTTACAGTACACTACCCTGCTGGCCTCATGACATAACTTGCGTTTTAATTTGAGTAATATTATCATTCATTTGTGGGAATGTGAGAAGCGGAAGCATGATGTTCCTGCTTCAACTGTTTAACAGCTTTGTCATGTTTTGTTATGCAGCATGTACTGAATCTATATAATTTAATTAGCTTGAAAAAAGTTAAACTAGCCTTTTTTCCCGACCTAGTAGAGCTGATAAACTATTGTATAGTCTTAGCATACACAATATACTGTATGTATGTTTTGTGTGTCAACCCAAGTTTCCATCCTGCCTTCGGTTCACATTGACGCTCGACGCCCAAAAAGAGTCGACTGAAAACAGCAAGCAAAATGAATTTAGCATGGAAGAGTTTCAGTGAGCAAAACAGGCAACGGATATTTATTTTATCTTTATTCTGAAAGTCTGTTGGAAATTTGAACAAATCATGGTGTGAAATAGAGACAGAGTTGCAAAAAGTGTGGTAAGTGATTAAAAAAGTAATACACAGTATGAGATGTACATACCGTCACATTGCATTAGTCGAAGTATCTCACTTGAGCAAAGGTTCAAATGAGCACTTGATAATATTCAAATAAATGAAATACTGTGATTTTTTTTTTTACTGTATTGTATTTTGCCTTCATTTCTTTCACACTCATCTATACGTGTTATAAATCTCTGTATATGGATCCATATATCCCTGCCTGTATAGTTACACTGGCCCAAGGAAAGAGAACATTTTTATACCTACAAAAACACAGATTTTTATGGCCATAATGAAGTGTGAAGCTGACCTTCTTAACTTCATACTTGATGGCGAGTTTGATGCGGCTGAGGCAGGGCCGCTGGTGCTCTGAAGGTGGCTTCTGGTCCACATCACCATTCAGAATGGCCTCCACTTCCTCCGTATCCCGACACAGGTCCAGCACCCCCACCACAAAGTCCTTACACTGCATGGACAGCTTACGGTAGTCATTCTGCAGAGGAATGGAGAGAAACGGAAGAAGACAATTAGAAGTTAGATTTGACAGACTGACATGACAAAGATGGAAGTGATTTAATTTTTCATAGACACCAGCAGAGTGCAAGAAGGTTCATCTACAGTATTAAAAATGCACAGTTTCAGGGTATCTAGTTTCATTTAATTCCAGCTTGACCTTGTTCCTGCTACTTTCAATTCAAGCACATTTATAACATATGGAAAGGTTTGTAGTATACAGTGTTTACTATTCATCTGCCCCACAGAAAAAGGAATTGCACAGGTCTGATATAATCCATGTCTTTCGTAATGTGGAGAGAATAACCAAGCTGTAGTATGTGTATCTATAATATACTGCTATATTCTGTGGCAGCAGTGAGTTGAACAAAAGGTGAAAAAGTTTCCTGAGTCCCTCGTTACACAGGCTCACCAATCTCATTACAGTTCTTTGCACATTCTTTTTTTTTTTTATAAAGCATCCCATAATGAGCTTCCAGAGTCATTACATTTCTCTCGCTCCCGTATATACCAAAGATAAAGAGAAATGTCACAATCCTTACTGATGACCAGCATTGAAAACAAATTCATATAGTCACACAGAGAGAGAGTGATACCGATCATCTATCTCACTGCTGACACTTTATCCTTGACTTGGAATTGACTTCTCTACAGAAACCAAATCCTAGGAGTCTGGGAGGAGTATTATGAACTCTGTCTGTATGAATTATGCAGATATAATAGGTTGAAATAATACTCTTCATCGCAACAGAAGTAATTGAATCGGAGATAAATGCATTCATAACGATGTAGATATGCCGTGTGTTTGCCATGTGCTGGTGCCATATCTGAATATTTAAAGACTTCAGTTTTATTCCGTTATGACTGTGAGCTGAATGTGCTGTATATCATTTAAACACATACAGCACACACACCAGAAAAAATAAAGTATATGCTATATACTAAAAGAAATTGTGATGTGTCGTGGTTAAAGGTCTCTTAAATCATGTGAAAGACATGGTTCTCGTATTTAGCACACTAGCATTTCATTAAGATGTCTGGAATTGTTATTGTAGTTAGTTCTTATCAGCACTTTAGTAAATTCTAGGATCACCTCACAGCCACCCCACACAATCAATTAACCATTCATCTTCAGTAACCTGGAGCATAGCAGGAATACACCCTTTGATGGGCCATAACACCTAACGGGCAAATTTCAGCATAGCCAAGCCATGTTTTTGGACAATGGAGGAAATCAGAAAATGCTGAGGAAACCCACACAAACATGGAGAGAACATGCAAAACTCCATGCAGTTTAATCTCAGGATTAAACTGGTCACCTTGGAGCTGAGGTGGAAATGCGAAACACTGCACCAGTGTGTGGTCTCAACCAGCTGCTGAAGAAGGCAAAACAACACTTGAATAAAAGGCATTTTGAAATGACTGATAAAATAATGATGGAATACTTTGGCCACAATCACCAAATATATAATTTGAAAAAAAGGAGCAGCATTTGAATGGAACACCATCTATTTAACATAAGGTTGTGTGGCAAATATAATGCTTTGAGGTTGTGTGTCAGCCTCAAGAAACACTGCACAGGCCCATGGAAGAATGGATTCCAGTAAATGTTAGGAAATTTTGGATGCAAATGCAACACAGTAGGTCAAGAAACTAAAGCTGAAAAGAGACTGACATCTTTAACAGGACTATGATCCAAAACATACCTCAGTATCCAAACTACTTCAAGAAATGCAAGCTGAAGCTATTGGAATGGCTTTTGTAGTCCCCTGACACGAACATAATTGAAAAACTGTATAGATCTTAGAAATGCTGTGTATATAAGACAGCCAAACAATATATCAGAACTAGAAGTGTTTTGCAAGGAAGAGCAGGTGAAAATTCATTAAACAAGATTAGAAAGACTCATAGCTGGCTACATCTTAGTAGGGTGTGCAATAATAAATAATTTAACTTGGAAAAGGATACAATCATTGTAATGATATATTTAACATCAAATCAGCTGCTTGTTGATGAAGACAGACAGTGATGTAACAGTATACGATACCTTTGAAAACTTCACAGACATAATTGATCATGATATCAATATCTTTATATCGCCTATCTCTAACACTATGAGACAAAATGTAGTGATGTTAACTAAGAGCATCTCACTACTCCATGAGTCATAGCCATTTTTCCATCACAGATTACTCACACATTATTAACTTACAATTAATGAATGCAAATTCCTTTAGGAATTCCTTAGGAATCGAAATCGTCTACGTTATTGACTTCTAAGCCAAAATCGTCTACTTCTAATCATGACTGTAGTGAATTTAATGAAAGGTTTAGGATCTTTTTCAGCCTATATACATATACATGACAAGTGGAGTAAAATAATTGCAGACAAAATTTAATTTGCTTCAAGCAGAATACGTTCTAGTTTCTAAATCTCATACTAGGTTGTCATGCAGAGAAAAAAAAGAAAGAAAGAAACGTGATGACGGTGGACGGTACATTGTCAAGGCAGCTCTCCCAGTCAAACTAGCAAAGATTTCCTCAAAACACCACCAACTAATGCTGATGGAAAAAGAGAAACTTCAACAGCAAGCTTCGAGAAAAATATTAATATTAAAACAATTATTGCTTGGAAAGTGTACTGTGTAAAGTGTAGGTGTTATAAAGAAGTATTATTTGTCCACTGTAGTGGTGCCTATGTTTCAGTTTTATGGCTGTAAAATAGCGATATAATGAACAGAATTATTACTCACACTGAAAAAGCTTTCAGCTTTCAGTATTTTAGCTTAAAACAGTGTTCTAGCATTTAAATTTTTAGATCAGTCGACTGTGCCTCATGCAACAACAGGTTCTAACTAAAATTAGCGACCAGGCTGTGTGCACTGTGACTCCTGGTGTTAAATAAGTTGCAATAATTGTTATTGGAAAGGTATTACTCTCTTTTATCCAAACAGCTTCCTATTTGACTCCCTGTTCTTGTCTGCATGAAAATAAAAACCACCTGCTTCCAGTTTTTCAAAAAAAGTGGCTTTTTGGTATCATATTTTCCTCTTTGACTTATTGTTGATGTATAGCATAGTAAATGCCTGAATAATATTCAAATAATGGTGCACATTCCTAATTATTGCAAAGCAACTTTCTTTTGGAGGTACAATATGGAAGACCTTTAATATCGGAACCTGCCAAAAAACAAAAGAGTGACGAATGTTATCTTGTACATACTAAATAAGCTCAAAAGAAATTGGCTGGCCAAAGATGTTTTGTTTTCTGTTTTGTTTTGTTTTTTAACCGAAAATGAAGAAACTATACTTTTAGAATGCACCAACTTATTTTTGCTGTGCATTTTTTGTGACACTGTCCAAGTTCTGTTGTAGTGCTGGTCCCAAGCCCAGATACATTAGGAGAGTTGCGTCAGGAAGGGCATCCGATGGAGAAAGCCTGTGCCAAATTCGACCTGTGGACGATGGATGATCCACTATGGGGCCCCAGAACAGGAGCAGCCAAAATAAGACGATGACAAAGAAGATTATTTATGTGACATTCTTATAATGTTAGTTATTGTACATGCGGCTACTTTCTTTCTTTACATTGTTACTAAAATTGTAACTCAATGACAGAACATAAAAACTTTTCCCTTTCTATACTCTCATCCTCTTAGCCTTCCACATTTGGGAGATGTGTTAGTTTTCTCCTCTCTCCTCTTATGACTAGCCTTCATACTAAATCTCCTTTTCCATGTGCATATTGCTCTTTCCATCATGCTGCAAGCCCTCGGGAGAACTGGTCCTCAGCTATGCACTGATGTGGATGAGCAACTAGCAGTAGAAAACAGACATGGAAAGGAAATTCAGTCAGTAAGTAGGCAAACATGTCCAAGTCTACATTCTTTGCTCTCTAGCAGACTGCACTTGGCACAAATAAAGGCCTTGGGACTCCACTTGGTGATCAGACCGGCACATGCACCGTCAAGAATTCTTTATAGCATTGGAAGATGGGCTTCAAGAAGTGTGTATAGGGATGAGAGATATTTCCAGTGGCATAAAACACTTATTTTTGTTTTATGCACACTTCCTGTTGAAATTTTGATGTAGCTGAGTGCATGGCAGAGCAGCACTGTAGCACTGAATTCACCAGTGGCACAGCACTGTCAGGGCAAACCTGTGCGTAACCAAGCTGGGTCATTATTTTACCCCTGGATGGCCTGTTTATCACTAGTAAAATGTCAGTAGGGTGGCTGTGGGTGACAGCCGCCATCATTGATATAAGCTTTGCCACCCCAATTACCTTCCCAACTCTGACCTTAAATCACTGACAGTGGGGTCCAAAAGTCTGAGACCACATTGATAATTGGTGTCAGACTTCTGGACCCCACTGTATATCAAAATTTATTAATGCTTTTCACAATTCATTTAGACTTAATGAATCACATCTCAACTCAATTTACACATCATTGTACTGTGGTAGATATTGTTCAAAATTGACAATGGTGGTGTAAATTAATACGCTACAATATATTTGAAAGTAACTATGATGTCAGTTCAGTAAAGTTATTATGGGGCCAAAACAAAGATGAATAAACTGGGCATGTCGTTGCTTGCCGTCATGATTAACATTAATGTGCACTTTACAGCTGCAAGCTGCACAATTGTAACAACACTATATATTCACAAGCAGATGTATGAGGCTTAAAAGCATATTTATCGGCTTAAACAGAGGCAGATTATACTCCTGGAGCTCTTGTGGATGGAAACACTGGATAAAATGAATTTGTAACATGTTCTACATGTGATGTGTCTCTAAAACTGCTTTAGAAACATGTTTGGTGTTAACTGGCCTTTGGTATACAGTATTCTTGACTGAATGCATAATTCAGTGTAACGACCTACGAATATGATTTATATAGAGGACTTCTCCAGGCATTATACAAACACAGCCAGTACTTTAGGTAAGACATGCAGCCTCCAATGCAGCTAAGGTCATACTGACACAACACACATCTCAGGAACAGGCATTATATCTAATGAAAGCTAACACACACTCACACATACAGTCTCTAGCTGTGCTGTAGCATTTCATTAGAGATTAAGGAGAGTGCTCACGGTAGATTATGTCTGACGTGCCAGCATTGCTAACAAGAAATTCCTAGCAGGCAAACAGGAAAAAAAAAAAAAAAAAAAAAAAAAAAAAAAAAAAAAAAAAGGAGTTTTGCTCCAAAAACAATACAGTATATGTCAATGGATGGCTCCATGTTAGCAGCAAAAATGATAACACACACATTGAGAAAACTGATGTTTAATTATAATCTGCAGAAATGTTTAGATTTATAAACAACCAGCTCTGTGTATATGCTTACTTTATACAAATGCTGCAAAATTAACAATAATCATATGTTCACATGATACTAAAATGTAGGAAAGGATATTTTCTGTTAATTACTATTATTAACTGACATATTTTACATATTTCTACACCTGAGACTACAATATACAAATTGGCCTTTACACTTTCCGTCATGATAGCATGTAGACAAAATAATCATGTGATACTGCCAGATTGCACACATCAACAGCATGTTTATGGTTGTTGTGGTTTTTGGAGAGGGTGTAAAGGTAATGTTTGCCAGCCATTTTTTCCCCCATAGATGTGCTCCAAGCAACAGTAAGAAAATAGCAAGGTCCAGTGTGACTGCTACTTAATGATCAGTGACTCCTTCATTATTTTTACAAGAGAAGAGACCATAGTCTTGTGTTCGTATTGACTCAAGACTGAGGCTTGTGAATTTCCAGGTGAAAGTTCATCTAGATGGAGTAAAGTCAGGATTAAGTGAAAGTCAATGCAAAGGTAATTGTTTTTCACACCCTGCGTCTCTTCCCTCTCAGGGAATAGACTTTTCCACTAGGCAAATTTCAATAGCAAGGGACCAAATCACAAAGGCTTCATCTAACCTCTAGATATTCTATTATGTTATACTGGAAATATGCATATAAAAAGGGAAATATATAACCATTGCAACAGCACTGCATGTCATTAAAGACAAATGGCACACAGCTAAAAGCAAGCGTACTGAATTGCATGAATATTACATGCATGACCTTTAAGCATCTGGTTAACACACTCTAAAAATGATTATGGTTATGATCATGGTTACACATCATTGATCCCTTAAAAAGGGAAATTTGTCATCTCCATAAATGTAATTACACATAAGAAATTAAATCATATAGCAAGTAATAAAAAAATAACACGACCCTTTATATAAGTGCAGTGAATAAATTCTGTCCTGTGTGGATTTACATGTGATAAAGCAGTAGTAATACTGCTAATACTATTGTAATAGTGTAATACAATCCCAGTAATACTATACTATATAGTATAAAAACTATAGTAATACTATCACTACTATGTAAATAATTGTAAATGTTTGTGTCCTGGGAATGTGCCATTATATATTTTATTGAACCTGAATCAGAGAATCATAGTATTTCTGTATAGAAATGAAGTTAAAAGGTCTGGTAATCTAGTTTTTGTAAATATCTCATTAATACAGTGATGAATAAGCTTATATTGCTGACTCAAGTATCCTCTTTTCTATTCATATTCCTCAGGCTTCAGTCTCTCTCACTTTAACAAAAAGGCTTCTGTCTCTCTGAAAGGTGTCATTGAGTAGAGCGTGATGGATTATGGGGTATGAAAATGTCACGCTCACGAATGATGAACCTGTCATACAGACAGGAGGTCTGTCATGTGTATGGATATTTTAGCCCTGTTTTCCCTGCTTTTAAAAACCAAATTATCCAGCTCACTTACCACTATCAAAACATGGCAACACGCGCTTTGACAATGCACCTACACTGGGTCTTCAGAACACATTCACAAGCATTACATACATATTTTAGAAAGCAATACTTGCAGATTTATGTTATACAGTGACATTATATCATTTTCTTAAATAAAGTTATTTTATATGAAACATACCAGAAACCTTAATTCCAAATTGTAGATCCTGAGTATATCCGAGGAAAAATTGCAGATCCTCCCAACAATTAATTGTTGACTGTTATATGTCCTTGTTTTTGAACAATTGTCATCAAAAATTATTTATTTTTTTCTTACAAATCCTCTGCAGCATCCACTGGTCATCTTACATATTTGAAAAACATTAACCTACTGTATCTGTATCTACTGTACCTGTAAGTACTTTTTATAGTAGCATTAAGGGACTAAATGCTCTGATGTTCTCTTAAATGCTAGTGGTTTATTCACATTTAAATTAACTATAATTTAAATACATCATTTTGAAACACATCAATTTGAAACTTCCCTTGCTTACAAACTCATATACAAACTACGTTTAGCTCCTACAGTTATTATTAAGATTACTATTCTTCTTCTTATTATTATTATTATTATTAGATAATGTGTGCCGAGTCCGAGTTTCTCCTCTGAAGGAATTTTAGGTAAAAAAACCCAAAAAAAAACAGAAAAAATAATCCACCTTGTTCATGCTCATTACACCCATGACTGTATTTCACATGTACATTTTCAGTCATTGCTGATATGTTATTGATATGTCAGCAAACCTGCCTGAAAAATATCAACCCAAATGAAGATGGAGAAAAAAATATCAGCCTGCTGAATCTACAGTCTGGACTAGAGAGAAGTCAGCCCCATTTTCCATTCTATTTTGGAAAATTATATCTTATAACAAATTAATTACTTGCAAGATAGAAAAATACAGTAACAATCCTGGTCAGACAGACTCTTCTCTCTTTCATGTAGACAAAGTTAGATAAAATCTCTAATGTCATTTCATGGGTTAAAAAAAGTGATTATTATTAATGTGTTATAAAGTCCTTATATAGGTGACCTTCAAAAAAAGTGTTACCAGAAAACACTGCCTCAAGGACATCAATCTTACAGGCGCTGAGCTGAAATATCGCTAACCATCCCAGAAAACTGATAGGCCATATTTCAATTTGAATTGTGAAGAACAAGTGATATTCAGTCATGACACAATTTTTAATGGTCATACCATTCCGGTCAGCTTGTTCATACTGAGCCTTTCCTTTTGTTTTTTTATACCCAGAGAGAAAAAACAGGGCTTGTGACGGAGATGTGAAGCAATGCCATCTCCCTTATAAAAAAAAGAAAAAAAAGAAAAAAAAGGCAATAAAATTAAAATTCCTTTGAGCAAAATATAACTAGATAGTATAGGACATCAGCACAATGCTATATGTTTCCTGATCAGCCGGATTAAGAATCGGCAATCTGGATGCCATGTACATCAATGACATTGTATTTAATGAAGCAGCACTGCAGTTTCAATAGTCAGGAATGGAAAGCCAAGCATTTGTAACTACAATATGACCTGTGGACATTCTTTAAAAAGGCAAGAAGCAGTTTGTTAAACTACAGCCACCTGAATTCATCACTTAGGTTTTGCCTGCTATTAAATCATCACTACAGTTTTACAACAGGTATCCTTAACTACGTTACATAATCACACCAATATTTGGATTATGATCATTAGGCTCCATGTCTGTAAACTGTGTATATCCATTTTTATGCATCTTTGCCTGCTCAGGTTGAATATTACTATAGACACACAACACAGACATTCTACATTAATTTCTTGCCTTCTAGAAAGAAATTTCATATCAAGAGAGAAATATGCCAACATCATTTATGGCACAACACACAGAATTTCTTCCATTTCACACTTGGTTGCTGTGAGACACAACCTCCTCTATGTAGTGAAAAGTAATTGCATTTCACAAGATCACACAAAGCTCACAGGAAAGATCCCAGCCAGTCAAGAACCCTCAAAGCTGTGGTGGTTAGAATAATGAGATTACTTTAGAGAAATCCACGTAAGCTACGCTTGTTTTCATTTAATCATATGTTGGGATATAAGTGCGGAAGCAGGGCATTGCGCATGCTGCAGAAGTCTGGGAGATGTTGCCTACGGCGACCAGCTTCTTCATCAACAAGGCTTTTGCTCTCTGGAATAGTGTCAATGAGGTTGGTGGAGAAATTATATTAATAAAAGCAGATATCACAGCATTTTTTCTAGCATGCCACTGGGTTACACAGGAGATGGAGAAGAGATTTTAAACCTAACGCCAGGTACTACAGCCAGTATAACAATAACCTTTAACATTCTAAAATCTCCTCATCATTATTCTTTTTAGTGTAAATCGTAAAATACAGTGTCCTCTACAATTATTGGCACCCCTTGTAAAGATTAGTAAAGAGGGTTAGAAAAAAATTCCACCTTTTGGTGAAGTAGATTCATCTCACACTGGAAAAAAAAAAGAGAAAACTGTAAACATTAATTGAAAATGTATTTAGAGAAAAATTTATTCTGAAAGAAATACATATTTTCAGCAAAAACGCATGTTCTACAATTATTGGTGTCCCTGGAAATGATGTAACTATATCATGTTTACAGTTTAAATTGTACATTTTTTTTTAGATGACTGGGTTATGTAGGCACTTTCAAGCTATAATTCATGACTTCCTGATCATTCTGAGGCCAAAGTCATTCATCAACATGGGAAAGAGAAGAGAACACATAAACCAAATGAGGGAGAAGTGTGTGGACCTTCATGAGTCAAGGAATGGTTATTTCAGGGAATTTTATTTCAATTAAAAGCTAGATTTTTCTCATTTTATTCAGTGCGAGATGAACCTTCACCAAAAGGTGGATTTTTTTCCTAACCCTTTTTGGGGTGCCAATTTAAGAGGGCACTGAATATCCAGTATATTGGAGTATACTGCTCTGGATAAGGGCGTCTGCCAAATGACATAAATGTAAATGTAAATATTGTATGAACAGACATTACAAAGAAAGAGTTATCTTAATTATACACTTGTGAGATAAGCAAATGCAATTATTTCAAGGAAAAGTAGAAACAACAGATGGGTTAAAAGAATTTAAAAACAAAAAGCAGCAATAAACAAATGCTTGGAGAAGAAAGGCAACAAACTGTGGTTTAAAAAAAAAAAAAAAAAAAAACAGAAAAATTGAAAAAAAAAAAAAAAAAAAAACACACAATTTCCCCAGGGATCATTAAACAAGATCTGTTTAAAAAGATTTCTTAGAATAGCAGATCTCTTCGCTGAACGAGAGCGGACAGCAGATTCATTAGATATTCCTAGATTCATCTGAGCAGCATCTGTTTGGCAGAGTGGCTCAGCGGGACATATTTCCATGAAAGCCTCTGTGCTGTGATATATCATCTCCTATTTGTTTCCAAGTAAAGCTTATGCCATTGGATTTGGCACCAAGGCAAGGCAGCAACTACATGTACAGATCTGCAGGTACTCACTGCACATTTGAAAAGGTGTATAGCTACTGAGAATTAGCATATTCAAAATATCCGAAGATGTATCTTCTGAATCTATATTCTCTTAAATATGTAAGAAATCACCCAAATAAATTGAGATTTCATGCAAAAAAAAAACATATGCTGATAAAGCAAATTATCTGACCTTGCAAGACAATTTCTTTTTTTGTGCACCGTGTCAAGCTGAGGATCAGAACAAAGGCAGCACTGATAAAATTATGTACCCGTTAGCAGTGAAACATTTTGCAGCCAAGGATTTCAAATTTGCAAGATGAAAATGATTAAAGGAAATTATTATTCATTACATCTCGACTAGACTAATGTAACTTTCTCTATCTTGGTCTTTCCCGGTCACTGCTTTCATGGTTACACTTGGTCCAGAATGCAACGGCTTAATTGCTGACCGGCACTAAAAAGCGTGAGTATATTACTCCTGTCTTGGCCTCACTTCACTGACTCTCTGTCCATTTTAGAATGAAGTTTAAGATTTTACTGAATGGACAGGCTCCAATTCATATCTCTGATCTCATGTGCTTACACTCAGAGACCCAAGGTCTCTTAGATCTAGTGGTAAAGCCCTTCTACACGTTACCCGTTCTCGCCTTCAATTAAAAGGTGACGGGGCATTACAGGACGTTTGTGGAATCAGCTTCCACTCGACATCAAAAGTGCCCCTAGCCTTACTGTTTTCAAATCAAGGCTGAAAACTTGAATTTCACACCTTTCTTAACACACAAATTATTTTATTGTTGTAACTGTGACTGGTTGTTGTTAGTATGTGTTGTCTTTTGTGATGGTTTCTATTGTATTTTGCATGCATTTTATAGATTGTTTTATAGCACTTTGGTCAAAGATAATCTATGCTTAAATGTGCTCTATAAATTAATTTTACTTACTTATTTCAAGCCAAACATTTTGGTAAAATGTTCCTTTTGATTCAGTTCAGTTTTATCTGTATAGAGCTTTTAACAGAGATTGTCATAAAAGCAGCTTAAAAATTATTTGGATGCATATGTAGATTTTCGTGAGCAATCTTGATGTGGCAAAAATAAGACTCCCTGAACCAACATAAAGAAGATATCTCAAGAGAAATCAGACAAACCCATCCTCTTCTGGGTGATACCAGATTAGACAGTTTGATTAGAAAATCATTACTTTTCTACAACTGGCATAAACTCTGGGAAATGCGATTTCGGTTTTGTTTGATGAGAGTTTGGTAGCTTACGTAATTTAGAGTTGTTAATGTGTTACGTGAGAACAGCTTGTGTAATGAAAACTGTGCAAGGTCTAGCTGGCTAGCAAGCTTTTGAATGAAAGTTATTAGATCAATATATTTTTTTAAATAACTGGTGTCTACCTTAGATGCCTTGAGGAAATATTTTTTGGTGGTGTTAATTCCTTATATTCTCTCAGAACACAAGCTTGTCACCATAATGGTCTTTATGGGACCACCAACTTGTTCAAGAAGCTTTCATTCCTGAAATCTGTCAACCCTGCAATGTCCTAAGTTAGCCCCATAGGACAAAAAAAAAAAATCTTTTTAAATGCCACTTGATCCCATTATACTTGACCTCTTTATTCATTGTTGTTCAATTGTGAATTCAGTGTTACCATTTCCTTGACCTTATAATAGATTTTATAGCTTTCTTGCTACGGTCCTTCAACTTAATATTTCGCTTCCGTTTGCTTTCTCCCCACAAGGAGACCTTCATTTCCTTAGTGTTATTATGTTTACCCACCGCATCATAACTCTCTTTACTCAGCTGTTCTAACAGCAAACCTGAAAAAAATTCAAACTTATTTGGGCCTTGGACCATCCGTGGAGCTTAACAAAATCAACAACAGAAGAGCTTGATCACTGGATAGCACATTTGACTGTGTCCATGAAAATATTTTATTTTCCCATAACATTACCACAGCTCAAAAATGGAACATCAGTGCTCTTCTTGCTTTGAACAGAAATGTGATCCCATTTGAAACATTTTAAGGTACCAAATGGATTTCACTTTCCACTGGCTATGGCCTTGGATGGGTGACTGCAGTCTGGAACCAGCAAGTGCCAAAATCCAATCATTTAGAAACCTGTCTGTGAATATCAAGGATAGTCCCAGTAATCAGGACTGGGCATGCTGAAGGATTTCCAGGACCATCCAACTTCATCATCAATTTTCTGAGCAGTGCTGCAAAAAAGTCTCACAATCGGAGTATCTTAACTCTACTTTCATCACCTTGCTTCTATGTTTCCATACAACTATAGTCAAAAAAGAGAGCTGAGGGACATGGTGATGACAATCCTGGGAAATGGCTTGCCATTTCAAAACAAAGAGCACTGGTTCATATGAATGGAGCTGCATGAACCTGTAATACATTTTGCATGATTTCAGTTGAACGCACAGCTGACACAGCTCACCTGCACTAAGACACAAGTACATTTAACTACTTTTGATTACTCAGGAGCAGAGTAGAATAGATTGGGCATTTCACAAGTCTGAGTCAATATTCCCCAGAAGATGAGCCCTAAGTTCTCCAAGTCCAAGCCAATGGGTTGTCTGTCAATAACTTGGACTTGGAGAACCGAGGGCTTGTCTCTTGGAACATTGACTTGTGAAATGTACTGCATTTTCTCAATAATCAGGACTGGATCACGGGAAACATTTTGTAAACAATTGCTTTTACATGGGTGGCTGCCTTAGAAACCCTTTCATCATAACCTTCCCTTTGCTTATGAATCATTATATATTAATGATTGGTTTTGTTGCTTTTAGGGCATCTGACACTGTCAGAAATAAAGGCATTTTATGCTCTTTATGGTACAGAGAGTACAAACATGGAAATGAAAACGTACCTTCAAAAGTACAACAGTGGACCTTGTGGTTCTGTTATATACCTAAATAATGTTCCTGCAAAATTACGTTTTTCTAACTAAAGATGCAATGCTCCTTCTATAAAACCACAGGGACAAGTGATCATACTCAACTTCAGTGTCTTCTTTTCTGAAACCTGGTTTACGCATGATAAAGAGCAAGGACAGAGTTCAGAGGCATAGTTCACATACTAACCTACATAACCTTATGTACATCTGGAAGATTAAAGTTGATATCATTTTAGGACAAACATCCTTCTCCATCAGGTTTCTAGTTGTAACATCAACTTGTGTAATTGCCTAGGGATTTTTTTTTTTGCCATATTTGCCTTCATGCAGTGTTATGGAGATGTTCAATGCACAGACAAACTCTGTTCATTTCTCTTTAAAATATTCTATTGTTATTGTGATTGTATTCATGAGGACTTCATTATCATATACAGTTTATGCCAAACTTGCAATTTCTCTTTGGGAGCTTTTTGATGATTATACGTCTAACCTTTTCGACCATTTTACAGTGGCTTTTAAAGCACAATTTGCACTTCACACAGAATGCATTTATTATGTGGTCCCAGGCACAGTTTGTGTGATGAGCTACAGTCTTAGTACGTAAATTGAATGTTAAGTTCAGACTCACAGCAAGTACATTTTGCTGCTGCATCAAGCTGTGTTTTGTACGCCGTCTACTCACATCTGTCCATCGGTACCGAATATACTGTTAGACACAACCGAATGCAATTTAGCATGAAGTATGCAGTTCAGGAGGCACTCTTCAATAGTTCCTGAATGTGCACTGATTTGTCACTTGCAACCCTTGGATTTAATGATATAATGCTCAAGTAAAGAATTAATTTGATTATTGTTATAAATATCTGTGTTGGTTTCCTTCCACCTCTCAAAAACATTCATTAAATTGCCTCTAGTTGTGAATGTGCTTACATGGTGCCCTGTGACAGACCAGTGTCCCGCTCAGGGTGCATTCCTGCCTAGTGCCAAGATGAATGAACAAGTATTTAATAACAGTTTTATTTAAATTTTCATAAGCAATCATTTACAAATTCTTTATAATTGATCCAAAATATGAAACTCACATTTTATTTCATTAAGACAGTTCAACCGACTGGACCCCCTGTTTGGCTTAATAAAATAATATTATATTAATGTTTATATCTTAAATTAGTGCAAAGAGTATGTATAGTATATACCATGTCACTGTGTGAAATTGTTGGTTGCTTGAGGTTTAATCTGAATTCGTAGCCATGGTTGTCTTTTAATGATCTGATCTATGAAGTTTCCAAAGCTTTATAATTTCAACACTGAACAAAGATTGTTAAGCAGAAGACAATATGTGCAAATGTCAAAGTGCCACTGCTGTCCTTTAAAAATGAATTCTCAAAATGCTCAGTATGATTCTGTCTGTAAAAGCTTCGCAGGAGGAGTGTATGGAATGTGTTATGAAAGAGGTGTTCATCTGTCAACCATTACAGCAGGACAACAATGGTGAATACTAAAGCTGGGGTTACCAAAAATAGCTAAACGTGCTGCTAAAAAGTCTGACAAATCACACTCTGGCAGTGTGTAAAGGGATTATGAGCTATAGTTTTCGAGGCTAGTATAGGCTAGATGGAGATGAGCTGTATTTAGCTAGCGAACTATGCTTGTTTTTTCCCCACTTTCATCCACCTCTAAACCCACCTTGCTAATTTTGGCCCACTCTTGCCAAATCATCATTATTCATAACAACAATGTGACATCTGCAAGGTGAATTTAACAGTGGCTCTAAGCCTGGTGGCCCAACTTTACACCATTGTCATTGTCGGCAGGCTAGGTATAAAAGGACTCCTTTATACACTGGGCCAGTCTGAAAAGGGTTGTTATGAAAAAAACTTCTTTGCCAACATTGGGCAGTGTTGGTTTGACTTTGACAAAGTTGTTAATAAAAGCGATTCATTGCTAACTCTGAAACAGTGTTGTACAGTGAGGATCAACATAATAGCTACCAAAAATAGATGCTGGGGCAACTGATTTAGCACATGGGTTAGATGTAGCTAAGTCATAGGTACTCTCAGCTCGTCTTCACATTAGCTGCTTTGTATATCTCGTTAAAATTTTCCCCAGATAATAGCTAGCTAGCTTTGTTGTATCATAATGTCAATATGAGCCTTGTGTTTCTCTGGAAACTGGTAAGTTTTAAGTTAACAAGTGCGTAATACAACAAAGAAGGTTAAGTATGTCATTGACTTCGTATTAACAGACTAATAAATGTTTTACCATTTTTCTTTTCAGTCATATTTCCCTCCAGCTGTCTTGGTGTATTTTCTCACTAGGCTGCATAGCTTGAGTTTTATGTCACCTCTGCTGTATGAGATAATACAAAAGAGCAGATTCAATCCTTGATTTTTTTTTTTTGTTTAATTAATGTTTATTTATTTGTCTTATTACTATAGAATTTGTGATTCTTTGCTTTTGATGGTCACTGATCAGGGTTTCAGTGTTTCAGTCAAAGCTAGCTGACAGAACCAGAGCACAACATGTCTTCCCAAGCCATTTATCAATCAGCATTCCCAAGATCCAGCACCCAACCAATCGCTTGTACTACACGTGGACTACATTCAAGGTCAACTAAAGTACTTTAGAACATAAAGGCAAAGATTACCCTAATTAGTAAAACAAATAAAGCTGAATAAACTCTTACCTTAAACTCTGTCTCTATGTTAGCGAGTCGTGCCAGTTCATTGCTGAGCTCCAGAGCTGTGAGCACAGGGTCTTCGCTTGACAGAGACAGGTAGGCAGCGCTAGCGAGCCCTTTATACGCATTCATACGTGAACGTGAGTGGCTAAAAGAGTCACGCTTCTGTTTCTCTGTGCACTCGTTGCATTTGCAGAAGTAGTCATGAGGCCGCTCTATCCTGGCACCCTTCATCAACAGGATGTGAACAATCTCATACTCTTGGCAGTGCGATGCCAAAATCACTGGAGTTATGTCCTGTGAAAAACGTGTTCCATCCTCATCATATGCATAAAAGTCATCATCTCTAAGTTCCTGCTCCAAGGGACTTAGTGTTAGTCTCAGGCCTCCTGCAAATGCCGGGTGAGCCAAGATAGCTTCAACAATTCGAACATACCCTTTGCTAATAGCCAACAGCAGAGCATCCCCCACTCTCGCAAGCCCTTTCTTCTTCAGAAGCAGCTCTGTGACTTCCAAGTGCTCATTGGCTACAGCTAGCTGCAAAGCGTTCTGGCCCATGTAGTCCACACAGTTAAAATTGAGTGTTTTGCACTCTTCAAGCATTTTGCGGACGACAGGGATGTTGCCATATTCGGCAGCGTCAAGGAAACGCTCCTCCTCCGTAGTGAGACTAGTGCCACGCTCGTTAAACATGTAAGCCGGGCCTCGAATGGCCTGCCGACGCCCTTTTTCCCTCAGTGTTGTGTGTCTGCGATGCATCGTTGATGATCTGAAAGAGAAATAGAGAAATGCTAGATATGTGAATGGGTGCCAGGCAGGGAGGAACAGTAAAACAAAAGAAAATGAAGTATAGAAAATGGCCACATATTTATTTTCTGATATCTGTACAAATGAAACCTTTGCCATTGGACTAGTTGTATAAGAAAAAACCAAGCACACACACACACCCCCACACCCCCACACCCCCACCCACACCCACCCACACCCACACACCCAGCTTTCTGGTGCCAAGATTTCAGGTTCTTAGTGCAACTGGAAAAAGACCTCACATGATCTACACCTTTCATCAGTAATAGTGGAGCACTTTTTTCTTAACCTCATGTTCAGATCTGAACTCTATATTCAAAGATCATTAACTGAAGTGGAAACCTCAACACACACACACACACACGCGCACACATGCACACACCCACCCCTCTGGTTTGATTAGGGGACTTATTGTGGATTAAGACTGTCACAGATGGTGAAGTGCTGACATTCTAAAAGTCTCTGGAGGGATGAAAATGGTTCTTCCAAGAGATAGTCCCTCAACTTATATTTTCATGAAGGTGGTGGAGAGTGCAGTTTAATACGTCGCTCCAAAATCTCCTATAAGGGGTTCAGTTGGTTTGAGATGGTGACTGTGAAGCAAATATCAGTAGCATATCATTCACTCTGTGCATGGGGACACTGATATCCTGGAAAAGACCACTCCCATCAGGACAGAAAGGCTTCATCATAGGATAAATGTGTAAGAAATTCTTTGTACTGATTTGCAGTGACTCATCACTCCAAGAGGACAAGTGGAACCAAACCCATTCATCTCCTCCTTCCATCCATTGTCTATACTGCTTATCTGTCAGGGTCATGGGGATGCTGGAACCAATCCCAGCTGACTTTGGGTGAGAGGCAGAGTACACCCTGGAGAGGTCGCCAATGTATCACAGAGATGAAAGGCCATTCACACTCACATTCACACCTATGGGAAATGAAGAGTGGCCAGTTGACCTGATCTGCAAGTCTTTTGGCTGAGGGAGGACCTGGAGGAACCCCACACAAGCACAAGGAGAACATGTAAACTCAGGCAGGTTCGAACCCAGAACCTTCTTGCTGTGATGTGACCGTACCATTGTTTTTCTTCCCCTTTAATTTGACACCTGTGAGTATATCTGATGCTGTTCTAATACTGCTGTCTTTATACAAACCTTCACACTGTCATAGCAACATACTGTAAAACAGCTTGTGTCCTATGTTCTCATGCAAGATCCCCAATGTGTCTTTGAACATTGCACACATTCATTGCACAAAAACACGTCAGTGGATCAGTCTGGAACAAATGTCGATTCAGATCTAAAAGTGATATCCAGGCTTTTAAGCCTGTATTGATTCCGATATCGCTGCTCTCTCAATAGGAGAGAGAAATGTATAAAGACCTAAATCCTATTTCACAACTGAACCTAACTTTTGTGGGATTTTAGGTGGTTTGTGAACTAATGTATTTGTGAATTTGTGTACTTTTTGTGTTTGTGCTTTAAGGGAGGTTTTAGCTGACCTTCTCAGGCCAGTCCATCTCTCCCCCTGGTCACACACCCTTCTGTCTGAATCCTCAGGGGGTAACCAGGAACACACGAAAATCCATTCATTCAATACAGGTGTCAGACCCACATACACATTCACAAGAACACACAAGTACACACATAATATACCTGTCAATAAACCTTATACAGTCAGGGACAAGTGTTTCTGCCCCGAAAACTACATTTCCACATCCACAAATGTGCAGCGTATTTCACAAACAATGCTTTCCAGCTACAAAGGAAACTAAATAATGCTCTTTTCATGTTAATGCATAACACATTAGAAG